>OZ020193.1:80306151-80638029 GCA_963971165.1 Philopedon plagiatum
TCAATAACAAAAAAACCACGGGGCAGAATAAACTGAAAAAATTACAGCTTGTTAGGACGTTATCCAAGAGTTTCTTCCAAAAAATGTATTATTGTAGTGTAAACGATATTGAACTTATTCATAATCAAGTAGAAAAAAACAACGATTTTACTGCGTTAATACTGATAAACGATTTTCTCATGTCTATATATTGGTTAATTTTTTCCCTATTTAAATGCAATTTTGAAGGTAGATAGACAAATATCTATACTTTCGCAAGAGATTGATAGTATGTGTCTAAAATTCTAGTTTTTTATTTTTTAATGATGTTTGTGTATCAGCTGTACTGTGGACAATTTAAAACTTTAAAAAAAATCTTTACACTCGTAGACGTAGTTATTATTATACAAATGTATTTTATTACACAAAATTAAAAAAAGCACCTTTAGTTCTTGTAAAATTGTAATAAATATTAAAAGCCACATAAGAAAGAGATGCAAAGTGTTAAACTCCTTTACCGACATAATCACAGTACGGTGGATTCGTCGTAAAGGTCGTCTGTAGTCCGTAGGTCCATGTATTTTTATTTGTTTAGAATTTAATCTATTTGTTATGTATTGAAAAGATTTGTAAAATAATATTATTTAGTTGATTGTGGTTGTTTATATCTAGTTATTGTTGATTTAAATTTTTGGTTTTAGTGGTAGATAGTAATTTGAAATTATTATTGTTTTCACACGATTTTTAAGATTATCTTGTTCGAATTTATATAAATACCGGATGTAATCTGAACCAACAATACGGTACCTAACTACAGTCTAATAAGTTAAAATATCTCGTCAGTGCAACGAACAAATGAAAAATATTATATTAAAAGTCAGAGCGTACTTTCAACAAAAGAGAAAGACACCGGTTTGGAAAATATTTTGATTGAGCAAGTGGTTAAAAGAACAGCAGATTGCCTGGGTATTAGTGAAAGCACCATTAAACGTGATACTGCGGAAGAAAAAAGTTCCGGTATTAGTATACCATCAAAAGGAAGAAGTGGAAGGCCCCGGCTGGAATGTGATGAGATTTTGCAGGGCGCCATAAGGAGAACAATATTAAATTTTTACCTGGAGCGCCGGTTTCCTTCTATAAAAGAAGTCTACCAGAAATTGAAAGAAGATGTCGATTATTTACCAGACTTTTCAGAAATGACTTTGTACCGATGGATTAAAGAACTTGGGTTTTCCTATAAAAACAATTAATAAGCCAATTTTAATGGAACAAAACACAATTGCTGCCAGAAGAGCGGAATCCTTATACGCCATAAAGAGATATCGTAAGATTCTGGGCAAATATTTTATACAGATGAAACATGGTGCGGTGCAAATCATTCAAGGAAGTTTGGCTGGGTTGAAAGAGTTAATCCCACAAAACGGGATAATTTTGATGAATACAGAGGTGGTATACAGGAAATTAATGGCTTTAGAGGTGGAATAAAACGGCCATCAGGATCAGGACAACGGGTTATTATCTTACATATTGGTAGTAAAAATGGGTTTTTGGATGGCTGCCTGAAGTGTTTCGTTGGGAAAAAAGTGCGGCGTCAGTGGATTACCATAACGAGATGAATAAACAACATTACGAAGAATGGTTTAGGACAGTGCTTTCCGTAATACCTGACAAATCAGTAATCGTAATTGACCATGCACCGTATCATACAATGTTGGATCGTTGGATCCTAATTTTCGAAATCCTACAGCTGCCTGGACAAAACAAAAAATAATAGAATGGATGTCCCAGCGAAAAGCAACATTGCCCGATGGATTTACAACGTTTAATGAATTAACCAAACCAATGCTGTTAGACCTATGCAAGAACTATCACTTTCCAAAAACGTATCTTTTAGATACAATTGCAAAGGAGTTACGTAATGATAATGTAAAGCTTCTATGGTTGCCAGTTGCACACTGTGAATTCAACGCAATTGAATTAATTTGGGCATATGTGAAAAATAAAGTGGCAAAATTGAATACTACGTTTAAAATCACAAATGTACTAAATTTGTGTCTTGAAACGATGCAGAACGTGCCAAATTCTGTTTGGGAAAATTGCGTTGGACACGCTAATAAAATTGAGGAATCCTACAGAGAAAAAGACCACTTAGTTGATGTTGTTGTAGAACCATTAATTATAAATTTAGATGAAGATGATGATTCAAATGAAGACTTTAGTAATGATGAAGAAGGAGAAAACGATCCATAAGTGTAGGTATTCTTCGGTAAAAAAGAGTGGTGTAATCCAATCAGGTTTTTTTTAGTTTTAGGTTTAACTAAATTTTATCAGGGTTTTGTACCTTAAAAGTTAAATCAGATATGATTCTACGTAAACAGGCCACTTTCACATATTTCTTTTATTATTAAGCAAAGGCAAATGCAGACAAACTTACCACAGCATTTGTTACAATTTTCCAAATATGCGAATCATAAAAATAAGGGAACATCAAAAATATTGTTTTTCTTTTAGGTTAATTATAAATAAATAAAGCTAATTGGTCTATTTACGTTACTCACTTTGAAGTAATATTTTTAAATTACTATTGTTCTACTACACACGTTTTGCCTATTTTATAGATCGTAATGAAACAATCGAAAATCGTTAAATACAAATAAATGTAAATATGTACCAATGCATATACTTATTTTTTCTTAATGTTACCAGTTACCTAATTTATCATATAGAGCACAAAAAAACCGTCACTATATTGCATTACTTTAATGATTATTACCTTAACACCCATACTATTGCACATTCGACGCCCCGCTCCATCCCGCAAGCACAATGCTGCTATCCTTTACACAAATTAATTGTTTGTATTTACGTTTATGACAACTGCCAAAACAAAATTTTCGTTAAACGTAAAGTTACATCTCTTTATATGTAATACAAAAAAACAAAAATTTTTGCTGTAAGATTACTGGTAGTAATTACATAACCACAATCATTTTTTGAATATTACTACCAAACCTAAGAAAAAAAAATAAAACTAATATTTTTTGGGACTAAAGTAAGGTTCACTTTATCGCCTGTAAAAAATTAGTTAGGCCTGGGAGTACCAGTAAGGCACAATAAATTTTTACAATTGAGTAATTGATGAAATAGGGAAAAAATGGTGACAATTTTACACTTACCTTCCCATTAGAAAAGCACCAAGGCATCTACGGATACAAAGTTTTACATGTGTAATAGAGACAAGTAACTTGACCGAAATATGTGAAAATTATATTTTTTTAAATTGTACTTTTTACTTTACAAGCTTCCAAACTGAGGGGTCAAAACTTTAGAAATGGATAGTAGTCTAATATTGTTAGCGGCTTCCCGTTTTGATACATCTGCGTCTCCTCAACAGAGATCGCGTCTTGTACTAAAAGTAAGTATACAGGCCGCCAGCTGTAGTAGATTTGAGATTACAAATAATTTTTAAAATATTTTATCGAGGAATTAGTGCTAAACTTGTTGCCAATACACCTTTTAGAGCCGATCTAATTTTTTAAATATCAAAAATTAAAAAAAGTCTACCCGAGCACAGCCTCGAACCCACGACCTCTTGGTTCACTAGTTGAGACCCTACCTCTGGACCACACTGCTGTGAGAAAATGCGTGCCGATGCCGTTATATTTGATGACTAACATTGGCGTGGCTGAGAAATAGTATTGCTATGTTTAGCCCCTAATTAATAATACATTAATACAATGCGCATATTAGGTACCTAATTAGTTTTTCTTTTTCCAACCCAAATGTTTTAAAAGAGTATATTTCGCGGGGCGGTTCGAGGGTATTTCCACAGTGGGAGTGGCGCGATTTTATTGGTAGGCCGTCGACAAATTTTGTCTCTTTTTAACTTCCTAAATCGCGTAAGTCTGTTTCTGTCTTAGTTTTAATGAATTTATATCGTCCATATAAACCTATGAGGCCAATTTAAAATACGACCCAGCCCGGAGCAAGCTTGGATATCTTTCGACGATGGTTTGGCTCGATACTTTCTTGGGGAGTTTTCGCATGGAACTTGCACTTAATGGAAAGAAAAGTTTGGTTTTCAAAAATTAATTATTTGGCGGATCATTGAAAATAAATTTAGGTGCCTCCTTGACCAAATGACGTTATAATGCTGATGATAAGAAATCCATTTTTCCACACACTAGGCACTGATTGCTATCCGATGCAACTTCCAATATCTTCCGGACTTGGATAGTGCTGCATCCCATCGGTTACGGTTTTTTTAGGTTATAGAATATCATGCGTTGACTGTTTTCTCAGTTCCCTTAATATTTCTGTGTTATGTTATAATTCAGTATAAATTTCGAATATTACAAAGTTTTTATACCTACTTCAGTTTAATAACATAATCTCGATGACCAACCCTCAAAATTTTCGCGGTGGTGCCAACGCTTAATTTATTTCCTAAATTTGGGTCGCCTAACGTGGGACTACGTCACCAGAAGCCTCTTCCCGTATTACAATGAGCAATGTTTGACCGCTATTTTGAGGGTGAATTTGATAAGAAAAAATTCCAATTTTTTGAGGATAAGCTTTTCGAACGGAATACTTTTGTATTATGAAATAAAAAAAATGCTGGATAAGCCCATTATGTACTAACAACAAATAATTACATTTAGTAAGACTTATTTTACAATATACAGGGTGAGTCGGGAAGAACGCACCAAATTCTAGGAGCGTATTCGCCAAATCAAAAAACCCAAATGTTGTAATCCGATTTGTTTTGTTTTCAAATCACAACGTTCTGAAAAAATACCTTACATTATTTATTGTTAATTACATTTTTTTTAATAAATATTCAAAGATACCTGTACGGACCCATAGACATTTTCTGGTTCGCTTATGGACGGGATCCGTTGCACTCCTGAGTGCTCCTGGTTTTCTTTTATATAAGCGTTAGCATTTAAAATATATTGAATTAATGCATCTCTTTAATACAAATTACAACCTCACTTTTCAACCAGCCCCACAAACAAAAATCTAGCGGTGTGAGGTCTGGAGACCTTGGCAACCAGCTAACAGTATCCCCGCAACCAGAGAGATTGTAATATGTAGATATTAAAAGTGTACAATCGAGATTCATTAATTCAACGTATTTTAAATGCTGACACTTACCTACATACAAGAAAAGCAAGAAGCACTCAGGAGTGCAATGGGCTCCGTCCGTAGGCGAGCCAGAAAATATCTATGGGTCCATGGAGGAACATTTACTAAAAAAAATAATGTAAGGCATTTTTTCTAAACGTAATTTGAAAACAAAAATCGGATTACAACATTTGGGTTTTTTGACTTATACTTACGTGTAGAATAGATACACTCCTAGAATTTGGTACGTTCCTCCCGACTCACCCTATATACAGTGCATTTTTTAAAGAGCACTAAATTTTTTACCCCATGTTGGGCCCCATTATATTACAAGTATAGAGATATACTTGCCCTAGGTAAATTTTGAAATTATTAAGATCATGTTAATTTTCCAAATATACCAAAAAGCTCCAAAAATACCCAGAAAAATGCATTTAAAATTGTGACAAAGTTTCAAATGTCAGAAAATGTGTCACTTTCACTTTCACAAAGGTAAAGCACAGTAATACAAGCGGTGTGAAAAATCAATATTTTTCTTAAATAAATGTATTTCTATAGATACTTTTTCGGCTTTTTTTGACAAAGTTGGCAAATGAACATAATCTTAAGACTCTGAGATCTACCTATGTCAAGCTTTATCTCTATACTTCTAATAGAACTGCAGGGTCTAACATGGGTTTAAAATTTTAACATGTAAAACCCTATGGTCCGCTTTAAAAAAAAACACTGTATATTGATTAAACAAACAACCATGCACATGCTTTCGTCCCTACAAGCCGGCCTTGAACCGAACCGCTATCATGACGCAACAAGGGGGATGAGGGGTAGCAAACGAATACAAACCTATTATATAAGAATCGCAACGAGGGTTGGTGAAAATACGCCCAGATGACTCATCATTATAATGCAAAGTAGGCCAGTGCTCTGTTGCATATATCGACAGGACCATCCATGCATGTGGCCATGGGGACTTTGGGTCAGTATGCGAGAACCATATGGAACCCTGCGTCGTGAATATGTAACAAATCGATATTTTACCTACATGAAACATACCTACGGTAAGTGAATAAAAATATTATTCGCACGTACATACATTAGTGCTTTAAGAGTAGTCTTCAGCGCCCATTAAAATAGATAGGTACCATTTTGGCTTTACAAAGAATGTTGCTGTCATTTGCTGTAAAAAGACAATGACTTAAACACATAGAAAACAATAATATAATTCATTTATTTATCATACCCAAAGCCAAACAATATACTATTTTATTATTGGAATTATTTCTTAAAATTATTGTGTTCATTTGTATATCACACTTTAAAAGCTCCAATAAAGACTTTTAATAGTACTATATTTAAAGATCTAGGATATACTTTTAGTAACAATGAGTCTCCCTCCAAACATTTTAGTAATAGTAACAACTAAAGAATGACGACAGTTTCTAAAAATGTATTGTAAAGTTTACTAAAATTTAGTGTAAACTTTTTACAGTAAATATATAGATGTTTTGCTATCTCATGTAGCACGAGCCTAGTATAGTAGCAAAATATAGAAACAGTCATAATTTTTCTTATATCTAGTCCTTACAATACGTTTCTTTCGCGCACACAACCTGCATCGAAACTACTCCATTTGTCAATATCAACTAAACATATTCAGTCCAGCCTGTGCCTATTGAATAGTGGGTTTAACCCATCCTAGACAAACTAGAGGGGACCAGATGCCTCTAACATCATTCGCATTTGTTTAAAAATTTCAAGGGAGGGGAACACACACAAACACACGCAATGCGTGCGGACGACCAATCGGTGCGCCGCGTACATCCGCTGCGTAGCAGCGCAAGAGCGAGATATGCTGCGTTGCGTTTAAGGAGCTGATAGGCCGGTCTATAAAAAGGTCGCATGTTTCTAGCCCGTAATGCATGTAAGTTAGGAGAATGCAGTGGCGTTGCATGTTTGGTGGGGAGAACGTGCGTACTTATATTGTGCGTGTGTGCGTTGACATAAAATGGAGAGTTATTAAAAAGGTATTGGTTGAATTAGTTGCGACAAAACGTTTGAAAGAGTGGGGGAGGGGGGCTTGATATAAAATTTTAAAGGAGTGTGTTAATAGATAAGGACGACGTTTTTAACCTCGGTACTTATGCGAGTAATTGTCCATTTAGTTTTTCTTTTCGGTATTAGTAACTTCATGATAATATCGTTATGTTTCCGTAATTTATATTTGTCTTCTAGTTGAAGCATTATGTATGGGTTAAGTGGTTTGGCGGTTTTATGCTGATGTTGGAGCAATCAGAGATTCCAGGATTAAGTACTTTTAATCTGGTCAACTGTTCACTTTTTGAGGACGGCTGTTGCCAGGCTTTCAGTTACATTTTCAGATCGATAAAATATAGATACTAAAATAACGCCATTACTGTAGGTTAATATTTGCAATCGTAAACACCATAGGCCAAAGCATATGGCAAAGGATTAATAAAATATACCAACATAGCATGATTTTTTAGTAATTTATTTCCATTGTATGGTGACGAAATTTAGAGTGAAA
Organism: Philopedon plagiatum; assembly: GCA_963971165.1. Classification (NCBI taxonomy): domain Eukaryota; kingdom Metazoa; phylum Arthropoda; class Insecta; order Coleoptera; family Curculionidae; genus Philopedon; species Philopedon plagiatum. The sequence continues at coordinate 80,313,803 of OZ020193.1, forward strand.
AATGTCGCTTTTTCTCCGTATAGAAGTCACGTTCATTCATGGCTTAAACAGTTCTATAGGCGTAGAGGATTATATCTGTAACGTTTTTGATAGGTCGGAATATACGTGTTGTAGTGATTTTTGGTTTTTCTCGCGCCCGCACGGAGATTTACTGCCTACTATGAACACATACTCTCCAATAAAAGAAAAGTAATTTAGTGCGCCCCCAGGAGATTCACTGCCTATTATGACCACATACTCTTCAATAAAAGGAAAATAATTTGGCGCCCCCAAATCATTGTGCCCCTCCGCCTCTAAAGGCACGGCACGCCACTGAATGTATGAAACAAAACAAAAGGATGGAGCTCAATGGTTATTTCATAAGATTTGGCCCAGGCAAGGGCATCCATGCATAATGGAACTCTTACTATAAGGTAATGTTAAAATGTTCTATTATTATATGTAGGTAAGACTAGTCTATTTTTAAAAGACGCAAAGTAATAAATCACTCAATTTATCTAAATTTACCTAAATACCGGATGCGACTACTGGAACTACTACGTTTAGGGGAAGTAAGGAGAATCCAACAATATAAAATATATAGTTACACAAATTTTACTTGGGCCACCCCATACTAAAATACTGAGTGTTTAGATAAATTGAGTGCATTTATATTACTCTACGTCCTTTATCAATAGACAATACCTAGTTAAAGACCTCCGAAAAGTTTTTGAAAATATTTTTCGAATAACAATTATTCGGATTTTTTTTTTGAAAAACATTAATTTTAAAAAAACGTCTTTGCGGAAAAGCCGTTTATTAAATAAGTACTTATACATTTTTTCGATAATGCATTATAGAATAAGGTAGCTGTGGGTCTACTGGCCAAGTTATACTCGTATGTTCAGAATATTGAAAAGATCATAATGCTGATTATTTTTTATACAGGTATCAGATTTAACTAGTTTAGAAAATATTAATAAAAAATCGGTCAAGTGGAAGCTATAGGTACTTGTAAAATTAGTGTTCCGTGCAATCGGTCCCCCACTTACATTATTATTGGTAATGCACTCGCGTTTCGACTGAGCCAAATTAAAAATTTTGAAAAACTTGTAAGGACAAAAACTTTTTATCTAAAACCAATGGTTCAGCAGTTATAAGGAAACAAACAATTAAGTTGTTTATAACAATTGATTGCGCTAGAATTTTTCAATCCTGATATTTTGGCTCAATCTAGAAATATTCAATGTTCATGAGTTTTTTCTGATTTTTCTGAGCTATCCTGTTGGTCATAAGGGTGGGGGACAGCAATTTTTAAGCGTTTTTCCCAAAAAATGTTTAAAAAAATGCACACAAAATACATCATATACATATATTGATGAATTCGTGTTTCAATAAGCTTTCATTTGACACCCTACACGATGCTTTTGAATTTTTTATTTATTTCCCCATTTGCCCCCTGAAATTCACTCCCTGAATCAAAATTCAACTTTTTGATAATTTTCGCCCAATCTATACCTAATTCTCAATGTTCATGATTTTTTTCAGATTTTTCTGAGCGATCCTTTTGGTGATAAGGTTGGGGACAGCAATTTTTAAGCGTTTTCACAAAAAAAGTTAAAAAAATACATCATATTATTATATATTGTTGAATTCGTGCTTCAATAAGCTTTCATTTGACACCCTACAAGATGCTCTTGACTTTTTTCCATTTTCCAATTTACCCCCTGAAATTAACCCCCAGAATCAAAATTCAACTTTTTATAGTTCACGTCTATAATTGGGCCACCACACTTTATCTCTGTGCTAAATTTGAAATTTTTACGTCGAGTAGTTTCAAGGAAAATTTCCTGTGACAGACGGACACCGAAGTGATTCCTAAAAAAATCATAAATTATTAATTGAGGCGTTGAGAATTAGAGTGGCCTAATCCCGAAATGAAACAAAAGGAGTAAATTAAAAGTTAAAATTTGAATTTTTTTAAAACATTTTTTGGGGGACTATTTTTCATTTAAAACGTTTAATTTTTAGGTATTTATCAGAAATATACAGGCAGTTTATCTCTCCTAACCCAAGAAAATGATTTTGATGTGGGTTAGGCCACTATGAAATTTTACATAAGTGCAAATATATTTCTGGCCTAAACATAAACATAATAGTTTTACAGAAAAGTCATATAGAAGATAATACTTTATTATAAACACTTAAAATTGCTTTATTTGAAAATCTGATACCTACATCTTTATATAAAAACCAATTTTATCCAACTAGTCATCTGCTTCTATGTTCTCATCTCCTAGTTCATTAATAGGGTGCGAAGTCTTCAAATCATTGTAAAACGAATTTGGGGGGATGTAAGAAAAAAGTTGTGTAAGGACTTTTTTCTTCTTTTTTTTCAATTGGACGCCCACATGGATAAAGTAAATCCAAGTATTCTGCTGGATCCCGGACATTAAGTTTTTCTACATTGACTGTGTGGTGAACTGGAAGGTGGTAGAGGAATTCTTCCTCGACCGAGGTAGTACCACCCCACACATCCTCCTAAAAGGCTGGTGAAATCCCTACGGATGTTTCCAGCTCTGGATGTGAGTCGATTCCCCAGTACACCCACGGTACATAGTAGGTACTTAGACTTCGGTCTTCGTGGGCTGCCAGAAGATAAAAAAAATATTACGTCCTTTGAGTTTGAATACTTAAACTGAAAACGATGTTTTGTGTACGATGTAAATCCACTCGACCTTAGATCCATCTGGAGTGATTTTTCGGTTAGTTATACTTATCGTCCTCGAGTTCAATTTCAATTCAATTCAATTTTCGAAAAAAGGTTGGTATTTCAAAAAAAATGTGTGTTTCGGAAATAGATATTTAAAAAAAAAATGTTTGATTATGTGAATTTACTTTTCGCTTTCAGAAACTACTGAACCGATTTAAAGGTACTCGATATCAAGAAAATATTTCTAGAAAAGTAAACATTTCCCTTTCTGGTACTACTTCAGCAAAAATCATGAAAATTAATGTGGATTTTCGTTTATATTTTTCGAATATTTTACTGTTGGGAGAGCAATAGGATTTCAAATTTAACTACACCTCGTAATATAAACACCTTTTAAATAGACTAGACACTAGTTCGAGAACTAGACTAAACATATGACTATACATTTTTACCGCCTCCTTTCTTTTCATAATTTCTAAATTTACCTAGTAACAAAAACATACGTATGTATGTGTAAGTTATAGTGTATTTACTTTCTGCCATAGTCTCCTGAATAGCTACTTATTATTATTTTCATTGGGTCTGTTCAAAATTTTCATTTTTGCTTGTTATAGAAAATGTCGACAAAGCTACGTAGAAAAAAATTATTTTGCTTTTTTTGCTGCTAGAAATGCCCTTAAAATTGATTTCAAGTTCAAATTGGTTCATTGTTTGTGTTAAATATGGCGGGATTTTCTAATCTTTTTAAACAATTTTCTCATTTAACAGAGAGTCATGGAATAGTTCTAGAGGAAAACTGACAGGATTATTATGAATTACCACTCATATTTCCAATATCTATTAATAGGAGTTTAATTCGTTTAAGTACAACTGACCTATGGGTACGTTCGTTATTTATCACTGAATTTCATAATTTTCATAGGGATGTATACGTATTTTTTAAAATCATCATAAAGGGTCAAACAAATTCCTAATAGACAAATAAAAATCTGTTAAAATTCAGTTGAATTTCAAAATCGGAGGAAGCGGTTTGTTCACATGGCCAAACCAACTTCAATCTAATGATGCTCCATGCAACTTGCTTGAAATATGACACTGGCATTTGAACAGTACTTCATGATAACTTTTTGTTACACGTATTTACCTTATAATACAAACATGTTGAATTATAAACCCTTTTAAACACAAAAACGATAGGTAGGTATATCCGGCAAGTACAAATCAAAAAAATAAATAATAGATATTTGTGGGAATTAGGATCGGAGTAATCCAATCAGCGCTGATGATAAACTCTGATTAAAATGCCACTCTAAATTTTACCAGTTAGGTATGGATTAGCGGGTCTGCAATTTCTAGTTGCAAAATCTGCAACAAAAATTAATAAGTGATATTATGGATTGCCAATACTGTGTCACGAACATGAATGTGTAAATCTTGGAGTACCCTAAGAGAGTTGTGCTATTTAATAAATAAATAAATTTTTAGTTTTCAGTTTTTTAACAGTGCTGATAGCAAAAAATACCGTGGATTCTTCTAAGCATTGCATTTAATTAGTTAGGGAAACGCTTTTTCATTAATTTCATTAATATCGGTCATAATAATTATTGGTATATATTGGTGTTTAAGCTTAACATAATATACAGGGTGTCCCGTAATGATTGTTACATAGAGTAACTGTGGATAGCAGAAGTAAAAATATACCGATTGAGCAAAAAATGCCTTAGTAAAATGTTGCTCGTTAAGATGATACAGGGTGTTAAACTTAAATCTTATTTTTTGTTTTATGTGAATAACTTTCGAAGTAATTTTCATATTTAAATAAAAATTTGGATCTAGGGGTTTTTTAATATGAGAAATTCAATATTAATGTCAGTTTGACTTTATTTCGTAGGAGGCGCAACCAACATGCCTTTTTACTCTTTTGAAGGGCCATATTTTTTTTGTACGTGATTGTATATCCTAAAATAAACAAAAAAGATTTTTACATCATTTCTACGTAAAAAAGGTATACCTACTTGGTAAAAGTCGCTAGGATCAACCGTTTTTGAGAAATTTAAACTTTAATCATTCAATGCACGACTTCATTATCATATTACTGACTACCAATATTATTTGTTCACTAATTTTATTTAAGTAGGCTTTGACTTAAGACATGACAATTGAAAATTAAATTATGACATTTTTTTGATAACAAAGGACATTCTCATAAGTAGGCTGGAGAGTCAATTTTGTTGTTGATTTTACGTTATTAAACGCCTAAGAAATGCCGAGGCATAACGTGTTTACAAATTTTGAAATAAGAGATATGATTTGTGTATATGCTCAAGTCAATTATAATGGTCGTGCCGCAGCCAGAAGATATTTCGAAATGTACCTGAACCGCAGACCGCCAAGTCATACGATTTTTCATAGACTTTATACCCGATTGGGCGAAACGGGTGAATTTCGTCCCAAGCATAGGACTGGTCGCCCAAAAATTGTAATTGTCCAACAGGAAGAAGAAATTTTAGTGCGTGTAGCGGAAAATCCCGAAATAAGTACCCGGCGCTTACGTGCAGCAACAGGGGTAAATAAAACAACAGTTTCAAAAATTCTTCATGATGAAAATCTTTATCTCTATCATTTTACCCCCGTCCAAAATTTATTGCCTCATGACCTACCTGCAAGAATAAACTTTTGTAATTTTTTACGTTAAAAACAAATCACCGAAGTTGCATTTTTAAACAAGGTATTGTTTACGGACGAGGCAACCTTTACGAGACGTGGTGTTTTTAATTGCAGAAACCATCATACTTGGGAACAAGAGAACCCTTTTTTGGTTAGAGAAAGACATTTTCAGCATGAGTTCTCCATTAATATTTGGTGTGGAATTATCGGCGATTTCATAGTTGGGCCATATGAACTGCCAGCGTCTCTTAATGGTGAAGGGTATTTGCGATTTTTGCAAACAAATTTGTCGGATTTGTTAGATGACGTTTCACTTGCACTTAGACAAGATATGTGGTACATGCACGATGGCGCACCTGCCCATTATTCTCTACAGGTTAGAAATTACTTAAACGAGAGTTTCCCCCATAGATGGATAGGTCGTGGCAGCGAATTTCCTTGGCCAGCTCGTAGCCCCGACCTTAACCCGTTAGATTTTTACTTTTGGGGCGATTTGAAAAATTATGTTTATAAGGAAGAAATCGTTTCTCGCGAAGATCTTCTACAAAGGATTGGTGAAGGAGTTAATGCCATTCGGAACAAAGAAGGTACCTTATTTAAAGTAAGGTAATATTTAAACAAAGGAATAAGAAAATGTTTTGAGGTGAACGGTGGACATTTCGCACATTTATTAAATTAGTTGTTTATTGTTAATTAATTTATTGTTGTAAACTTCTTGAAAAATAAATGCATAAATGAATATCTCAAAAACGGTTGCTTCTAGCGACTTTTACCTGGTACACCTTTTTTACGTACAAATGATGTGGAAATCATTTTTTTAAATTTAGGATGTAATCAATCACGTCCAAAAAAAATATGGCCCTTGAAAAGAGTTAAAAGGCATGTAGGTGGCGCCCCCTACGAAAGAAAGGCAAACTGATATTAAATTTGAATTTCTCATATCAAAAAAACTCTAGATACCAATTTTTATTTAAATATGACAAGTTATTCACATAAAACAAAAAATAAAATTTAAGTTTAACACCCTGTATCTCCTTAACGAGCAACATTTTACTAAGGCATTTTTGATTTAATAGGTATATTTTTACTTTTACTATCCACAGTTACTCTATGTAACAATCATTACGGGACACCCTGTATGTTAAGCTTAAACACTTTCAAAAGAAGTGTATTTTAGAGGAATTTTTGCTACAAAGGTAACAATAACGACAATAACAATATTTCTTATGCTGACTTGTTGGAAAAAATGATAAAATTGGCAACTTATTCGGTATCATGTGTTTCTTGCCAGTGGCGAGTAGCGCTGGTTAGAGACAGTGTAAGGGGCGATTACCAGCTTAATATTGCAAAGCTCCATTTATGAATGTTTTTCTTCAATCTGAATTCATACCAGGATTTACCGATTTCAATATATGTAGTGAGCTTCACACAGGGTGTTATGAAATTCACTGCATATAATATATCAAAACCGGTAAATCCTGGTATGAATTCAGATTGAAGAAAAATATTCATAAATGGCGCTTGGCAATAATAAGCTGGTAATCGCCCCTTAAACTTTCTCTAACTAGCGGTACTCGCCACTGGCAAGAAACATATGATAGATACTAAGTTGCAAATTCTATCAATAATTTTTTTTATGTAACAAGGCAGCATAAGTGGGGTCTCCGGTGGCCGAGTTGATACGGCGCCAGCTTTGCAACCAAGAGGTCGTGGGTTCGAATCCCGCTTCGACCATGGATGTTCTGTGATTGTTAATTATTGGAAAGTGGTAGAGGAATTATTCCTCGACCGAGGTGGTACCACCCCACACATCCTCTTAAAGGGCCGGTGAAATCCCTGCGGATGTTTCCAGCTCTGAATGTGTGAGTCGGATTTCCCTAGTACACCCACGGTACATAGTACCTACTTAGGCCTCGGTCTTCGTGGGCTGTCAGAAGATAAAAAAAAGAAATAATAATATTGTTACCTTTGTAGTAAAATCCCATTAAAATACACTTCTTTCGAATATATCAAAAAACACTGACAACACAGCACAGCCTTTATTTTAATGCAATGAACCAACGCTTGACTAACACTAAAAAAAGTTCCAATAACGAATCAAACACAAAATTTAAAAGATTCCACGGTATTTTGTCACTACGCGCACTATTCAAAATTGAAAACTAATGTTTTTGTTACTTTTAAAGTATCACTTCCTTTATTATAGAAATACTTTTACATTAAACTTTATACACTTATGCAACAGATACTAGCAAAACCGTAGGTATAGCCATTAAAGAAAAAATCATTCCACTAACTAATTATTAAATACAATGCTTCAAAGAATTCACGGATTTTTTTACTATCAGCACTATTAAAAAACAACAGGAAAAGAAAGGGTTTGTTATGAAAAACTGACAATAACTAATTAAAAAGTAAATTATGGGAAAGCTAAAACATTTCATAGTGAGATTTTGCAACTAGAAACGCTAACCCATAAGCGATAAAACTTGAAGTGGTGTTTCTATATCACATAATTTATAAAAAAAATTCTAAATCTTTGGTAGGCTTATAGATCCATTTAGCAAATGTGGTGAAAACTCTGATTAAAACACCACTCTAAACTTTATCGTTCATGGATTACCGTAGCTGCAATTTCTTCTTGCCTAATAGCGCGTCTATGGTAGGTCGGTCGATCAGCTGATTTGAATAACAGCTTTGCAACAACAAAAAGAGACGGACGACAGGGACAGCGAGCAAGAGCAAGATAAGAAGTTGTATTTCGTAGTTGTCAAAAACCATGTGTGCGGAAGAAGTTCTCTGATGTCGGTCATCTTTCACATTTTAGTGTTATAAGTTATAATATTGATGAAACCCGTTTGTCTACGCGAATAATAATACCGAAGGCCCCCCCTGCCAAAAAAGTAAGTAATAAATGGGTGATTTAACTCTTTTTATGTGGTGCAGTCAAATACCCAAGCGTCGCAAAAGAACATTCACGAAGTTTGTTTTGGTCTCGGTTATAAACAATTTATTGGGTATTTTAAAAAATTAAAAATGTGAGAATTGACAGGAAAAAGTATTGGGTATGTCTGCAGACTACCCCAGGAATCACTAATTCAAATATATGCAGTGAATTTCATAACGCTCTGTATATATGCCGGACTTAGCACCTGACCGTTAATCTATAAAAAAAAACAATTTAAACAAGCACTATTGATCGCTCTTCTAAATATTTTAGTGTTATTGCCGCGGGATTTTAGAAAGGTTTTATTTAGTTAATCACTTGTGTGTAAGTATTCATAACACCGTTCCATCAAATAAAATGCAGTTAAGTATATTTCATTGCAGATTATTATACCGTCTACCTACCTCTATAATTTTCTAGTTATAATGTCATCATTAAAACAAACGAAATACGATATGCGATGAAGTTGGTTAAGTTCTATATAAAGACACTTAAACTGTCTACCTGCACTTTCCAGTTAACACAGGTCAGGTCATGTAATCGGTTCAATTGACAAATATTGCACTGCGTCGCGTATAAGGCAAGGTTAAAGAAGCCGGAATAACATGAAATAGTAATAGAGTTGCGCTGGATTGGAAAATATCAAGATAGTACTTCAATAGTGCCAGGATTTAAATGTATACAGAGTGTTCGGTAACGAATGGGCCATACCTTAGCAGTGGCTTCGCTGGCTCAATTTAGATGGATTTAACCTAACTTATCTTAGTACAAAAGTTGACGATAATAGGGATATAGGGTGTCAACGTTGAAATTTTATTTTACATTTTTATCAATATGTTTTGAAAATTACTACAGAAATTCCCGTTCCCCTACCTAATGTTTAAAATGATGCGTAACTTTTGTGGCACCTTTAATCTTAGAATTTAATTTTATTTTGAAAATTTGTTCGAGCTGCTTAAGTCTATTTAAATATAACAATACACTACCATAGAAATATAAGTAAAACCCAAAAATCATCAGTTTTGTAGTAGTTTGTTGCCCCCGTCGTTCAGGGGTGGATGGGGAAGAGTAAATCAGCCCGGGAAACCATTAGCACCGGGCCAATAACAAGACCAGTAACAAGTCCTAAGTCATTTATATTGAGGTCAAGATGCTCCTCGGGTTTTTGGGGCGATGTGTTTATAGACCTCTTTGCTTGCCTTTGGGCTGGAATGCTTCTCCACTAGGAGATGATCCCTTTTCCATTTGCAGACATCTTCTAATATTTTTCCGTCACCACAAAGAGGGGTTCAGGTCCGTAAAACGGAGCCTTGGCAACCACCAACCGCAAATACCACTGCAAGTGCCCTGAAAACCATTTTTACGTGTCCAGAACAGCCGTTGTTGGAAGAAGTACATACTGAACTATATAGACATGTACAGCTGTATTAGACCAGTACAACTTGTCAAATATCGCCTCTGAGTTAGCCCTGTCCACTTAAAACGCAGTAGACCGGTTGCATCGGTGGGGTAGGTACAGTCCGTAACAAAAGTGCATGCTTTTTTTAATTCATTTATTTCTAACTGTTGTGAAGTGCATTTCAGTATGGAGTTCGTGTCTAAAGTAAACGGCAAAGTGTTGTCTGGACAAAATTTGGCAAATATCATTTAATTTATGCGCCAAGAAGTTGAAGCGAATAAACCCATCAAGGATTTAAAGAAAGTGCAAGAGCGTGTTTCAAGTGCTACCGGCGCACAGTGGGCCCGATTTAAGAAAACGCGATCGAAAATAATTTTTTTATCTTAACCAATTTAGTTAGAATTGCATGAATATCTAGTAATACCTGTTAATTACTTATTTTACTAGTACATCAGCATATGCATTCCAACTTCATGCTTAACGCGCGAACTGCGAACAAATTAAGAACTTGTAATTAAAGTTTGACAAATGGGGGTAATTCCAGAGACGGCTTCTAACCTAGTTGGAAATAAAATTAGGAGTCGATTTGAAAATAAAATACAAATATTTATTTACCCACATTGTGTTATTTGAAAGTGCGAGATACGAAAATATCATACAGGGTGTCTGAAAAGTCTTAGCATGGGCAAATATCTTTACTATTAATAAAGATAGCGACACCAAATTTTAGTTGTACCTTATTGGTTGATAAATCTACGTTTTTATGTAATTTGACTTTTTCAACCCCCGTGGGGGGTTACGCTAGGGAGTTGAGGTCGAAAATTTTGAATGCAAACCTATGCCGTGTGGCCTCTTCGTTTAAAAATCTTCAAAAAAGAAACGTTGTTTTAGTATTTTAGTATTTATTTATTATTGTAATTCATTTTTAAATGGCAAGCCTATAAAACTTATAACTCGTAAATCGTATAATCGGTCGGGGCAAAAGTCGACCATTTCGACCTCTTGTGCCATACAGCACAAGTCGGCGCTGCTATTTTTTGTTTTGTGGGGCACTTTTTTCTAACTTTTCTCCAACTTTACTTCTTCATTTGTCGTTGTTATATGTTTTGTTTTTTGACATCTGCGCAGTAGACCAAAATGCGTACCACGCGCAAACCGAGCGTGCTAGACATGCGTACGCAAGTTCAGGAGATGTACTTGGGTGTCTACATTCGAACCTATTCACTTGTAAGAATATATCCCCAATAGTTAAGGTACCACTACGTAGTTAACTGTATAACTTTTTCCCAAGGTTTTTTCGACTTTATTTTTCGTTTTTTGCCATGTGCGCAGTAGACCAAAATACGTACCACGCGCAAACCGAGCGTGCTGGACATGCGCACGGACTTTTAGGAGATGGACTTTGGTGTCTACATTTGAACCCATTCACTTTTAAGAATCTATCTCCAGTAGTTAAGGTACCCCTGCGTATTTAACTTTATAACGTTTTTCCCAAGTTTTTTCGATTTTATTTTTCTTTTTTTGTTATCTGCGCGGTGGCAAATAACGAAAAATACAGTCGAAAAAAACTTGGGGAAAAAGTTTTACCATTGATCAAAATGCGTACCACGCGCAAACCAAGAAATTCGCACGAAATTTCAGGGGATGTACTTTGTTGTCTAAATTCGCAGTGGTACCTTAACTACTGGAGATATATTCTTAAAAGTGAATGGGTTCAAATGTAGACACCAAAGTCCATCTCCTGAAATTCCGTGCGCATGTCTAGCACGCTCGGTTTGCGCGTGGTACGCATTTTGGTCTACTGCGCACATGGCAAAAACTGAAAAATAAAGTCGAAAAAAACTTGGGAACAAAGTTATAAAGTTAAATACGTAGTGGTACCTTAACTACTGGAGATATATTCTGAAAAATGAATGGGTTCAAATGTAGACACCAAAGTCCAACTCCTGAAATTCCGTGCGCATGTCTAGCACGCTCGGTTTGCGCGTGGTACGCATTTTGGTCTACTGCGCAGATGTCAAAAACAAAACATATAAAAACGACAAATGAAGAAGTAAAGTTGGAAAAAAGTTAGAAAAAAGTGCCCTACACAACAAAACATAGCAGCGCCGACTTGTACTGTTTGGCACAAGTGGCCGACTAATGGTCGACTTGTGCCCCGCCCGATTATACGATTTACGAGTTATAATTTTTATAGGCTTGCCATTTAAAAATGAATTACAATAATAAATAAATACTAAAATACTAAAACAATGTTTCTTTTTTGAAGACTTTTAAACGAAGAGGCCACACGGCATAGGTTTGCATCCAAAATTTTGGACCTCAACTCGCTAGCGTAACCCCCCAAGGGGGTTGAAAGAGTCAAATTACGTAAAAAAGTAGATTTACTAACCAATAAGGTACAACTAAAATTTGGTGTTGCTATCTTTATTAATAGTAAAGATATTTGCCCATGCTAAGACTTTTCAGACACCCTGTATGATATTTTCGTATCTCGCACTTTCAAATAACACAATGTGGGTAAATAAATATTTGTATTTTATTTTCAAATTGAATCCTAATTTTATTTCCAACTAGGTTAGAAGCCGTCTCTGGAATTACCCCCATTTGTTAAACTCTAGAATAATACACAAATTAAAGCAAGTATATTTTTCTTTTATTTTATATTCATAAACTCGCTGTTGGTGTATAAATTATCTTATAAAGCATTCTTTGGGCTACAAAATGCATATTTACTTTTTATTCCTTTTTGTATATACAGTTATAAAATACGTCCTCGTAGAAAATCGTACAGATTACAATAAATGTAAAAGAAAATTCGGCCTTGCAATACAAAGGACCCACCAGGATTTTATCAATTGCTTATGGTCATCTCGTTTAGTGTCTAAGGAAGACAATTATACCAAGAAATTCTGCAGACACGTGCACACTTGTACAATACCAGCCCGAGCGGCGGCGCCGGTTGGGGTGGCAAGTAAACGGTAAATTGCGTTGTCTCGCATTTTATTTCATTAGTCGAGCCCCAAGGGGTGTCAATATTTGTTCATAATTTTCCCCTTTATTACTTTAATGCCATAAAAGCTCAATACCAAAAATCAGGCTGTGTTTATATTTTCCACCCCCTAACCGCACCCCTAGGGGGTGCCAATTTTTTATGACAATTTTTTCGTGAGTACAAATCGACAAAATCCAATTTGGGCCCACTGTGCGGCGCCGGCGTGTGTATTCGAACAATAGTGAGTAAGATGAGAAAAGTAGAAAATGGCGAGTGCTCTTCATTTTCAACTCCTTATTAAAAAATGGGATTAAATTTCTTCAGTATGAAAAAATTTCGTAATTTAATATGGATTGAAACATACATTCATTCTTCTCACAAAATCTTAAAGTGATAACAGTAACGAAGGACACAGAGGGCCTGTGTCAAAAGGGCAAAGACTACTAATAGTTCATGCAGGCAGTGAAAATGGTTTTGTACCTAACGTGTATTTGGCTTTTTTTATCTGTGGATAGCCCACGAAGGTCTAAACATAAGTACTCTAGGTACCGTGGGTGTACTAGGGGTGTCCGTCTCACACATCCTTCAGAGCTGGAAACATCCGTATGGATTTCACCAGCCCTTTAGCAGATGTGTGGGGGGTGGTGCCGCCTCGGACGAGGAAGAATCCTCTACCACCTTCCTTGTTTATTTAATGCGAGACACGGCATTCCCAGGTGGTCATCCATCCAAGTAATAACCGTGCCGAGTGTCGCTTAACTTCGGTGATCGAACGCAGTGGCTCGACCACCAAAGTTAAACATCGCCTAAATCAATCGCAAACAAAATCGGGTGATTATCACAATGAAACGAAACTGCAAAAAGTGGGTCCGAGAAAAACTTATTCCTAACCTGCCTGCAAAGAGTGTTATTGTTATCGATAACGCTCCCTATCATAACGTGCAGAAAAATATCCCAATTTTAGTTACAGAAAGGAGAAAAGGAAGACATGGTTAAGACGACGTGGTGCCACCGTTATTGACGACATGTTTAAAGTGGATTTATACAGTTTAATTAAAATGAGAAAACCGTTGGAAATGAGATAGATAAAATTCTGGAAGAACATGGACATGATGTTTTGAGATTACCTCCGTACTATCCGGATCTAAATCCCATTGAACTTGCTTGGCCCTCTCTAAAACCGTCTGTTGCCGACAGCAATACTGATTTTAATTTTAAAAATGTAGAAAATTATTGTATGGAATTTTTCGGTACCTGTTCCAAACAACATTGAAAATCTCGATGTGATCATGTCAAAAATATTGAAAAATTTTACATGGAGAGTGAGCCAGCTCTTGTTCGGATTGTGGACAGTATTGTAATAAACTCGCAGTATATAGATATTTCAGATTTAGATAGTAGCAACGATTCCAGTAGTAATTCAAATATCTCAAGAATTGAATCATTTTAAAAAGATATTTGTGTTAAAAAATTAAAGTAGTTTAAGATTTGGTGCAATAAAGTTATAAGTTATTAGTTATAAGCTTTCTTAGTATTATTGCTCCTTTTAATACTGTTTATCTTCTATAATACTTCAGATTAGTCGGTCAGTCAGTTAATCAGAGGTATTGAATAGATTAAGGGTCATTGCCACGCTTCAATAATAACAATAATAATAAGACTGGTAGCTATTTGTTATATGAATCAGATAACTTATGGAATTCAGAGTTGTAATTAGCACCTACCATAAATATAATTACCAAAATTTCCGGAAAGTATTTATAATACCACTCATAATCACAATTCAGTCCCTTTAACACAAAATAATTTGTCTTTATTCTTTACCAGAATCAAGCAAGCAGAATACAGGAACAAAATTGCTGTTGACTGATTATATGTTATCCGAATGCTACCTCACTTCCTCATCCGCGTAACTATGAAATTTTTCAGAGGCTAAGTTATATTTGACCAGCTGTACTTTCATAAACCTTTTTAGTGAATCCCGGGAGAATTTTTGTAACTTTTTGTCACTCTTTCAAACTTACCAATTTAATTTTCGCAACCTTGTCTTCAAACAAAATGGCCAATTATAAATCAAAGTTGCGACGCTCAAACGCTGCACAAACTGCACCAAATGCAATATTTATCTGGGTCGCACGAAAGCACATACATTTTCATTTCAAGGAATTTTCTTCTTTAATAAATTTAATTCTAGGACATTCGAGCAGCACATAAAGACACTCCCGCGATTGCGAGATTAGAAAAATAAATGTGCAGATGTCAACGAAAAAAAATAAAAATAAATTATAGATATATACCAGGGTTGTAAGAGAAATAACAAATAAAACCATTGGTTTAGAAACAAGAAGGACAAACCATATTGTTTACATTTTAAAACAATCAAATTCCAGGCTACGCTTAATCTGATCAAACAAGACCCCCACCTACTTTTTGAGAATGGCTGTTGCCAGGCTTTCAGTTATGTGGCATATTTGCGGTTTGATAAACTTTATACTAAAATAAAATCGCTGTAGGTTAATATTTGCAATCATAAATACCACAGACTAAAATATATAACTAATAATAATAATATAACATAACAATATAGGTACCGTCATTTTTTTTTAGTAATAAAGTTTCAGTAATTTATTTCCATTGTATAGTGGCGAAACTTAGAGTGACATTGTACTTGATGACTTTGAAAGCTTGCCGAATACACATCGGTAAATTTACAAAGGGCCAACACCGGCCCTGGCCATGGTCTGACTGAACTGTCTTGTTGGATGTGTATTTGTATATATCTATATATACAAGAAAAAGACATCCTATGTATAGTACGAGTATATATTGTAAAGAACTGATGTTGTATTATTGTAACGAAGAAAGAGCTTTAAAGTCAGTCAGGAATTCTTGATTAAATTATTGTTTGTGCAATTGAACGTTATTGTTTTTGGTAAGTACCTGTTTGTTACATTTTAGCTCTTTCAGTAATTAACCATATTTCGCTAATTAGATAACCATTCTCTCAATCCTAGTAAATGAACCTTGAACAAGAGATACTCTAGTGAAACCATCAGAATGGGCTTGTTCAGACATTTCGAGTTTTCAATAAATATGTTAGTATTATTGCACAATCAGTCAATCGAAACACACATACAAAAAAATTACGTCGGTTAGACGCATAATTACAAAAATATTTAGGTTTAAAATTTGACCAAATCCGGAATTCCTGTCTGACGTCATCCTACGGAAACAACTGAACGTAGTGAGCAATGTGGCGAATTAAATTAAGGATACGGCAACACCGCCATGCGTCCCTTCGGCCGTTTTAGTACTACCAGGGAATGTTTGTATTTTGCGTAACTTTTGTAGCATTTTTTAATCTTGGATTTTAAATCTATTTTGAATATTTGAATTTTTGCTTAAGTGTATTTAAATACAATAATGAACTACAACAGAAATAATAGTAAAACCAAAAAATCATTGCCCCCGTCATTCGGTAAATTATGGTTAGTATTTCTTTGATGTTCATGCGTAAATATCCTTTTTAGGTTATACAATTTTATGCGTTGACTATATTTTCAGTTCTCCTAATGTGTAATAGTTTAGTTTAAATTTCGAATATTTCAACGTTTTTTTATCATTTATTTTAATAGCAAAACCTCGATGATCAATTGATGAGCCCGCAAAATGTTTGCAGTGTAGCCAACGCTTAATTTATTTCTTAAATTTGGGTCGCCCATCGTGGGACTAGCTCACCAGCGGCCAACTCTCCGTTTTATAATGAGCGATGCTTGATCGCCATTTTGAGGGTGAATTTGATTCTAATTTTTTGGGGATAAGACCACACAGCAAAAACACTATTGTTTATTGAATTGGATACCAATTCACTCAATGACACATTCTATTCCGTATCGCACAATACAAATTCGGTTTCTTTCAATGATTAGTTTATCATTGTTAACCAATAGGTTATAAGATTGCTTAAAATATAAGGTTTCGTTGGTTTTTCATAGGTCGTTTAAATATACCAATTATCTGTGATGCCAGTAATACCCTATTTTAAATTCAATACAAAATATATCATTGATTTCAGTAAAAGTTTATTATTAAGAATATGCACCGCATTTTATGGAAATATGTACCTATTATTATGGTTTCAGTTACAACAGTAATGAATTTAATGTAATTTCGAATAGAAAAAAAAACATTTTTGTTTAAATTCAATCAACGTGTGTTTTAAAAAACAATGCTCTCGTATTTAATATAACGAATAATTTCTATTACATCAATTATATCAATATTTAATTCAACTAAAACGTTTTATTATTTTAAAATAATTTTTATTTAGTATTATTAAACATACTAGTTCTTGTTCGATTAATAACATATATTTTAATTTGGATCACATCGCCCACAAATAGCTATTGTTTACCCAATTATATTTAAGCACTCTTGTCAAATATTTTAATTTTTTAGTTCTAACAAGTCTAGGCTCTAAGGAATAATAGATTTATTGGTTTTCAATAGTATTTTACGAGGTATTTTCGTTATTGAAAATATGGTAATATAGTTTTCAAGGAAGCACGAATACTTTTGAACTCTAATAATAAGTCTATATTTAATGATTTTTTTTTTAATTATTTCAATAATGTTTTGTTGAGACAATATTAACTTTAATATAAGTAAAGTGCCAGTGGTCAAGACTAATACTATTATTGAAAATAGCATAGCATTTTTTTCTGTGCATGGTAATAATAGTGACATTTTTTTACTCCCGTACTCTAATATTCAAATTAAATGTCTTTGATATGTTTCATAATAATGTTCATTACGATACACATTTTCATTATGAAACCGCGTTATTGGCGTTACTAGCCAATTTGAAACCCATACTTTTTAATCAAGTGGCCTCTTTATAATACAAATGACCTGACTTTGATAGTTTTTTTTTACTAAAATTTGCATTTTCATTAAAACTTTTAAGAATATTTAAATTCGAAATTGTCAGGTTATGGTATTAGTGATAGGGAAGAATTTAATTTGTTTACTTGTTAAATTAAATAAATGTTGTTCAGTTTAATATTTACTAATAACATGGTCGTAGAAAAAATAGTACAATGGTCATTAATACACTCGCATTCTTCTCGTGTATTAATAACCATTATTACATAATTGTTGGATAATATACTATTTTATTTAGGGCAATATAATTTTATCTTCCTAAGTAACTAGACATTCTCTTCATTGACAACGAACGAGAAAGAAAATAGCGTTAAACTAAAAAGAATCAGGTGAATTACATACATGTTTTAAAGTTAGTTACGTACTTGAATGTATTTTGTATTGTATCTTAATTTGAATTATTCGGTTGAGAATATAGTAAGTTTTTTCATAATGTGTTGTATGGGTATTTCTTATACCAAGAAAGTTACAGAAGTCAAGTTGTAAAAAATATTTTTCCTAGAAACTGTGAAGGCTGAGTTTATTCCAGAGTTTAATTCTGTATTTAAAACAAATGGTAAAAATGAACATCTCCAAGGGTTTTGTAGTGGCAATTGTCTATTTAATAGGAAATATGCATATGACCCAAATAAGTCTGAAATGTATTTTTTTACATTCTCTACATAAATTAAATGTTTATGGCGGTTGCTGTTATCCATTTATTTTTGTCTTTATTAACAAAAAACAAGGATTTTCTACTGCAAATTTTCGCGCGAATTTCGAAACGTGATCCCATTGGCTGTGTCGTCAAAAGTGTTTTTATAATGAGTACATGGCGAATTGTTGTAGGGTCATCGAAAAATCAATAAAAATGGCATTTAATGCGTAACTCATCCAATATAATAACCTTGCGGTTAAAGTAGAAGGTTCCTATACACAGAGAGAAAAAAAAAGCTGGTGGGTATTAAATCACATTCTATAATTTTTTAAATAAAAAAATAATTCCCTGGATAAAACCATATTTCAAATAAAAAAGCGATACTTGCAACAAAATTTCTTTTATATTTTGCATAATTACTGCAATTAAAATATTTAGTTGAGAAATATATTCTTAAAAAAATTAAATTATTTTTCCGCCAACAAAAGCTTTAATAATTAATAGAAAAATTCGCATAATTAAACATTGTATTAAACGTTTCATTGTCCGAATGTAAAGCGTATGTTAAGCGAATTATTTTTAACGCAAGCCTTCGCCAACTTTAGTTGAATCATGGGATACTGCATAAAAATTTAACAATTAAAACATGTGTTTAGCTAATCTCGAATTAAAATTGCAGTCTGCAACCCCTAATTTACTGAAAACAAGAAATAACTAAACAAGCCCATTGTTCAAACGTACTACGAAAATAATGCAGAATTTTGCATAAAATTTATGTTTTCCGACGAAGCTCATTTCCACCTCGCAGGTTATGTGAACAAGTAAAATTGTCTAGTGATTGAAGAAAATCCTTTACATGCTCTTTGGGTAACCATGTGGTGTGCATTGTGGGCTGGAGGTGATATAGGGCCATTTTTGCATGAAAATGACGATGGTGAAACGGTTAATGTAATGGCGAATGGCAATATGTTAAGAAACTTTTTACGACCCCATAGGTAGATAATATGCACCTTAACAATATATTCTTTCAACAACGTGTCACACGGCGAGGGAAACTTTGGATTTGTTTCGGACACATTTTCCTGGTCGCGTAATTTCTCGAAATGGTGATATTCAGTGGCCGGCAATACCAGAGAAGAACCAAGATAGAGAGAAGAATATTTCTTTTTCCCGCCAGCTCGACAACGCCATGGCCTTCAAACGGCAACACCTCGAGATTGGCGTGTGGGATTCTCACAATGCACCCCGACAATTGCCATTGCGGTAGCAAAACGGCAAGCAGAGAGAGTTTTGTGCGGCGCGGCGCGTCTCAATACTCACTCTCACTGTGCTTTATACCATTTATACGGACGGGCTATTCTATTTTTAACGCGTGGCTACCTTTTTGGAGAATCTTTCAAACTTTTGATTGTTGTTTTTCATATGTGTTTTTTATTTTGCAGCATTTTTTTATAATAACTCAAAATCTGCAACGCACGCCCGTGGCAGCTTTATTTAAACGTCGATAGTCGAGTGCGCTTTGGAGGTCATAGAAAGCAAATCGTATTTATGAATGAAATCAGTACGAGATATTCTTCTCTCTGTCTTGGATTTTCTCTGGCAATACCCATGCGATCTAATCCCCCTCGATTTTTTCTTGTGGGGCTTTCCCAAGAACAAAGCATATTCTAACAATCAGCAGACGCTTAATGACCAGAAGCAAAACATTCGTCAAGTTATTGGTGAAGTTGAACCGCAATCGTGCCACAATGTTATTGACAATTTTACGCAAAGAATGGTCATTTGTAAAAACAGCTGAGGGGGATATTTGAAGAATATTATTTTTAAAACATAACTGTCATGTTTCTACTTTTTTATAAAATAAACAAGCATATTATTTTTCTAACATTGTTGGTTTTATTTTAAAAGTAAATCCCCAACTTCAATAAACAAATGAAGCTCCTTCTTTGTCTTGTATCCTGACAATTTTGTATAATTTGTAAATTTCTACGTTTATTTAATTAATTCTTTTCCTCTATTGGCTGTTGAAAAACTACAAAAATCCGAATACTCCTGGCTCATATTTGGACTTAAATAATTTTTAATTTGGATAACAAGCGTTCTCTACTAGCAACAACAGATACCGGAAGAATTAACAAAATTGTAGTATTATTAAAACATTAGGGAATACAAACGTTGATGAATTTTCAAATTTAAATTGCCGGTCGGAATGTGGATCCACGTTCAATAAGTGGGCTTAAAATTTGTTGAACAGCCTTAATTTCATTAAATAAATCGCGCTTCTTTGTCTGAAAATTTATTATAACTTGCGAATTTTTACATGTCATTGTATTCAGTAAATCCTTTTCATCTACATATATAAGGTTGAAAAACTTTGTATACAAATTTAAATACTGTCTAAAGTCGATTCATGCCATGAGCCTGATCAACAATGTGCGCAGCGTGGTACAGCCATTGACAACTCCCACTTTTAGATATGTATGGCGCTTCCTTTTAAAACTGAAAATTTAAGTTGTCACCGGCTGTAGGTACATACATTCGTGGTCAAAAGTCGTACATCTTATTCACAGTCTAAACGTATTGTAATATTTTTAGAAACTGTCCCTTAGGCTGATTTGAATTAAATGTATAATTATTTAACCATGGGGTGAGTTCTTAAAGCAAAAAATGAATACAGGGATTGTGATTAAATAACAGATAAATTCAATTAAAGTTCAGGTAAATTTTTTTCGGAAAACTCCTTGGACACGTCAATTTTTATTTTTATTTCTGCATTTTTTTTTTATCTTATATCAGAATATACAGGATGTTACATAAATGAGATACTACGTCAACGTTAATTGTTTTAAATGGAACCCCCTGTATATTATGGTATATTTGGATTCTATAGACAATTCCACACAACTGTCTTATGAGGCAATGTGAGCCGTTCCCGAAATATTCACCGAATTTTTATCTTCTATAACACCTTAAGTTGCAATTTATTTTATTGTCGGCTCACCAGAAAGTAACGACACTATATTCCGATGAAAATATTCCAGACATACCAAGCACAGCTTTATAGTTTCAGCAGGATGGAGCTCCCCCACATTATGCTGCGAATGTTACGAGATTCTTAAATGTTTTCCCAAACCGGTGGATAGGCAGACGTGGATCAATAGAGTGGCCACCTAGGTCACCCGATCTTAATCCAACGGACTATTTTCTTTGGGGTGAAGTTCAAAAAAAGCGTATAAAGATAAACCACGCACACTTGATATTCTTAAGCAGCGCATTCGTAATGTAATTAGGAATTCCATTCCATTTAAAAAAAGCAACGTTGACGTATCTCATTTATGCAACACCCTGTATATTCTGGTAAAAGATAAAAAATGCAGAAATAAAAATACAAATTGACGTGTCCAAGGATTTTTCCGAAAAAAATTTACCTGGACTTTTATTGAATTTATCCGTTATTTAATCACAACCCTGTATATTTTTAAGTAGATTTCGCAGAAATATTGCAATGCGCTCAATATCAAGACTTTTAGAAAATTACATTACATCTTCACCAACCATGGTCCCCAGACCCCCAAAATACCATCAATTCAACATTTTATACACGAATAGCTGTATGGGATACAGCACTGACCATCAGCAAGAGGAGACGACAGCATTCATTCATAACCTTTTTCTTTCATACATTGTCCGTGTGTAGGACAAAGAAAGAGAAAATGCTAAATGTCCGTTTTCGCACGCCGTTGCTATGCTATGACTTTCCGAGTCGTAGGTGTTTCACCGAGCAAACCTGAGAAGAGAGTTCAGAATAAAAAAAATCCATTTTTCAACACACTTGGACTATTATATTATTCCAACTCTATGGATGAAGTCCTTTTAAGAAAAACCAAAAATCACTTAAAATTCCACTACAACACGTATATTCCAACCTGTCAAAAACGTTACACACAAAATACTACACCTTGAAAACTGTGAAAGCCATAAATGAACGGGACTACGGCACGTGCTAAGGAGAAAAAGCGACGTTGCCACACTCACTACACATTGCGTATCCATGCAATGCATGGAAATAAATCACGAAAAATTAATCCTTGGTCATGTGCTTTAGTCTGTGGTACCTATTTACGATTGCATATATTAATCTACTTATGTTATTTTAGTATAGTTATCAGTCTGAAAATATGGCCCATAACTGAAAGCCTGGCAACATGCGTTCGCAAAAAGTAGCTAGGGGACCATATAGTTGGCCAGATTAAGAGTAACCCTGGAATCTCTGATGGCTCTAAAATGTAAATAATGGTATGTATGTCCTTGTTTGTAAATACATATATGGTGACAAGTGACAAGCCATCAAGACAGATAAGTATGCGTCCCATTGTTAAGAAAGTTACCGATAACGATCTAAAAAAAATAGTCATCATTATACAAGGTGTTTCAAAAACATGGGCCATCGCTTACAGGGAGTTTCGTTGAAAGAAACTAAGGCAAGAAGTTCATCATGGCTCCGCAGATGCTTTGTGTCAAAGATACAGGGTGGTGTCAAATTTTCAATTTTTTTTTCAAAATATTTTCAATATGGCTTCAGCAATTTTGATGAAATTTAGGTTGTGTAAAGTACTTAAATTAAGCATAATTCTGTATGAAAAGACTTTGACAGGTCCTCCAGGGGCGTGCACAGGAAAAGATGGTAAAGTATTTTTTAAATAAACCCTGATCTTTTCACATTTTCGTATCTCAATAGTATGTTACATTCTTAACAAAACTTACCTCTTCATATATAATTTTTTAAATTTTCACTTCGTTTAGGAGATAAGTGCAATTTTATTAAACGCATTAATGGTTTAGTTTTCCCAGCCAGATATATTGGCGACTCAAATTAAGGAAGCCCGCTGCAATCACCTGATTTTTAATGGTGAAGAGGGGCTGACTTGATGACAAAATTGATAAAGATGCCAAATAACCAGAGTTGTGCCTTTGGTCAATTGACTATTCAATTGGCCGGTCAATTTGACCGCGGTCAAATACTAATTAAAATTGCTCTATGTCAAAATAAAGTGCGGATATGAAGCCGACCTGTACAAACGCATTTCGGGGAATTCAGTGTTGTGACGTTATTCGGCGTAAAAATTTAGCAAGTTCTTGCTAAGAAGAACTACTAGGTCAAAAGCATTTGACCACCTAATATTTGACCGCGGTCAAATTGACCGGTCAATTGACCAAAGGCACAACTCTACAAATAACACGATAATTAGAACAAAAACGAAACGAAAACATTTCCCGTTATAGTAGTTAACAAATCGCCTGAAGAGGACGCCACGTTCTTAATTTAAGTCGCCAATAAGGAGCATGCACATATTTTTTTTATTGCATAAATCGTTTAAGGAAGTCATCACAAACCCAAAAAAATTACAAATGTTTATTTTTCGGTATAATTTATTACAATTTAAAAAGCAGCCATTTGTCCTCAGTGAATAATGACGTCAGGAGATCAGCAAAAATAAGTGTCAATCTACATATTAACGTAAAGCTTAACCCAAAGTCGAACACGTTTGTTTTTCTCGGAAACAGTCAGGGGAGGAGCAATAGAATTTTTTGGGTTGATGGAGGAATAGTGCAACTAGCTTCGGTTAAACATTCAGTTATACAGGATGTTTCGTTTCGGAGCTATTAAACGTCAAAGTCGAAATTTTCGCGATTTCCGTTGAAATCGGGTACAGGTCGCAAAAGTGAATTAAATCGAGGTAAATTTTCGAAAGTTGTAGAGGACCCGGAGCTTCAGAACTCTATTGGAATTGGTGATGATCGGAAAATGGCAAGTAAACCTAAAATCACTGGAAAATGGATGTATTTGGAAAAAATTGGACATTTCGATTTTTGACCCAAATATTTCACGGTTTTTAATTTTTCATGGGTTGAAAATGGTTCAAATTAAAATCCCGGATTTTTTGATTTTTCCGAGAAATCCTATTCTTAACCGACTATTCCACACCATTTTTATTATTTGGTGATTCTTTTTGGGTTTGTTTTATTCGTTAATTATCTAAGAATACCTCCCACTAATTTAAATCGCTTATTTTTTCGTTAAAGTCATAAATAAATAGGTTTATTTGCATCATGAAAACAAAGAAATTATTTACTCGAAATTATTAAGATATAATTTGTCCAAAATTTCGCAAAAATGCCAGTTTCTGTTGCAAAATTGAAAGGTTCCTGGACTGATTTTGGCTTGAAATATACATGAATACCATTTTAGGAACCTGCTAATTTAGGTGCAGGGATATTGCATTGAATGAGTTACGCATGAAATGCCATTTTTATGGATTTTTCGATAACCTTACAACACTGGAATTAGCCATGTACCCATTATGCGCCATAAAAACACTTTTGACGACACAGCCAATGGGATCACGTTATATAAGTTTCAAAATTCGAAAGACCAACATAAATGGATAACATCAACTGCCATAAACATTTAATTATGTAGAGAATACAAAAAAAAATAGATTTATTTGGGTTATATGCATATTCCCTATTGCACATCGGTTTTAAGAAGTAAAGAGCATTTAAAAAATTTAACACCCTGTATTTTTGAAACAAGGCATCTGTCCTTATGGACTTTTTGCCTTAATTTCTTTCAAAGAATTAAGCGACGGCACATGTTCTTTGAAACACCCAGTACCTATATGACTCAAACAATACTACATTCTGCGAACACATTGAAGTTGGCCACTAAGTAACTTTGTTCATCCATTATGCATTTTCGAAAAAAGATATTTTCGAAAAACGTAAAATCGAGAAATGTTTCTGTCTCTTAAAAGTCGCCAGGCGCATGAAACGCACATGAATTACTCAGCCTCCATCGATGCGAAAAAAGCCCTGTTGCCATGTGGCCGCGAGACGTGGCTCAGGTTCAATAAAATAGTTATCTCGTTGTTACCATGTTACCAAGTGCAACTAGAAGTGGAAGTGCATACAGAGAGAACAAAGCCGTCGGCGACTACAGCGATGCTCCGATCGTGGTGATGCTGGTGCATTTAGGTCATGCACATATATTTTTAGTCCGCGCGCCGTCGTTTTCCAAAATGCAATCATTAACATGTTTGAAACTGAAGCGGAGGCAGATTTGGAAAAAAAATTAAGATTCATACGTTTGCTGAAGGACCGGGAATTTGCTTTAAAGTTAAATTTTTCAATATTTTTTCAGATACCTATATCGCAAGAAAAAAAATTTGGTAGAATTTTTTTTTCGATTGTAATGAAAGTTTGTTGCTTGGCAATAAGGAATATGCATATAACCCAAATAAATCAGAAATATAATTTTTTATATTCTCTACATAAATTAAATGTTTATGGCGGGTGCTGTTATCTATTTATTTTGGTCTTTAACGAAAAAAAAAGAATTTTCTTCTGCAAAACTGTTTTTATGACTCATAATGAGTACATGGCGAATTCCCGTGTTGTAGGGTCATCCAAAAATCGATAAAAATGGCATTTAATGCTTAACTCATCCAATGAAATATCCCTGCACTTAAAGTAGATGGTTCCTAAAATCTTATTCATGTATATTTCAAGCCGAAATCGGTCCAGGAACCTTTCCATTTTGCAACAAAAACGGGCATTTTTGCGAAATTATGACACATCATATCTTAATAATTTCAAGTAAATAAACTGCAATTCTTTGTTTTTTTGGCAATCTTCGAAAATCCAAAAATTTTCAAATTTTGCATATCCCCGACGCATATGAACCTATTTATTTATAACTTTGACAAAAAAATAAGCGATTTAAATTAGTGGTATTCTTCGATAATTAACGGATAAAATCAATCCAAAAAGAATCACTAAGGCTGTGTACCGTTGTCAAACCTGGTTAACCGCATCGGTTTCTTCGGTGACATTAATGACAGATACTTTACAGGGACTGCGTTTCCAATCTTACCAACTTTTCAGATTACCGATACTTACGGGACACAAAACCGTAACCGAAGTTGACAACGGTACACGCCCTTAATATGGACAACAGTGTGGAATAATGTCCGTTAAAAATAGGATTTGTCGGAAAAAATAAAGAAAATTCTGTTTTTACCCCTTAAATACGTTCCTGAATGACCCATTCGGCATTCATTTTAAAGTGTGATTTGTGATTATCCCTTTATAAGATAGTATTGAAAAATTGGGAAAAAATTAGACAGGAAAAAATACAGAGTAATTCAAATGTACCGATGTGGAGAGCAAAAAAAGTAAAAAAAATTGAAATTTAATCGGCGATTGCTTCCTTCCTATAAATAATGAAGAAACTAAAAAATATGGATATCACGTATTCAAGGAGCTCTTTCCGATGACGTATGTGGGATCTTAATTTGAACCATTTTAAAATCCACAAAAAGTTAAAAACCGCGAAATATTTGAGTCAAAAATCGAAATTTCCAGTTTTCCCCAAATATATCCATTTTCCAGTGATTTTAGGTTTAGGTAAATGTATTGCAAAAACAAAGTATTTGGCACCAAAGAGGGGTCTGCAAATGGCATGTTTCGACCTAGAAAAATTCAGAAGAATTACCTGCCATTTTCCGATCCTCCAGTTTCAACAGAGTTCTGAAGCTCCGGAACCTCTCTCTACTACAACCTTTGAAAATTTACATCGATTTAATTCACTTTTGCGACCTGTATCCGATTTCAACGGAAATCGCGGACTTTGACTTTTAATAGCTCCGAAACGAAACATCCTGTATATCTGAATTTTTTACTGAAGCTAGCTGCACTATTCCTCCATCAACCCAAAAAATTCGATTGCTCCCCCTCTGACTGTTTCCGAGAAAAACAAACCTGTTCGAGTTTGGGTTAAGCTTTACTTTAACATGTAGATTGACACTTATTTTTGCTGATCTCCTGACGTCACTTGGCACTGAGGGCAAATGGCTGTTTTTTAAACTGTAATTAATTATACCGAAAAGTAAACTTTTTTGTAGCTAAATTATCCTAGTAATTTTCTTCAAAATATTTTTTTTGGGGTTTGACTTCCTTAAACGATTTATGCAATAAAAAAACCGCAAGTGCAAGCTATACTTGCACAATTAGTGTTCCGTGCCATCAGCCCCCCACTTAACCTGAGCAAACCTCGGCCGTCCGATCTCCGTCCATCTGCCGCACTACCCGCCGCCGACGGCGCCAACGCCGTATCGCATCGCGAATGCGCGGAGCTGAGTGGGCCACATTAAAAATTTTGAAAAACGTGTAATGGCAAAAGTTGTTCCTTACATCGTGAGAAATATTTTTTGCCTAAAAACTTTTTCTCTAAATCCAATGTTTCGGCAGTAATAAAAAAATAAAGAATAAAATTGTTTATAATAATTGACCGCGCTAGAATTTTTCAATCCTGATACTTTTCGCTCAATCTACACCTAATTCTCAATGTTCATGATTTTCTTCGGATTTTTCTGAGCATTCCTTCTGGCGATATGGGTGGGTGACAGCAATTTTTTTAAGCGTTTTTCCCGAAAAACATTTAAAAATACCTACATAATATATATAGTTGAATTCGTGCTCCAATAAGCTTTCATTTGATTGGGGAGCAATTGAATGAACATTTTTTTTTCATTTCCCAATTTTCTCCCCGTAATTAACCCCAGAATCAAAATTAAACTTTTTATACTTCACGTCTATAATTGGGCCACCACACTCTATCTCTGTGCTAAATTTCAAATTTTTACGTCGAATAGTTTCAGAGACTCCGAAGTGATGCCATAAGTGTTCCGTTTCACGGAACACTAAAATATATGCATATTCCTTATTCCGAGAATGACATTTTAACAAAGCCACGAGAAGTTAGTCGAGTGGTTTTGAATAATATAGATTTGTTTTATCTCGAATGGTAGGTAGGTAGGTGTATTCGACATGACTATTTCACAAAAAAAGATTAAAGTGACAATGATTGTTGATTTGCTGACTAGTGATGTAAGGATACGTATCCAAAAATCCGTTGGATCCGAATAGTAAAACAATCCGGATTATCCGGAACCGGTCGAGAACTTGAATACGGATTCGGAATCAAAATAAATTCGCATCGGGTGGTTACTAAAGCAAAATGCAAAGAGAAAACGGAATCGGAATCGAGTGTAAGCGAACAACACGGTCTGCGATTTGGCATATTTGATATTGTGCTTTCTCTTTCTAATGACATTTCCTAAAAAAAGATGGCATAGTTATCGGGGTAACGGGTATCATATGAGATGAGACCCATTGGTTAAACTAGTCCCGCCTCACCCGAACCGAATTCAAACGAGAACGGCGCGACGCGGTGCCTTCTTATCCCTAAACTTCGACTTCGAATGGTATGATACCGATACCGCATCGACCTACCTATTATAGCCGTGTATCCGGATAGAAAATGTTTTAGTCTGTTGCATGCATACGTATACATGATCTGTAACCGCTTTCGCGCGGGTCAAGAAATGGATTCGTATTCGGATAATGGATACGGATATTAGCTGATTCCGATTCCGTATGATTCGGATATCTAATGAATACGGATATTTACAACACTATTGCTGACATAACAAAACATAATAAAACTTTTTTTAATTCACAGGTAGGGACCTAACAATAATTTTTTAAGGTAAAAAATTTTGCCACAGAGTAGTAGGTTGTTCGAATTTGTAATATGATTGGTTCAGGTACAAGCGAAAAACCTGCAAGGTTTGGATGTTTATCCCGGTATCAAACAGGTTGTTGCTATGTAATTTTTTCAGATATAATAGCCATAAGAGAAAATTTTGTCGAAAATTTTTTTCGATTGTTTGTTGCTTGGCAATTTCGAGAACGACATTTTTAACAAAGCCACGAGACATTAGTCGATTGGTTCTGAATAAAATGGCATAAGCGAAATTGTCAAAAATCAACAAACTTGAATAATCCAAGAGAGAAATTTTGTCTACAAAATTGTATCTCGAATGGTATTCGACAAGACTATTTCACGAAAAAAAAAATAGTCAGATATAATAGGTAACATAAGAGAGAAAATTTTGCCGAAAATTTTATACCAGTTGTTTTAAGCCAATCAGATGCCTTGTTTTTGACAGGTTGCTATGGCAACAACTCGAATTTTTCGGAAATTATTTCGGTCACGTGACCTGGTTGAAAAATTAATAAGTGATAAGCTGTCACGTGCAGCTGTCAACTCAATCACAAACAAAATTTTACTAGGCACTCCTTTGAAACGTCAAAGTGTCAAAAAAGTAATTAAATAGCCACCTTATATTAAAACACCAAACCTCAAAGCAAAATAAACGCTTGCCAAATTGTCAAAATTTGTATTTTTTTTTTTAAATAATTCTTGGTATAAAATTTTCGTACCGAATCTCCCGCAAGCTTGAATTAATCTCCGAAAATTTTTTCTCTATTGCGAATTTTTATAAGAAAATTTTCAAAAAATTCACACCTCGAAAACATTTTCGGAAATAATTCAAGCTCTAGGGAGATTATAAGTGAAAAAATTTTTCGATTGTTATGACAGTGTGTTGCTTGACAATTTCGAGAATGACATTTTTAACTAAGCCACGAGACGTTAGTCGAGTGGTTTTGAATACTTTTCAATAAAATGTCATGAGGGAAATTGCCAAAAAAGCAACAAAAGTTGAATAATACAGGAGAAAAATTTTGTCTACAAAATATTATCTCGAATGGTATCAGACATGACTATTTCACGAAAAAAAAGCACTTTAAGGTAAACAGAGTTATTTATTTTAACAGATTAAAGTGGCAATGATTGTTGATTTGTTGACATAGCAATAAGACTAACAATTTCAAAATTTTGCCGCTGAAAAACCATGTAGGTTCAAATTTGTAATATGATTGGTTCAGGTAGAGGCAAAAAATCTGCAAGGTAGATGCATTTCCACTTGTTAAAACAGGTCGTTGCTATGTAATTTTTTGTGTGTAAAATACATGAGTGAAATAGTCAGTAAAAACAATGAGATTATGTAAAAATTTGCTGCCATTTTAAAAAGTAGAGCTAGTTTAATAGATAAGTACCCATCTCTGAGTAGGCAGCTGCATATGGTGGATTTTTCTTTTAAAGCAGACCACAGGGTGTTACATATTAAATTTGTAACCCCATGTTAGGCCGCTTTTTTAGAAGTACAGAGATAAAACTTGACATAGGTAAATTTAAAAGTTTTAAGATCATGTTAATTTGCCAAATATGCCAGAACAGCTCCAAACAATACCTAAAAATGCATTTAAATTTGTGACAATCAAGTTTTGTATGTCAGAAAATAGAAAATGTGTGTTACCTTCACTTGGTACGAAAAGGCAAAAAACAATTATTACGAGGGGTATAAAAAATTAATGTTTTTCAACAAATAAATGCATTGTTAGGTATTTTTGGAGGCTTTGTGACATAATTGGAACTTTACCATAATCTTAAGACTAAAATTTACCTAACAGAGACAACAGAAAACAACCTTGACAAAATCCTCTTTTTCCAAACATCGAAGATTACCAAAATAATCATTTAAGGTACGTGATCGGCCGGCAGCTGAGTACTTGACTTTTTATGATTTTATGAAATGGTTACACAACGATCACCTAATTAACGGACGTAATCGACCGCCAAATTGAGGACCTGATGCTGACTAAAGGTTGTCGCTCACTTATCAACGCGTCACCGGCACAGCATAGCATCGCTTCTATAAGGAATATGCACATATTTTTTTTATTGCATAAATCGTTTAAGGAAGTCATTACAAACCCAAAAAAAAATATTTTGAAGAAAATTACTACGATAATTTAGCTACAAAAATGTTTAGTTTTCGGTATAATTTATTACAATTTAAAAAGCAGCCACATTTGTCCTTGAAAAGTGAAGTCAGGAGCTCAGCAAAAATCTACATGTTAACGTAAAGCTTAACCCAAAGTCGAAGAGGTTTGATTTTCTCGAAAACAGTCACAGGGAGAGAAATCGAATTTTTTGGGTTGATAAGAGGAATAGTTCAACTAGCTTCGGTAAAAAATTCAGTTATACAGGATCTTTGGTTTCGGAGCTATTAAACGTCAAAGTCGAAATTTCAGCCATTTCCGTTGAAATCGGGTACAGGTCGCAAATGTGAATTAAATCGATGTAAATTTTCGGAGGTTGTAGGGGACCCAGAGCTTTTGAACTCCACTGAAACTGGTGAGGATCAGAAAATGGCAAGTAATTCTTTTGAATTTTTTTAGGTCAAAAAATGCCATTTCCAGATCCCTCTTTGGTATCTAATAACTCGAAAACAAAACGTCAGATCGAAAAACGGATTTACAAGGGAAACTTTAAAATCTCAAATACTTTTTTTGCAATACACTTACCTAAACCTAAAATCACTGGAAAATGGAAATATTTGGAAAAAACTGGAAATTTAGATTTTTGACCCAAATATTTCGCGGTTTTTAATTTTTTGTGGGGTCAAAATGGTTCAAATTAAAATCCCATCTACGCCTTCGGAAAGAGCTCGTCAAGGTATGTGTTATCCATATTTTTTAATTTCTTCATTCTCTATAGGAAGGACGCAAACGCCGATTAAATTTCGATTTTTTTACTTTTTGAGCCCTAGACATCGGTACATTTGAATCACTCTGTAATTTTTCCTATCTATTTTTTCCGCAATTTTTCAACACTATCTTATAAAGGGATAATCACACTGTAAAATGAATACCGAATGGGTCATCCAGGAGCATATTTAGGGGGTAAAAATCGGATTTTCTTGAATTTTTCCGTCAAATCCTATTTGTAAGCGACATTATTCCACACTATTTACCCTATTTACTGATTCTTTTTGGGTTTATTTTATAAATTAATTATCTAAGAATACCTCCCACTAATATAAATCGCTTATTTTTTCGGTAAAGTTATAAATAAAAAGGTTTATTTGCATCGGGGCCATCTAAAATTTGAAAATTTTTGAATTTTCCAAGATTGCCATGAAAATAAAGAATTGCTTTTTACTTGAAATTATTAAGATGATATGCTAATGTTTGTTGCAAAATTGAAAGATTCCTGGGCCGATTTCGGCTTAAAGTATACATGAATAAGATTTTAGGAACCTTCTACTTTAAGTGCAGGGATATTTCATTGGATGAGTTACGCATTAAATGCCAATTTTATTGAGTTTTAGATGACTCTACAACACTGGAATTCGCCATGTACTCATGATGAGCCATAAGTTCAGTTTTGACGACACAGCCAATGGGATCACGTTTTACAAGTTTAGAAATTCGCGCGAAAATTTGCAGTTTTGAATCCTTTTTTTTTTGTTAATAGAAACCAAAATAAATGGATAACAGCAACCGCTATGAACACATACCTAATTTATGTAGAGAATATAAAAAAAATATTTCAGATTTATTTGGGTTAGGATGCATATTCCCTATTGCCCTTGTAACCAATAACTACTTGAATACAAGGACACAATGCTTATCTGTGACGTCATCAGCCGTGGTCATATGAATAAATGAATACAATATTATATTATATGCTTTTTTTGGATTTATGTTTTTGTGTGACTTATAAATTTGCACTTTAGACCATCATTATTTAAATATTTAAACTTGCATTTGGGCAAATTATGCGTTAATAAGATCTAAAATATGTATAAGTGATAAAAACTATAATGATTTTAAAAAGAACTACTTTGTGTAAAATGTTTTACTGTAGTTTTTTAGGTACATATTTTAAGGTGAGTATTAATACCAATTATAAAAAATAATATCTTCTATTAAACTAAGAAATCCTAAAGATTTTGCCTCAGATATTGTGTATCCTCAGATAGCAAAATTTTCCAAAAATTTAGGTACTCGAGGATTTACGAGTAACTAAGTACTGAGAAAAATTTACTGAAAATCATCATTGGATTACCTAGCCACTTTAAAGTTAAAGTTAATGTATGTCCAATTATTTTGTATATGTATTTAATTTCCTTTTATGACCTTTACCTAATCGGTTATTTTTCTTGGCACAGTAATTTTTGAGCAGAGTGTTGGTAATACTGCTAAGTAAAATATCAATAATTGTTTTTGCTGAGTGTGTATTGCAGCCATCAAAGTATATTAAAAATTCTTGTTTAAGGATATATTTAAATACGAGATTAGTCAGAAATGATTTTTGAGAAAAAATGTTTAAGAATGTATTCTCATGGTCACTAAGTATTTTCTGGAATAAAATATATGAAACAATAACTATTTCAATTACATGATCTCTAGGATATTGCAGGGCACCTCTGCTTAAGTTAGTTATGAGATTAAAATTATCTTCAACAATAAGTTCTTTATTGCATATCAAAGAATTTTTGCAATAATTGCATTTCAGCTTCTTTAAAGCAATATGGCTGCAATATCCCCCCAGATACGTAATCACAGGCATTTCTGGTTTAAAGTTGTCCATATCAGATTTTTGAATAATAATATTTTTAAGAATTTCGTCAATTTCTTTAGAACAGTCTTCAGCACTGTCCTGTTCGTCACAATCAGGTGATTCGTAGAATTTTTCAATTCTTAACTCTCCAAAATTATGGGATTTTAGTGTCAATATTGATTGAATTCGTAGTCGTTTTTCAGATTCATAAAGTTGTCGAATTGAGATGTGATAATGTCCACCCGCTAACTGTCTATACTTTCCAAAGCGATTTTCTAAGGGATCAGTTTGCAATTTTCCTAACAAAATATAATTTAAATTTAATTCCTCAAAACAATATTTCACAATTTCCAGCACACCATAAATTGTATGGGACAAAGCTGTGTGAGTTTGGCGTGTTAATTTTTTTAAAAAAATTTCTGATTTCCAGTTATCTAACCAAATCAACATTTGTTTCAAAAAGTCAAGTTTTGGGTCGTTTACTATTTTACCTTTTACAATAGGTTCCTGGAAAATATCACGCAAACGCTTTCCTTTTAATGGTGTTTTGACGTTTATTATATTCCACCACTTTACTATTATTTTCAAAAACTCGGCTGTGTCCTGAGCATTGGGGATATCTTTGTCAAAATTTTGTAAGCCCTCAATTACAAAAGGATTAAAAACTTTTAATGCCAGTTTTACATTTTGTCTTTCCATGCTAGACGGATACAGAGCTTTTAAATTTACAGAGAAGCCAAATTTTAGTAACATGTTGTGTTCCAAGTCATGCAATTTTTTAAGAGATGCAAAACATGCAACTTTTTCTTCGCCAGTAAAAAAGTCGGGATATGTAAATGTCTGATCAGGTTTTGAGTTTAGCCAGGCATTGAATATACATTTTAAGAGATGGACAGAATCAAACAAGTAAAATAAAGGTCTTTTAGCATCGACAGGGTGTGGGAACACTATATTAAGTTCTTTTTTTGGTGAAAAATTTGACATAGCTTTTCCATTAATGGCATTGTTGTCACTGAGTACACAAAAAACTATATAACCGATAGCCTCTAAATGAGTTATTATTGTTTTGATAAAATGAAAAAGCAATTCATGGTTAATTTTAGATATAGGGGCAATGTGAACAACTTCTTCCAAATCTGAACAAATACTTGTAATCATGAAAGTATATGCAGATGTTGCTAACAATTCGTTATTATTTACTGATGCCTCCACCAGGTTTCCCCCTTTATAGTCTAAATAAGGGTTAATATGAATTTCATCCATTAGCAGACAAACATTTTTGTCTTGATCATTTAAATATTTAAAAATATTTTGTGCGTAAGTCAAAAAAATTTTTTTCTCATCAATATGGGGATCAGTTAAAAAATTATTACAGACGCCTTTGATAGTTTCAGGATGGGGTAAAATTATTGGCCAGTGATTTCTTAAATATCTGTACGCATGAGGACTGATTGTATATACAATTGAACAAAATACCATAGTTGTAGTGGAATATCTGTATCGTTCTTTTGGCAAAGTTCTTAATTTTATTTGTTCGGAGATAAATTGCAAAGCTTGTGCTAAAATATCATTGTCTACTTTTAAGTTTTTTAGCAAATCTGAAACAAAGTTCAAAATTTCATTAATTTTTGACATATCCATGTTATTTTTTCTGTAGTCATATTCGGGATCGCGGTCAGGATTCGAGTTATTTTCAGAGTTATTATTGTCTTGTTCGGAATCTAAAGGAAGAATATTCATCGAACAATCAATGGTATCAAGTAAATTTCGCAATTCATCCAAACTACTTGACAAAAAGGGCGTTTTTAGTTTATCAATTTGTATACTTACTGGTTGTCCGTACAAGTATGTACTTATTTCTAAATTATTATTTATTTTAACAGCCCACGTAATTGAAGGCCCCGGAATATGCTTAATCTTAAAGAGAGTCTTTGAAGTTTTTTCATTAATAATAAACCACCCTTCATTTAAACTAAATGTTTTAAACAAATTATTAAATTCTTCAAAAGTTTTATAATTTGTAAGTTCTTTATGTATTAAAATTTCACGCTTGCTTTCTTCAATAC
This sequence comes from Philopedon plagiatum, assembly GCA_963971165.1. Taxonomy (NCBI): domain Eukaryota; kingdom Metazoa; phylum Arthropoda; class Insecta; order Coleoptera; family Curculionidae; genus Philopedon; species Philopedon plagiatum. The sequence continues at coordinate 80,349,526 of OZ020193.1, forward strand.
CTTTTTGAAATCGTAATTCGTCTAGTTCTTTAAGTTTTTCTTCTCTGCTTTTTCGATGCGTTAAAGTTTTTGATAAGTATTTTGGACAATTGGGAAATTTACTAGGTACGCTGTGCTCTTTTAATCTTGGTATATTTAACTTTACAGAAACGACCTCACCGGTTCTCGTGTCTTGCTGACTATACTGCCTGATAAAATCATCTTCTGTAAAATGAAGCTCACATACTCGGCTACTAGCATTTGGAATAAAATTTTCACGATGTACGGCATTCTGCCATTTCACTTGCCCTTCCACACTCTTAGGAAAACGAAATACTCGTACTGTTGGTCCGTTTGGGTAATTACCCTTACAACCGACTACACAACATCTATAAGGCATTTTAATAATTATTTAAAACACTATTGAAACCGGTAATACACTTTGTTTTTTCACTAAATACACAAAACACTTGTAGATTGTTAACACGAAAAGGAAAACTGCATGTCATATGGTACAACGTTGCCAGATCGACGGTAGCGTTTTGTCTGCTGACTGCACGTTTACTAAAACTTATTATTATTGTTATTTTTTTATTTAACTTCAAAATACTCCCAATAAAATACTGCTGTAAAATTATATTAGGCCTGTGTTAATATCTAAGTTAACGTAGTTATAAACACATTACACAAAGAAAAGTTATTTCTAAGCTTATCCTAATTAAGAATTATAGATAATCTGACAATATTGTTTCAAGCACATGTCTGGACGCACAGCGTATTCGATTGACAAAATCTAATCGATCCGGATCAGGTTACAAACATTAAGTTAGAGGAATACGTAATTGAATCAGGAAGGGTAGTAGAAAGAGATGAAATGTGTCGGAAAGTGATCCGGATCGGTCCAAATTTTTGTCAATCGAATACGGCTCGGGCGGCTGGACCTGAAAGGAGTTTTTGCGTATGGCCATAGATTAGGAGTTGTTGCATAGATATCCGTATATGTAATGACTTCGGGTGATGACGTCACATAACGTTAAGTCATAAGCATTGTGTCCTTGTATTCAAGTAGTTATTGTTGTAACGCCTCGAATCGGATCGGCATCATCGCCGCACGAGAACCTCCAGGCGTCGCCCAGTGGGGCAGGAGACCCTAAAAGTTGGCATTAATTCTGTTAAGCCAAAAACCGACTGCCATTGAATTTTCAAGTGCATTACAAGTTCCGTGAGGTATTTTATTTTTGTTTCTGGACGATTCGTTCTTTTGTAAATTTCCGTATGAAAATGCTTAATCCGGGCTTCCATATTTTTGTACCCTGACTCCCTCAAAATATTAAACAGTTCTAATCTAGACAACTCTAAGGTCTTTTGTTGGGAATCCTGCAACAAAAACGAAATCTATGCTATATGTGACGCCTAGTATTAGGATCACTTATTCTACTTTAAGCAGTTCATTCTTTGAAAACTGTAAAAAGCTGCAGCTAAATTAGTATTTTTTCAGTTGGGGCAGTTCAGGGCGTTATGGGAATGATTATCAGGAACCCCGACCCGATATGAAGTTGAGAAAAGGGGGAGTAAAAGAAGATTCTTCTAGTTATTGAGAAAGAAGTGACAGTTGCGCCCTAGAAACGTTTGGTTTACTCAGTTTAAAGCTGAAGTGACAGTGGATCTATTCTTCTGGAGTTAAGGCTTTCAACTTTACAACAACAAATCAGTGGCGGTTTTTGTGTAGAATCAATTGTGCAGTGAACACCCTAAAAATCTATGCAAAAAGATGGTTTTCTATCTCTTATATATATATATATATATATATATATATATATATATATATATATATATATATATATATATATATATATAGTATTACACATCAACCATAATTTGTTTTAATTTTTTTTATGACTTCAGATTTTACATTTACTTTTACTACTGTATAATATATTTTTGTATTTTTATAACTGTCAAGCTCTTTTCTTTCGCCGTCTAAAATTAACATTACTACGAGCTCTAGCACGTTCAATATCAGAACTGAACGCCAACAGTATCGGCAAAGACCGTGTATTAGAAAAAGAGGAGTCCGGCCCGTGAGACAGAACATCGCCGTATCAAAATGATGCAAATTTTAGTGTTCTGGCGTGCACTGCACAATGCACCTGAATCATATCAGTAATCAGCTGATAGAATGGTGATATACGCGGAGGCCAGACGGCTAGTAGTGGTAGTACGTTATTTCCGAGGATATTTTGATTAAAATGCAGTACCAGATTTTAAATTTTAATCGCGTAATTGAAGTTTTTGCAAAAATGAAGAACACAAGAATGGACTTTTTACATGGATAAGCTTAAATCCGTATGGATTTTTTCGCAATATTTCTCTTCGTATTTGTCTTGTATAACCACCAAGTTGAACACCCAGTTTAATACCTCACGAGCCGCCACTGCAACAAATAAATAAAAATTGAAAAACTACTCCAATCCTATTATTGCGAATTACTCGTTAGAGGGGCAGCAAGTATTGAGTACTGTTTCAGAGGGGTGGGAAACAATTTTAAGTACTTAGTATAAAATAACAAGGTTGATGTGGCTATACTGACATTGTTAATGTTTTGCTTAATAAAAACGAGATTTTTACTAATGCTGTTTGTGTTCGGTAAAAGCAAAAACATGATATCTTTTGCTATAAAATCATAAAACTCACCAAAGTTTCTACAGAGTATTTTGCCAGATTAGAAATTCATTTTTTGATTTGAGTCCGATAAAATTTTCAAAGTAGACAACCAAAAATACTTGCACAAACAAAGGCAGCTGTGATAAAATATTTGAACATATTCGTTTTTATTGACAACAACATCGTTTTTATTTGTGTTTTACTAATATAAAGAAAACAAGTCAATTGTCACGAAGGGGATTCTTGATCCCCTTCATCACAGCGGCAGCAGTTCAACTGAATATCTAAATATTTAATATATTTTTTACGAATCTCTTTCAGTACTTGTTATTAAAGTTAGTTATGATGTTGATTCGTGAAACAACGCCTGAATTCTTCGAGAACTGAAAATAAAATATTTTTAAACAGTGCTCGAAAAAGTTATTTTTCTTACTTTTTTAAAGCTATTTGTTATTTGAAGTAAAGCAATTTGAAATAAACTATGTAAGAAAGTACCTATGTTGCAATGGAGTTTTTTCTATCCTCTAAAAAATTATTCATTTTAAGAATGTAGGTACCTACTTAATCGTGATATGAATTTTAGGATTTGTTTTAAAGTCGATTTTTCTTTACAATGTCCAAGCAAACCTAAATTTTTAATTATAGTTAATACACACAATAATTTGAAAACAACAGTAAGTAGTGTATGTATATAAGGATGAGAAAACTCAGTGGCGGTTGGTGAAATTTCAAAGTTGTTTATCTCGGTTCATACTTACAGGACCCGTACCAAATTTAGGGGTTTTAATAGTGAGCCCACTGGGAATGTTTTGGTAAAGAAAAACAACATTTTGAAATTTGCGAAAAAAAGTTCAATTTTTGGCGCGCCCCACCCAAGAAAAAAATGAACACGTCTAGGTATTTGATTTCTTTTTTGTCAAAACAAATTTGACATCATTTTGTCGACAGGTTTTAAATTTTGAGAGAAAAAAATGTGTTAGTAGAAAGCTCGGTAGAAAATTATAGTCATTTGAATTTTTTTACGCCTAAAATATAATTTTACAAAAAATTCAAATGACTATAACTTTCTCCTAACACATTTTTTTCTCTCAAAATTTAAAACCTGTCGGCAAAATGATGTAAAATTTGTTTAGAAAAAAAAGAAAGCAAATACCTAGACGTTCATTTTTTTCTTGGGAGGGGCGCACCAAAAATTTAACTTTTTTTCGCAAATTACAAAATGTTTTTTTCTTTACCAAAACATTCCCAGTGGGCTCACTATTAAAACCCCTAAAGTTGGTACGGGTCCTGTACGTATGAACAGAGATAAACAACTTTGAAATTTCACCAACCGCCACTGGAGAAAACCTAACCTACAATTTAACGACTAGTAATGTTTTAAACAAATCTGTTTAAAACATTAATAAGTGTTTTAAACATGTAAAAAATGTTTTAAGTAAACCTTTTGTGTTAAACATAACAGAAAAAATAAATTGTTTTTCATTTTTCTTTATCTTGTGGCGGTGGAGAGGACACCCGTAAAAAAACTTAAAATTCCAAAAAACGTCTATTTTCCAACCACAACTTTACTAAGGTCAGGCAATATGATTTTCAAAAAATAAAATTTTTGTCATATACCGTCGCACCACCCTAATACTCACAGGTTAATAAATGCAGTTAGTGTTTCGTGGATTTAGGTTTATAGTAGGATTTGATTCCTTAATTGGGTAAGATGGGCTAAATCCGAGGCTAAATCGGTGGAAATCATGCATGCTCATATTGTTGAAATCGTTATAAACGATTAGGTATATTATAAAAAATTTTATAGTACCTGGGTGAGTCCACTAATGTGCCAAACTAACATTGTTTTGCAATTAAAAAAAAAAGTTTTACCCACAAAAAAAAATATAATAAAAATTACCACCACTTTACCACAATCGGGGTAATTTAGAGCTATGCCTCCAAACTCTATTTACTTTCATGTAAAAAAGCTGGTGTAAAGTGGTGCTCAAACCAACCCAAAAACTACCTATATAAAAGACACTGGCATTAAAAAATGTTTTTTTTTTTGAAAGCAACAAAAATGTAAAACCAAAATTGCAAATTCTGACCAGCTTTGTTTGGTATGGGTCTCCGTATCCAGGGCTTGCACTACAAAATTGAAATTGCTATGAATTGTTTACTACTAATGGGATAATGTAAATGGGACAAAAGAATCTTTAACTTTTACAAACTATTTATTAAGGCGTCATATTTGATAAAAATTTGCGTTTTAGATCCTAAAAACTAGTTTGAACACTATTTAAAAATTGTAGAAATCAACTTAGAATAAAGAAATCAACATCAAAACACTTAGGTATACCGTTAGTCTGATATAGTAAGACCGAGATGTCTAGAACATGTCTATCAAGCTAGCAGAGCCACAACGCCTTTTTAAATTTTTTCTTGTGTCATAATTTTTGGCTATTTTATTGCTAATTTATTACCACATTTATAATTTTTTTGCTCTTCCTTTTTTTAAAAAAACCTGTGGCTCTGCTGGCTTGAGTTCAAGCTAGCAGAGCCACACTGAAAAACCACAAAACAAAATTATTTTCCAAAATGTTTTTATACAGGAATTTTTGGCCAATTAATTGCCCCTGAAATATGTACAGAGACTGAGAAAAAAATAAAGTGTTAGAAAAAAACAGCGATTTTCGGTTTCGTCTATAGAGAATACGATATTATTACTTAAGATCGCGAAATAATAACTTTATGACCTGTGGGTATATAGCAGGTTTTACGACTAATTTATTGCTAATTTATTACCACATTTTTAATTTTTTTGCTCTTTGTTTCTTTAAAAAAATTCTGTGGCTCTGCTGGCTTGAGTTCAAGCTAGCAGAGCCACACTGAAAAACCACAAAACAAAATTATTTTCCAAAATGTTTTTATACAGGAATTTTTGGCCAATTAATTGCCCCTGAAATATGTACACGGACTGAGTAAAAAATAAACTGTTGGAAAAAAAACTGCGATTTTCTGTTTCGTAGAATTCGATACTATTACTTAAGATCGCGAAATAATAACTTTATGACCTCTGGGTATATAGCAGGTTTTAAGACTAATTTATTGCTAATTTATTACCACATTTTTAATTTTTTTGCTCTTCGTTTTTTTTTAAAAAAACCTGTGGCTCTGCTGGCTTCAGTTCAAGCTAGCAGAGCCACACTGAAAAACCACAAAACAAAATTCTTTTCCAAAATTATTTTCACAGAAATTTTTGGCCAATTAATTGCCCCTGAAATATGTACAGAGACTGAGAAAAAAATAAACTGTTAGAAAAAAACAGCGATTTTCTGTTTCGTCTATAGAGAATACGATACTATTAGGGGAGATCCGCCATGAAACGGACAGTATAATATCAACGGCTATATTAATATCTTCCAAACGTTGAAATAATATTTTAAATACTTAATTTGATAATCCAATCAATGTGCTTTTAAAATGAGGTGTTAAAATAGCTTGCAAAAATATATGCTTCGAGCAAAATTGTTAACGAAAAAAAGTTACATTTGTCCTTTTTAAAGCATCGATGCATAGAAAAGGACAGTCGCTGTTTTTAAAAGGACATTTGTAATAAAAGACAGTGATTGCTTCAGAAACAACTTTAATAGACTATACATATCCGTTATAAAAAAAAAACTACCTACTTTACGAACAGTTGTTACAATAAAAGTGACGAAGACCCGTCATACCACAGGATTCGTGTGCCCATGAAGAGCATATAAAACACATTAACCAATCTGTTGTGCTGCATTTAAATTTTCCTCCGCAACAAACACAGTTTTCCTGATTGTCATTGTTATTTCTGTCTCTGGTTTTAATTTTTAGTTTGCTTTCTACCTTTTTGTTTATATAATTTTGTTGTGCATTCTTGGGGCGTGGCGGTTGAAAATATTGACTCAAAGGAACTTCTTCATCGCTGGATCCGCTAGATATTGCTTTTTTCTTATTATTACCCAATTTTTGTTTATGGCAGTAATTGACGAATGATAAGTCGTCATCACTCGAGTCGTGTATTGATATATTGCTGGATTCTTCTGAACTGGAAGGTTCTGTGTTTAAGCTTTTGATTCGTTTTTTGGTTCCAGCTGATATTTGTTGGTTTTGCTTTTTCTTCTTAGCTCCTTCTTTCTCTTCTAACAGTTGGTCCTTTTCTGGTGTATCAGTTATTACTGTTGTTTTCCCCTTTCGAGGTCCTCTTTGAATATTTTTCTTAGATGGTGCCTTAGGATACGGTTTAATTTGTTCGGGAGATAGAATGTTACTTTTGGAGGTAGAGGACTGTGGAATAATATTTTCTTTGAAATTTGGGCTTAAAACAGAAGCAGTGGAGGTCGATGGCTGATCACTAGCGTTGTCTCCTCGTAAACAATCTGGATTCGGTCTATCTGACACATACGATGACAAGAAATCGTCATCAGAAAACACGTTCCTATTGAAGGGGTGTATGCCGGTTGCAGAAAATGCTTTAGTTATATTTTCCATGGAAAACGAGTGAAGAAAAGCTTCATTAGCAAATGAGGCTACTTCGTAAATGCTGACTGTTTTTCCAGGGTTGGACAACATCCATGCATTCATAGCAGCTCTGTATCGAGTTTTAAAAGGTCCATACACACAAACATCAACAGGCTGTAGTCTGTGGCTACAGTGTGGCGGAAATGTAAGGATTATTATATTATTTTCTCTTGCAAGCATGACTACTTCAACTGTTATGTGTGTCTTATGATTATCCATCAAAATAAGACATGGGTTATAAACAGTTGGCTTCACAAATTTAATGAAGTGGCGCATGGCTTCCAAAAACGTTTCCTCAGTCATCCAGCCACTGGGATTAGCGAGGCCCAGTGCGCCGGTAGGTCCACCCTTTAACATAATATCTTTGAAATGGACTCGGGGGAAGATGAAAATTGGAGGGATTGTTCCGCCAGAGGCATTGAGGAATCCAAGCATTGTGACTAAATTACCTCTCTCCGCAGAAGTTACTTGACCGACCTGCTTTGTACCCCTGGTTGCTAAAACCTTTGGCGGAATTGTTACCGTTAGACAACCAGTTTCGCCTAAATTCCAGATCATGTGGGGTTGAAATTTATGTTTCTCTAAAACTCGCTCCAAGTTATCGTAGAAATTATTGACATTTGTTCTATTGAATGACGTTGCTCGGGATAAAGAGGTGTTTTCTGGTTTTCTTAAACTTAATGTTGCATTTCTTCTCATAAAGCCACGCAACCAGTCTTTTGAAGCTATCTCATTTGTATTCCAAGCATCCGGTGACATATTATGCGCTTTAGCATACTGATATGCCAGTTCTCTAACCTGCACCGTTGTTAGACCGTAGCACATCTTGGAGGACGTTTTAAGATAATCGGCTAACATTTTCTCTTGATCAAGAGAGAAAATACGTTTGTTTCCTATATTTGGTCGATGTCGATAATCTTCTTCTTGAGTTTTGGCTTTTTTGCAAATATCAGCTAAGTAGGACTTGGAAATATTGTGCGCCTCCGCCACTGAGCGGACTGATTGATTTTTATAAATAACTTCCGCAACAGCCATTTCAATTTTCTCACTAGAGGGTCGTACCCTTTTCTTTCGTGTAGGTGCATGGTTCTGAAAATTAAGAATTTATTGTTATTAATTGTTAAGTTTTTAAATACATTGATTTTTAAACAAAAATTATACTGTCTTGAAACGGACACATGGTGAGTATTGAAACGGACGTCCGTTTCATTACCACTTAGTACGTCCACTTCAATGCACTACCCACTTAACCTTAAAATCGTAAGAATACGTATCAATCGAAATATATTTTACAAAATCTAGCTACATTTTCCGGTGCTACAGTGACTTAGCTTAAGATCTATTAAACTAAAATTGATTAATTTTTAATACTTTACCTGTGACATAGTTCGAAGTTTTCACAAATAATTTACTTTAATATCAAATAATAATATATAGCTTTCCGTGAACATACTATAAACAGAATAATGGCGCCAGTCCGGTGGAAGTCTGTGCTGGGAACAGTGTTGCCAAATGTGCATTCTTAAAATTTCTTTTGCACACCACAATCCAAATATGGCGACTGTCCGTTTCAAGAACCGTCCGTTTCATGGCGGATCTCCCCTACTTAAGATCGCGAAATAATAACTTTATGACCTGTGGGTATATAGCAGGTTTTAAGACTAATTTATTACCACATTTTTAATTTTTTTGCTCTTCGTTTTTTAAAAAAAAAATCCTGTGGCTCGGCTGGCTTGAGTTCAAGCTAGCAGAGCCACATTGAAAAACCATAAAACAAAATTCTTTTCCAAAATGGTTTTATACTGGAATTTTTGGCCAATTAATTACCCCTGAAATATGTACAGGGACTGAGAAAAAAATAAACTGTTGGAAAAAAACTGCGATTTTCTGTTTCGTCTATAGAGAATACGATACTATTACTTAAGATCGCGAAATAATATATTTATAACTTGTGGGTATATACCAGGTTTTAAGACTAACTTATTGCTAATTTATTACCACATTTTTAATTTTTTTGCTCTTCGTTTTTAAAAAAAAAAACCTGTGGCTCTGCTGGCTTGAGTTCAAGCTAGCAGAGCCACACTGAAAAACAACAAAACAAAATTCTTTTCCAAAATGTTTTTATACAGGAATTTTTGGCCAATTAATTGCCCCTGACATATGTACAGAGACTGAGAAAAAAATAAACTATTAGAAAAAAACAGCGATTTTCTGTTTCGTCTATAGAGAATTCGATACTGTTACTTAAGATCGCGAAATAATAACTTTATGACCTCTGGGTATATAGCAGGTTTTAAGACTAATTTATTGCTAATTTATTACCACATTTTTAATTTGTTTGCTCTTTGTTTTTTAAAAAAAAACCTGTGGCTCTGCTGGCTTGAGTTCAAGCTAGCAGAGCCACACTGAAAAACCACAAAACAAAATTCTTTTCCAAAATGTTTTTATTCAGGAATTTTTGGCCAATTAATTGCCCCTGAAATATGTACAGAGACTGAGAAAAAAATAAACTGTTAGAAAAAAAACAGCGATTTTCTGTTTCGTCCATAGAGAATACGATACTATTACTTAAGATCGGGAAATAATAACTTTATAACCTGTGGGTATATACCTGGATTTAAGACTAATTTATTGCTAATTTATTACCACATTTTTAATTTTTTTGCTCTTCGTTTTAAAAAAAACTGTGGCTCTGCTGGCTTGAGTTCAAGCTAGCAGAGCAACAATGAAAAACCACAAAACAAAATTCTTTTCCAAAATGTTTTTATGCAGGAATTTTTGGCCAATTAATTGCCCCTGAAATATGTACAGAGACTGAGAAAAAAATAAACTGTTAAAAAAAAACAGCGATTTTCTGTTTCGTCTATAGAGAATACGATACTATTACTTAAGATCGCGAAATAATATATTTATAACTTGTGGGTATATACCAGGTTTTAAGACTAATTTATTGCTAATTTATTACCACATTTTCATAATAACTTTATGACCTGTTGGTATATAGCAGGTTTTAAGACTAATTTATTGCTAATTTATTACCACATTTTTAATTTTTTTGCTCTTCGTTTTTTTTAAAGAAATCCTGTGGCTCTGCTGGCTTGAGTTCAAGCTAGCAGAGCCACATGTTTAAAAAAAACGGACAGCAAAAAAATTAAAAATGTGGTAATAAATTAGCAATAACTTAGTCTTAAAATCTGCTATGTACCCACAGGTCATAAAGTTATTATTTCGCGATCTTAAGTAATAGTATCGTATTCTCTGTAGACGAAACAGAAAATCGCTGTTTTTTTCTAACAGTTTATTTTTTTCTCAGTCTCTGTACATACATATTTCAGGGGCAATTAATTGGCCAAAAATTCCTGTGAAAAAACATTTTGGAAAAGAATTTTGTTTTGTGGTTTTTCCGTGTGGCTCTGCTAGCTTGAACTCAAGCCAGCAGAGCCACAGGTTTTTTTTAAAAAAACGAAGAGCAAAAAAATTAAAAGTGTGGTAATAAATTAGCAATAAATTAGTCTTAAAACCTGCTATATACCCAGAGGTCATAAAGTTATTATTTCGCGATCTTAAGTAATAGTATCGAATTCTCTATAGACGAAACAGAAAATCGCAGTTTTTTTCCAACAGTTTATTTTTTTCTCAGTCCGTGTACATATTTCAGGGGCAATTAATTGGCCAAAAATTCCTGTATAAAAACATTTTGGAAAAGAATTTTGTTTTGTGGTTTTTCAGTGTGGCTCTGCTAGCTTGAACTCAAGCCAGCAGAGCCACAGGTTTTTTTTTAAAAAAACGAAGAGCAAAAAAATTAAAAATGTGGTAATAAATTAGCAATAAATTAGTCTTAAAACCTGCTATATACCCAGAGGTCATAAAGCTATTATTTCGCGATCTTAAGTAACAGTATCGAATTCTCTATAGACGAAACAGAAAATCGCTGTTTTTTTTTCTAACAGTTTATTTTTTTCTCAGTCTCTGTACATATTTCAGGGACAATTAATTGGCCAAAAATTCCTGTATAAAAACATTTTGGAAAAGAATTTTGTTTTGTGGTTTTTCAGTGTGGCTCTGCTAGCTTGAACTCAAGCCAGCAGAGCCACAGGTTTTTTTTTTAAAAACGAAGAGCAAAAAAATTAAAAATGTGGTAATAAATTAGCAATAAATTAGTCTTAAAACCTGGTATATACCCACAAGTTATAAATATATTATTTCGCGATCTTAAGGAATAGAATCGTATTCTCTATAGACGAAACAGAAAATCGCAGTTTTTTTTCAACAGTTTATTTTTTCTCAGTCCCTGTACATATTTCAGGGGCAATTAATTGGCCAAAAATTCCTGTATAAAACCATTTTGGAAAAGAATTTTGTTTTGTGGTTTTTCAATGTGGCTCTGCTAGCTTGAACTCAAGCCAGCCGAGCCACAGGATTTTTTTAAAAAACCGAAGAGCAAAAAAATTAAAAATGCGGTAATAAATTAGCAATAAATTAGTCTTAAAACCTGCTATATACCCACAGGTCATAAAGTTATTATTTCGCGACCTTAAGTAATAGTATCGTATTCTCTATAGACGAAACAGAAAATCGCTGTTTTTTTCTAACAGTTTATTTTTTTCTCAGTCTCTGTACATATTTCAGGGGCAATTAATTGGCCAGAAATTCCTGTGAAAAAACATTTTGGAAAAGAATTTTGTTTTGTGGTTTTTCAGTGTGGCTCTGCTAGCTTGAACTCAAGCCAGCAGAGCCACAGGATTTTTTTAAAAAAACGAAGAGCAAGAAAATAAAAAATGTGGTAATAAATTATCAATAAATTAGTCTTAAAACCTGCTATATACCCACAGGTCATAAAGTTATTATTTCGCGATCTTAAGTAATAGTATCGTATTCTCTATAGACGAAACCGAAAATCGCTGTTTTTTTCTAACACTTTATTTTTTTCTCAGTCTCTGTACATATTTCAGGGGCAATTAATTGGCCAAATATTCCTGTATAAAAACATTTTGGAAAAGAATTTTGTTTTGTGGTTTTTCAGTGTGGCTCTGCTAGCTTGAACTCAAGCCAACAGAGCCACAGGTTTTTTTTTAAAAAACGAAGAGCAAAAAAGTTAAAAATGTGCTAATAAATTAGCAATAAATTAGTCTTAAAACCTGCTATATACCCAGAGGTCATAAAGTGATTATTTCGCGATCTTAAGTAACAGTATCGAATTCTCTATAGACGAAACAGAAAATCGCTGTTTTTTTTCTAACAGTTTATTTTTTTCTCAGTCTCTGTACATATTTCAGGGGCAATTAATTGGCCAAAAATTCCTGTATAAAAACATTTTGGAAAAGAATTTTGTTTTGTGGTTTTTCAGTGTGGCTCTGCTAGCTTGAACTCAAGCCAGCAGAGCCACAGGTTTTTTTAAAAAAACGGAGAGCAAAAAAATTAAAAATGTGGTAATAAATTAGCAATAAAATAGCCAAAAATTATGACACAAGAAAAAATTTAAAAAGGCGTTGTGGCTCTGCTAGCTTGATAGACATGTCTAGAACGACACACAAAATATCTTCTTCTGGGGTAGGGAATTTTTGGACCTGGTATCACTTTGTTGAGACTTATTGACAAGTTAGAACTTTATGGTTAATCAAAGTAAGGACCAAATTATGTTTTTATTGGTACCTCTGATTTCCCTACAATGGAGTAATTTGGACCCCTATCCCCCACTCACCTTTTTACAGTTAAAAATAATTACATACAAATTAATGTAGTTCAGGACATTCTTTTTCAAGTCATAACATCTTTGGTTTAGTTTGCCCAAAGCTGTGTGGCCCACAAAATGTTTTATAGTAGAAAAACGGATTGAAATTTAGATTCCTCGTTAGATTCGCAATCATAAAAAAATCGCATACAAACTTTTTTTTTGTTTTGTTAATTCTACAGTAGATATTTGAACAGAAACTTATTTTAATTGTTGCCAAATCCAAATGTATAAGCAACATTTTGGCATATTTTAGCTAAATCAAAAGGTGGGTACATATCCACGATGGTATATTTTCCCGAGATTTTTGTCTCATGATTTTTTTGTTATATGTATCATGTATGGGGGTTTGATTGGTATTTTTTGTTATACGTATCATGTATGACAAAAAAATTATTTTTTCTCGTGAATTTTTTGGCATACGTATTATGTACGACAAAAAAATCACGAGACAAAAATCTCGGGAAAATATATCATCGTGGATAATATGTAGGTACCTTAAGGAAGATAAAAGTGTGAATTTTTTTTTTTAAATTTTACCTCCAATTTATCCCACCACGGATTTACCTCATCTTGACCTATAACTTATAGTTTATTTTTTCTTAATTTCAGCATTAAGTATATTTCAGAAACAATTAATTGGCAAAAAAATCCACCATAAAAATACTAAAAAAAAAAAAATGTAGGTACCTAGTTTGGTGGTTATTCATCTTTGAACTGAAGCTAGCAAAGGCATATTGGTATGTTTTTTTTGGTAAACGAGGAACAAAAAAATCAAAATAGGGTAATAAATTAACAATAAAATAGGCAAAAGTTGTCGAAAGAAAAAAAAAATTTAAAAGCGTTGTGGCTCTGTTAGCTTGACTGACATAAATTTATTACGATTGTAAGCTTGTAAGTAGGGATGTCGCGAATATTCGGTCTATCCGGCCGGAGCCGGATATCCGGCCGGTTGAGCCGGATATCTGGTTTGGCCGGATAATTAAATATTCGACCGAATATCCGATGTATTTTATTGTATGGAGACGGTTTATTATTATTATAAATTATAATAAAAAATAATTATGTTGCATGGAAAACTAATGATTTTTTATTTTAAAATAAACAACATACAACACGAAAACCTTAGGTAAGTTTAGATAAAAATATAAACTAAAACCTAATAATACTGAAAACTAGTACTAGTACTAGTAAATTTATGTAACGAAAATACGAACTTAAATTTTTAATATTTAAAATTATCTAATGGAAGATTGTGGTGCAAGTAAATTAACATTTCGCCATTTTCGGAGGAAAGCCGATTCCGCTTTTCTTCAAACACATTGCCTGCCTCCGAAAAAAGTCGTTCGCTAAAAATTGTGGATGCGGGTGCTGACAAGTACCTATTTGAAAGCATACTCCGATAAGATGGGAAAATTTTTGTTTTCGCCTTTCCACCATGTATACTTATGGAGAAGCAGTTCTTTCGATTAATGGCAAATTCAAATAAGACTGAACCTCGGCCTCTATAGTCTTAGGCACCCGCCCGTCATTTCGGGGATTCCCGCGAATGTTTTCAACTTTGCACGCTTGACGGCGTCGGCGCACGGTTGCTGCAGGTCATCGGTCTGCATTACACACATGGCGACTCGATTTACATAGCTACAAACTTTAATTCAATTCGTCCTTTTAAACTGTTGGATATTCGGCCGAATATCCGGATCCGGCGGTTAGCGTTTGGCCGAATATCCGGTTTGGCCGGATAGTAAAAACTACTATTCGCGACATCCCTACTTGTAAGTGTAAACTATAAAGCTAGCTATATAGTACAAATTAAGTACTCAGCTTGAAATATTATAATTGTAAAGTAAATGTAAATGTGAAATTTTATAATTATAAAGAACATTTCTTAAAGCATGGAAATCAGATTACTGGTGTGAATATACGTTAACTCAGTTCAAATAAGAAATTTTGAAAATATGCCATTATTTAAATATTATATGTAACAGTTGAGTACCTACATACAAAGCTAATATTGTCGTAAAGTGAATGTTATTGACTTAAATCAAGCATTTTAATTGGTCGGTGTTCTAAATCCAAAATCTGAAAATTATAAGTACCTATGTGACTTTAAGGTAGGTAGTTACTTCAAAATCCTATTAAACTGAAGCTTCCGACATTTACGCATACCTACTATTAGATAGGTAGGTATAATTTTTAGACCCACATACCTATACTTAAAGGGCTTTCTTTAAAAAGGAAATTGAAACTTACCCAAAATTTGTAAGAGAACTTCATAATTTAATTTTATTTATTTTCCTGCAATACTTAGGTAGTAGGTAGGTACCTACTTAGGTACGTATTTATAAATCAATCGTAGCTGTTAGTACCGTAACTAAAAAATATGATAAATTGTGAATGTAGGGATGCTGCAGTTGAGCTAAATATTTTGGAAATTAAAAAATACTTCAAATTCTGTTAAGTTTCAACGTTTCAACTCGAGCTTTAAGTAATATCACGGCAATTTTTTATTTTTATAAAATTTGCTTGCCACAGAGTGGCACTCAACGTGGCACCGAAAAAGGATCTACATTAGGTACCTAGGTATTGTTAAATGACGAATTTAAGTAAAATTTTGCTTTATTCTTGGCACGAAAAAAAGTACAAGGACTTGTTTCGGCCAATAAACAAGATGATTTGAGAATTTTTTTTTTAGAAAATCTATAATTATTGTAAATTTGATAACACTTAGATTACCGAAAACGTGCGGTCTGAGTTGATTCGCTGTCGTGAGTTACGCAGTTCCGCCATTTTTAAAACGCCAAATCCTTAATTTTACCCGATTTTTCCCTAGTGCGCGGAAAATTATCTATAAACCAAATTCTTTAGCAGAAATTTCGATAACATCCTCAAAATACGCCATTTTTACGTGCGACCGTCAATTGTCATTTTCATTCGTGACTTTTGCCAACGCACACCTAAATTTTCATCAAATTTTATTTGATTTTCAGTGTAAAACTTTGGGAAATTCCATTTAAAAAACTTACCCTCCGGGTTCGAAATTGATGCAGCTTGGTGGAAAATAAAGAAAATCCACTAAAAATGAAGTAATCCATGGAAAATCGGCACAAAATCCGATCGCACACAAATACCAAGCCGCCCGCGACCGATAATAAAAAAAATGTAAATTTTTGACACCCGCGCCATTTTGTTAACGTGCCGTCATTTCGGGGATAATTTTACACAGTCAATCTCAAAAATTCCCGTTTCTGTCTCGATTTCAGCGGATTTTATGCAACCGACTTTGATGCACAAGTGCATCGATGCGATTGCACCCAACTTCGGTCAAACGGGGGATTCAAAAAGCGGTCGTCGGTTCGCGAGCGACGCCGATGCCCTCTACAGTGTCTGCGCGAAACGGTCCGCCATTACGTAAACCCTCTGTGAGCTCAGATTACGTATCTATCTCCCTTCGACCAAAGCAAAACGACAAAGAAGGACGAAATCTCTTACCCAACGGACTTGTCCATTTTAATATGAGTATAAATGAGATTTGTTGCCCCCAATGCAATTCTCCCAAGGCCTATGGGATGCCAGGCTTTGTCCTTTTTTGTGCGTGTATGTATTTGGAGTTTTTGTTCGGTTGTTTTTTACGGAGAGTTTAGTGCGTTTTACGAGGGTTTTGTAATTTTTGTTGCTTCTCCCTGTAGTAATTTTAGAAGGAATTAATGACCACTTCGGTTTTATACTATACAGGGGAGCGTCAGTGAGAAAAGTTCAAAATCAATATGTTGAATGGTCGTTTAGAATGTCGTAACAAAATAATTAATAGATTAAATAAACAGCAGCACATTTTTATAACTTTTCCTTTTATACTTTTTGACCCATTGAAAAACTCTTCAGGTGGTTTAGAGAACTCTAAATTCTCATTCTACATATTTACGTGTACACCTGACAAGTGACAAGTAGACTTCATTCATAATTTGAAATGCTTTTGATTACAATCGAGAAAGTTTAATTTTCCAAATTCAAGAATATGTGTGTATTCTTCGTGCTCACTTAAATATTAGGTTCAAAATGGAATAGTGTTTTTTTAATAACTCCCTTAGTCTGACTGCATCTTATATCACCTAGATCACTGTCTGTCCTTACCGAGGTCTTTACCCTCAAACTTAACCGTGTTGAACATTTAGGAGATGTAATCAGCTCACATCCCTACATTTTCGTTTTTTACCTTGGGACTTGATTATATTTGCTTTAAAAAAATAATGCGGTGTAGACGCCTAAAAACGACCTAATACATCAAAGAACACAAAATTTTATTTTGTAATTTTTCTTTAAAACCGCGCGTATTCTTCGTGCTCACTTAAATATTAGGTTCAAAATGGAATAGTGTTTTTTTAATAAGTCCCTTAGTCTGACTGCATCTTATATCACCTAGATCACTGTCTGTCCTTACCGAGGTCTTTACCCTCAAACTTAACCGTGTTGAACATTTAGGAGATGTAATCAGCTCACATCCCTACATTTTCGTTTTTTACCTTGGGACTTGATTATATTTGCTTTAAAAAAATAATGCGGTGTAGACGCATAAAAACGACCTAATACATCAAAGAACATAAAATTTTATCTTGTAATTTTTCTTTAAAACCGCGCTCCGAAAAAATTCGATTGACATCGAATTTTTTCGAATCGCAGTTTTAAAGAAAAATTTCAAATACAACTTTGGGATATTTAATGAATAGGGAAATCATGTATTTTGTTTATTGCATAAATCGTTTAAGCAAGTCATTACAAACCTAAACATTTTATTTTGAAGAAAATTACTAGGAAAATTTCCCTCATCTATTAATTTGTCCATAGGAGGTTTGCAATAATCGCTGAATTACAATGAAAATTGCACAGTAGGGAAAAATAAAATTGCAGAGTAAAAATTCAATAGCGAAAATTCAACTGCATAACGTATTTTTACCAAATTTAATTTATAAATCACATAGCTCATGATTATGATCAAATACAAACGTTTAGGTAAAGTCGTAGCACAAATCCCGTCTTTAGTAAGACAACGCAAGGTGAGTCTAAACCATATGCTTCATCCAAACGGCTTGAAGTTAATAGAAACAATCCTGACTTTTGCCCAGATAGATTATTATTTTATCAACTAAAAACGAACGTTTATTTTTAACAGTCAATCCGTTCTGGAAAGCCGGTAAATGGTTTAAAAACAAAAACATACCTGTTGGACGCAATGAAATAGCCAACTGGACTACAAAACAAGCGAAGCAAGTGGGATTAGATAAAAGAAAAAATCACCAACCATGTTCTAAGAGCTACGGCGCACAGTGGTTCCGACTATATGGAGAGTGCGGTCATAATTATGGCAATTAATATTTCTCGAAAATGCATTTTTTTTACTTAAAATATCATTATTGTAAACAAACCATACAAAAAAATAGTAAAGTGTGAGTCCAGCTAGCGTGATAAGTGTTTCGTAATACAACTTTTCATTATTATTATTTTTTTCTACTGTCAGCATCATTAAGTATACAAGCCCTTGATATTTGACAGATTTGTTCTACTCTGATTTTACAAAGTATAGACGAGAGACAGCAGTTTTTATGACTTTGTTTCAAATTTTACATTAAATAAGCAAATTATTATTAAGTTTGTATTTTCCATTTTGTAGGCTCTTATTTGATACCCCAGATACTGAGCTTGAAAGTCAAAAAAGTCGCCACTCGTTTACCTCCAAAAAAACAACACCGAAAATTTTGATTTTTTTGTATTTTAAATCTGCTTTTATTCTGTGATCTATACCTATACTAAATTTCAGCTCTTAACGTTTGACGGTCTTGGAGAAAGAGGACTGTGAGAGGCAGATATCGAATTGATTGGGTTTGTTTAAATTTTGGTGCAAAATAGTAAAAGTTAACTACAAACAGAAAAGGCGGTTAAAAAGTCAAACGCTTAAGTCTTAAGGTCATATTAATTTAACTATTATTTTCTATAAATCATGTTTACTAAAAATATTTTTCTAATTAATTTATAACCAATAAAACACGATACAGGTTGTTGAGTTAGTGACTATATCCTATATCCTAGACTTCACAGCTGTTTTTCAAAACAATTATGATAATTCTTGTTAAAGGGCTTAAAACAAAGAAAAAGTTTAATTGTCCCGAGATATTATTCCAAGCTTCCACATAATGTAAAAATAAAATTTGAGAAAAAATATTTCCAGGAATGCCACGTGGTTAAGGTTTTTACTTTTTTCCACCCTGTAAAACAAAATGTGGTTCTTATTAGGTTAAAGCGACCATCGTAGCTACCTTTCAATAAATTATGTCTTTAAAACCTAAAAAAATGTTTAAATCCGTTGAGCCGTTTTCGATCCACAGAGCTGTAAAATCGACCGAAAAAATTCCATTGTGCAAACTTTTTGACGAGCAGTTTACTTAAACTATGATAGCTTGAAAAGCTGCACGGATCTGGATACAAATTATGTGTCCTCATAAAAAGGAGATTATGTAAAACTAGGTTGTATACATTTTTCCGGACAACAAGAGACAGCAAATAGTTAAAAATCAAGATAAAATGCTAATATCAAACGTACGGTCAATAAAAACATCCATTTTATTAATGTCCAGAAATATGTGACAATAAAACCTTTTAGACAACAAATATTCTACTAAAAGAATAATCACTTACCTGCGCTACTAAGGCCACTTAAAGAGGGATTTGAAGATTAATTAGTCTTTGCGATATTACAAAAAACAAAACCCACTTTTAACACAATATTTATACTGCTTTTTCGTACTTCAAATTCACACTCTTTGCCGGTCACAAATCGACCGAAATTAGTCCGTAAGTGCCAAAGTTTTATTAGTTCAGGTAAATTTGGTTCTTTTTGAACCTAAAGCAATGCCTACCTGACAGATTCCTTGCAAAACATATTTTGACTTATGACCTATTGCCGGAACCACTGTGCGGCGGTGCGTATTTCCATTCTATACATGGCCAGAACGCAGCCATAGAAAACTGCTCGTTTTTTATGGCTGCTCACCCAACCTGAGCAAAAAGGTGGTCAGGTGTGCTCAGTTTTGATTGATATAGATACATATATATCTATATCAATGAAAACCGAGCAACCCTGATCACCTTTTTGCTCAGGTTGGGTGAGCAAAAAGGTGGTCAGGTTTGCTCAGTTTTCATTGATATAGATATATATGTATCTATATCAATCAAAACTGAGCAAACCTGACCACCTTTTTGCTCAGGTTGGGTGAGCAGCCATAGACAACGAGCAGTTTTCTATGGCTGCGTTCTGGCCATGTATAGAATGGAAATACGCTGCGGCGGTACCAAAATTATCAAAAAATGGTGTTTCCGAACAGGAGTTTATCAAAATTACAGATTACGTCAGCTCTAAGTCGATTGCAAGTTACCTGGACCAAGAGCACCACAAAGCCACTGTAAAAAAATGACAGAATACGTTAGCACTGAAATCCAGCCAAAAGCTTTTCCAGCGTCAAGTACGAGTACTGCAATCAATTCTGCAGTAACTGAAAAGGAAACCTGCATTATTGATTCAAATAAATCATGCCAATATGTTGTAAATTGTGATGGTACTATAACCTACAATAAATAAAAAATAAAAGTAACGTCTTTATCTATTTTATTCTGGCAATTTTCTACCGAATACCATTCGCGCATAAAAATTATCCAGAAAATTGTGAAAAGAGTATGCTGCATAAAGAAAATCGCATTCGCTTATTTTTTCCTTGTTTCAAAAAATAGCCCTCCTCTCTCAGAGTCGGCTATTTATACTTTGAAACAACGAAAAAATAAACTCATGCAGATTTCATGCAACACACTTTTCTTCAGAATTTTCGATAATTTTTATGCACTTGTGGTATGGTATCATAACAGAAAATTTAACTAAACTATTGTTGTCAAGTGCGCGTGCTAACTGCTAAGTGATGCTGTTTTCATACATACATATATGAGAACAGCCAAAATTAGAAGCAAATATATTTGTGTGCGTAGAGTTCGTTTTATGATTATTAGAAAAAGAATGTGTTGCAAAGTTACTTAAAAATTTTACATAAATGTTATTATCGCCAAATTCAAGTAAGCATATCTTGCTGCTATTTATTTATCTTTATGGTATGATAAATCCTATCGACAGATTGAACATAAATGTTAAGGTTATGATTTACGTCTGTCAAAGTATACCTACCATCGGTAAGATAAATAAAAAGAAAAAACTTATATCCGCACATAACAGTTAATATTATATTCTAAACAAAATACCTTAAGACCTTTAATTTCTGTAGATGCATGTAGATGAAGTCTGGATTTGTAAAAAAATAAGGAGCGATCATAAATGAATCAACTATCGGCAACAAAGAAAATAGAATAGGTGGATTATACTGCAAATTACCCAATAAGGAATATGCACATATTTTTTATCGCTTAAATCGTTTAAGGAAGTCATTACACAGACCCTAAAAAATTTTTTAAAGAAAATTACTAGGATAATTTAGCTACTAGGTACTTACTAGGTATAATTTATTACAATTTACAAAGCAGCCATTTGTGCTTAATGCCGTCAGGAGATCACCAAAAATAAATGTCAATCTACATATTAACGTAAAGGTTAACCTAAAGTCGAACACGTTTGTTTTTCTCCGAAACAGTCAGAGGGGGAGCAATCGAATTTTTTGGGTTGATAGAGGAATAGTGCAACTAGCTTCGGTAAAAAATTCAGTTATACAGGATGTTTCGTTTCGGAGCAATTATACTTCAAAGTCGAAATTTCGGCGATTTCAGTATAAATCGGGTACAGGTCGCAAAAGTGAAATAAATCGATGTAAATTTTCGGAGGCTGTAGAGGACCCGGAGCTTCTGAAACTGATGAGGATTGGAAAATGGCAAGTAATTCTTTAGAATGTTTTTAGGTCGAAAAATGGCATTTGCAGGCCCGTCTTTGGTATCTAATAACTCAAAAATAAAACGTCGCACAGTGGGGCTCGGAACCCAGAAACTTGGCATTTATTCAAAATATGGAATTGAACATTGAAATTACCTTTGCTTATATTTCTTAACTACCCATACTACTGCGTTATTTCCCCTACCCTAATACTATGTACAACTTTTCTCAAGCGAGAATATCTCAGGCGACCACTAGCGTGCGATCAAATAAATAGTGATCTGTGTTAAATATTATTTGGTTATTGGTACGATTTTGCGAAGTCAATACTGTTTTAGTATACGCGTTACCAACTTTGCTTAATTATGGATTCAATACCTTCAGGGATGTACTAAATATACTAAGTGACAAAGAAAGGTAAACACCCAGTATTTATAATTTCATTGTAATAATTTTTTGCATGCAAATTGATTTTGGGTCAAATAAAAACTGATTAAATTTTCAGCCTTATCTATGCACTATCTTGTCGTTACCCCGCTATTTTACACTGGTTTGAGCTGCATGCTATTGTAGTTTAAGCAATTTTTGTTCACATTTGTGGCTTGACTGATGAAAAGTGTTTTGCAAAGTGTTGTTTTAAGGCATAATTATGCCGCGAGTGCGTAGACTTGGTCAAATTCCTTAGCTTAGTGACTTTGAGAGGGGGCGGATTGTGGGCATACGAGAAGCAGGTCTTTCAGTTAGAGAAATTAACAGAAGAACCAACAGATCTTTACGCACCATTTAGAGATGTTGGCAGGCATGGGCCCAAGAAGCCCGTGAACACAGAGCTAAGGGCACTGGACGTCGCAGGGGAACAACCGAGCGTCAAGATCGTCGTCTTAGACTTTAGGCTCTTAGAGACCGCTTTAGTACCAGTCGGGCGATTGCGAATCAGTGGTTTGAAGAACATGGAAGGGTGGTTGGGATGCGTACAGTATATCGACGGATAAGAAGTTTTGGTCTTTTTTCTTACCGTCCCCATTGGGTGTTGCCCCTCACTCCTGAGCATAGACGCAATCGACTGCAATGGTGCAGAGACAGACTACAATGGAACGATGAATGGAACAGAGTGGTTTTTAGCGATGATTCCCGCTTTTGTTTGGGTATGCATGATGGTCGTGCAAGGGTAAGAAGGCGACGTGGTGAAAGACGTGATCCACAGTTTGACATGGAGAGTATTGGAGAGGCATGTTCATCATACCGTGGGGGTAATGGTATGGGGTGCCATTGCATATGGTAGCAGGACACCTCTAGTCTTCATTAGAGGTAACATGACAGCGCGCCGTTACATTCAGGAAGTAGTGGAACCACATGTCGTTCCATATCTGGAAACCCTTCAGAACCCTAGTTTTCAACAAGATAACGCCAGACCACATGTAGCTAGACAAGCCCTGGACTTCATGAACCAACATCACATTAACCGCTTACCATGGCCACCAAGATCACCTGATCTGTCACCGATGGAACATGTGTGGGACATCATTGGTCGCAAGTTGTTAAACTTACAGCACCCCCTCAGACTCTGGCAGCACTTAGACATGAGGTAGAGGTAGCCTGGAATGAGATACCCCAAGACGATATAGACCATCTTATCAGAACAATGCCCAGGCGTGTCAATGAGTGTATAAGAAACCGAGGATATTCGACACATTATTGAACTTAATTTCATATTCCATTGGTGTTTATCGGATTTGGCTGGAAACCTAATCAATTATTAACCATTGTCTACTAAACATGTAAGCCAAAAATTATTAAAATATATTAAATATAAATGGGTGTTTACCTTTCTTTGTCACTTAGTATATATACACTTATTATTTTACGTAAAATTGAGAATAAGTTCTCTAAACCACCTGAAAATTCCTTATACAATAAGGATTTGAACAAATCATGGTAAAACAGCTATTCTAACAGTCTAACAGTGTTAGCCAAAATACGGCAAATTTTGGTATGTAATCCAGCGCTCGGAGGGGCATATAGCCCGGAGAATAGCTGTTTTACCATGTTTTGTTCAAATCCTTATTGTATAAGGAATTTTCAGGTGGTTTAGAGAACTTATTCTCAATTTTACGTATTTATATGTACCCCTGACAAGTAGACTTCACACTTCACATTCATTGTTGAAACTTATTATTTTGTTTATATTAGTTGTGCTATGGTTTGTCCATACCTTGTGTAAATAGATTCTTACAAATAGGTTTCAGAATTCATCAATTATACTATTTTGGTAGTATTGTTAACTTCCTCGCGCTTCCACACTGACCTTTTTATAAATTAATAAAGTTGGAATATTGTACTTTCAAACAGCAAACAAACCGGGTAATTTGCATAATAATGAAAACGTATTTGAAAAACACCTTTTTAAGGACGAGGCTTGGTTTTACCTCTCTGGTTATGTAAATTCTTAACAAATAAGAACGTGGAGTTCTGAAAATCCACATTTCTTTATAGAGAAGCCTCTGCATTCACAGAAAGTTGGCGTGTGGGCGGCCACATCGAAAAGAAGGTTAATTGGACCGATTTTTTTAAGGGACTGTCAATTCGGTGCGATACCGTAATAAAATTGTAGAAAATTTTGTAACAAAATTAGACAATGAAGAGATGCGACAAGGCTACTTCCAGCAAGACGGCGCACCAATTCACGTAACTCTTGATAATTTAATTTTTTTGGAAGAATTTTTCGAAGACCGAATCATTAGTCAGTTAGGTGGCCACCATGGTCCTGCGATCTCACACCGTTTCACTTTTTTATGGCCACACATTAAAAATTCGGTTTTCAAAACCCATTGTGAAAATTTAGAAGACCTACGAGCGAGAATTGCAAAACAATTTCAGGAGATTAACAACTTCCCCCAAGTGCTCACCAATGTTTTCGATGCTGTAAAAAGAAGGATGAGAATATGTTTGAAAGTAGAAGGTGGACACGTCTCTCATTTAGTTTAATTTATAATTTTTAGGTTCCTTGTTGCGTATATGATTTTTTTTTAATTCTGTATGATACAATGACAATAATGTAATTTTCACTAGTAATACCACTAGAGGTCAAATTATTTCCGGAAATTTTTTCGAGCTCATGAATATTTTGAAAATTTCCCGAGTCGCAGACGAGGGAAATTGCGCGAATCTAGAGCAATGTGCCCTAAAACCGCCACCTCAGTGGCTTCATTTTTAATTAAGGAAGGTTTTTTAATAATGTGCCTAGCTTTGCCAAGAAATTATTTACCTGCAAATAAACACCACAAAAAAACATAAAATAGGTACTATAGTTTATTGAACATTGCTCTCTAGATGTTAATGACTTTTAGTATTGCTTTTCTATGTGCTTTAGTCTAAGATTGTTAGGGGCATCCCGTTTTGATACGTCTCCTCAACAGAGGTCGCCCCTTGTACTAAAAGGATGATTATTCGTAATCTGTTAGAATCTAAGGTTAGAATAAGGAGACAATACAAGGAAGGATTCTCTCTCTACCGTGAAGCCATTTTCATTAAACATGTATTTTTAGTGATTTACAAATAATCTGGTCTTGTTTTTCTACAGTTTATCCGTTCCATTATGTAATCAGACTATGCTACAGGTGCTAAAATTGCATTTTTGCAACACCGTTTTCATTAATAAGTACACTGCAAATACAATGCGCATATTAGGTAATTAGTTTTTCTTTGTCCAACCCAAATGTTTTGAGAGTATATTTTATTGGGCAGGTCGAGTGTATTGGCCCGGGACGCGTATTGGCATTGTTTACTACAGTGCAGCGCATATACGGCGTTGGAACGCAGTAAAGAATGGCCAAATGTTCGCCGCATGTATCCAGGCAAAGCTTACCGCGGTTCAGCACAAACTGAACGTTTTCAATTTTGTCGAATTTTAAGCCTAAACATTTTAGTTATTATTCGTCCAACCGATGTAATTTTTTGTGTGTGTATTTCAATTGACTGATTGTGCAATAATATAAACATATTTATTGAAAACGCGAAATGACTAAACAAGCCCATTGATAAAAATCAATTCGCAGCCGATTTGTTGACTTTTCCAATTTTCAACCAGCTGAAATCGATCTGATCTGACGGCGGTTTGTGAAAAAAAGTGTCACGTGCACAGTAAAAAATCCAGTTGATTAACCACAAGAGATGTCTGATTTTATTGGCCGGATTAAATTTTTTGATTTAATTTGTAATTATTTTCTAAATCAGTTTCATAATCTTCGTTATGATTCAAACAAATTACTCATTCTCGATTACTTTAAATCGATACTGATCAAATGCATAAAAAAGACAAACATTTTAAATCATATTTCCTTGTTAAAATAATCACAATAATCAGTATCAATCACCTACTGACTAAAAAATACTCAAACTTCTAAACCAAGCCGCCAACACATGCGCAGTACGCAACCTTTTAATCACAAGGGAGTACCGATATCCATCCACCCCGCTGCAATCTGCAAAAAGTCCATTTAATCGGCAGTAGGTATGGCGGTTTCTGTGGTAGTGCAATGTGCAATGTGAGGTTATAACGAATGAAGTGGTCAACCTGTTCTAAAATTTTACGAATATTCTTTTAAAAACTTTGTTGTTACATCATGTTGGTGAAATTATGTTTCAAAAACAAAAGAAATACGCAAAAATCTCAGATCTTGAATCCAATCCCTTGGAGGAACTCATGCACCAATGTAAGTTATTTTCCATGTATTTTCAAAGAAAAGATTTGTCATGCCAGGTCTTCATTAGTGTTTTATGTATTTATTTACAGATGAGTAAATAATTTTCGTGTTTTTACTTCATATAATTATTTTCAACTTTTACACTGTAAAAAAAAATTATTAAATTTTAAATCAAATTCAACCCAATTTTGACTAAATCCAGGTCCACGCCTCACCTCCCCGGATTTTTGTTTATGATATGGGACAAACAATTCCCATGCTTTGGGAATTTGCATTACCTATCTTTTATATAATTTCATCTGTTTGTTCTTTAATGTGTTCCCTTTTCTTATGTATTATAGTATTGTCATTTAATAAATAAAATCGACGCCCTAATCAGGTACTTTATAGGGCGGAGAGGGGAAGGGCGGTGCTACTGATGATTGCATATCAATCACATTGGATTTAAGATTATATAAAAAATGATTAGAGTATTATGGAAATTTAATCATTATGGAAGAAAATTTTAATAAAAATTGATTTAGATGTAATCAGAATTAATTGTTAGGTTAATCAATTTTGAATAAGAAAATTTAATCACAGATCCTTCGATTTAATCAATATGCAGTGTTAATTTTTTCAATCAATCTGGCGTGGACCTGGATTTAGTCAAAATTGGGTTGAATTTGATTTAAAATTTAATCATTTTTTTTTACAGTGTGGCATTCAACTCTCGTCAGGCAAAGTGTATAGTTTGTATATCGAAGGTGTTATTTATAATTTAATAATCTTGCATCTGTATTATAGATATGACACATACGTTAATGATGATACATCGAGATGGAAGCTATGATGTAACATTAAGCTATCGATATAAAAGCAATATTTGAGGGTGGCATAGTTATATTTAAAATACAAACATAAAAACAGTATTCGAGGGTGACAAATTTATATTTAAAATGCAAATAATATATGAGGGTGACAAATTTAAATTTAAAAATCTTGTAAAAAATACTTTTTAAAAAAGCTTTTATTATTTAGATGTACTAAAACGAAAAAAATAAGTATATTTTTTTCATTATGGTAATGCTGAATGCTATTTCTGAGTGGACGTAGTTAGGGTGGGTGGATCCTAAGAAAAGTAGTATCAAAGTTATCACTGAAACCGGTATAATATATTATGTTAAATTTATTGTCTCAAAACCTTGTCGCGTAAATAGAAAAGAAAAAAATGCATACTTAGGTATTTACAATTTCTGCTAAACAAAATTAATGCCTGTATGAACTTTTCGCGCACGACGAGCTTTTAAGAGAGTAAATTTAACATAATATATTAGTATATCTGTTTCAGTGATAACTTTGATTCTTTGATACTCCTTTTCTTAAGATCCACCCACGCTAACTACGTCCACTCAGAAATAGCATTCAGCATTACCACAATGAAAAAACTATACTTATTTTTTTCGTTTTAGTACATCTAAATAATATAAGCTTTTTTTTTAAAGTATTTTTTACAAGATTTTTAAATTTAAAGTTGTCACCCTCAAATATTGTTTGTATTTTAAATATAAATTTGTCACCCTCGAATACTGTTTTTATGTTTGTATTTTAAATATAAATATGCCACCCTCAAATATTGTTTTTATATCGAAAGCTTAATGTTACATCATAGCTTCCATCTCGATGTATCATCATTAACGTATGTGTCATATCTATAATACAGATGCAAGATTATTAAATAACACCTTCGATATACAAACTATACACTTTGCCTGACGAGAGTTGAATGCCACGTGCCACTTTTTTTTCACAAACCGCCGTCAGATCAGATCGATTTTAGCTGGTTGAAAATTGGAATAGTCAACAAATCGGCTGCGAATTGATTTTTATCAATGGGCTTGTTTAGTCATTTCGCGTTTTCAATAAATATGTTTATATTATTGCACAATCAGTCAATTGAAATACACACATAAAAAATTACATCGGTTGGACGAATAATAACTAAAATGTTTAGGCTTAAAATTCGACAAAATTGAAAACGCGCGTTCAGTTTGTGCTGAACCGCGGTAAGCTTTGCCTGGATACATGCGGCGAACATTTGGCCATTCTTTACTGCGTTCCAACGCCGTATATGCGCTGCACTGTGGTAAACAATGCCAATACGCGCCCGGGACCGGCGAAGTCGAGCCGGACACGCGCGAGCCAAAAGCGATATTACTGGTGGGCCGTCGACAAATGTCTCTTTTTAACTTCCTAAAGCGCGTATGTTTATTTTTCTCTTAGTTTTAATGTATTTATATAAATATAGTCCATATAAACCTATGAGGTCAATTTATACGATCAATCAAACTCCATCCTAAACAAACAGCATTAAATAATATACCGCCGCCCGCGCTGCGCGTATAATATCGATAAAAACTGATAGAATCACAACCTGCCATCCTGACTTGTGTTTCAATCAGGCGCTTTATTTACTGTGGTTGTCATGGTAACGATGATGCTGCGTCGCGACAGTCCGCGGCAAGTTTAGTGTATCGATGATGCATCGCATTTAGCGATGGGAGAATCGAATGATCATTCGAATAAAAAGAATCGAATTATTTATATTCTGAATTCTGCTATATAGAAGGTGAGTAATACTTTTTACCACATGGCTGAAACTTGAATTGAATAAGTGGAAACACGACCGTTACACCATTAGTAGTCCATCCTACCACTACGTGGCACTGTAGGATAATTTTTCTGCAAGTAGGATACCATCATTTCACTCGTTCTTTGAACTTTAAGACAGATGACGTGCAATAATTATTTTATAGTTTTAAACAATTTCATTCCCTATTTTTGTATTTTTTTGAATTCATTTATAACATAGAAACTGTTGCAAATTTTAGGATGGTTTCAAGTTAAGTGAAGTGAAAGTGTATGTTTTGTTTTAATAATAAAATGTGTTTAAAGAACAATGGTAAAAAAGGCAATTTTTTGTCTGTCAAGGTATATCAAAAGTGAAAGATAATAATATTATTTATAATGGATTTTGAACAACGTGATGTGATTAGAATTTACTTGATTACCTCAACTCAATGTTGTCTGTTAATTTTTGTAATTTTTCTTCCATGCACTCCCTAATTTTGGATAAATCCTGGTAGACGATGTTTTTAATGCCGGTTGTACATTTGTAAAGTTATCCATTCCTTCATGAATTTCAGCATGCTAACATGAATTCGTATAAAAATGGGGATTATTTTTCAAGCTGAGGAGTTAACGGTATTTAGTAGATATTATTATAGTCTCAACTTTATGAAAATGTAAACATTTACATGGAAAACTACTCATATATAAAAGGACCACAACACATTTATTTGCATTTTGGGCTATTCTTGTAACAAAAATGTAATAACAATAACTGTTTGGTAAATAAAGCCGACATGCATATACATTGTAGTTTTATTACATAATTTATATTATACGGTGTAGGGTTTATAAGTATCAGTATTTGATTATTGTTAAAGACTATTATTGTTATTTTAGTTTAGTAGATTCTCCAAAGCTAGTCCGGTCTAATTTGACAACTTTGGTTGTCAGTTTTAAACTGACAAGTGTAAGAATAAGACAACTAAGTTTTATACTATGAATTTATTTCTGAGCTTTTTCGCAAATTTATAAACAAACGGCAATTTTATTACATACTTTCGACAGTAATAGAACTATATTCATTACAGCAACTCGTTCCAAGATGAAAATCATTTGGAAATCAAGTAAATCGCTGAAATATCAGAATGATTCACAAGTTTTTAATGACGACTTATTAACAATGACGGGTCAAAAACCTGTCAAAATATAACTGATCAACTATAAGATCTTAATTTAAACCAGTACTAAATCTTAAACCTTCTTAGTGAATCTGAACGTTAAGGTTTTTACTTAAGTAAAAAATGGTCGGAATTTTAAACTGAAATTTATAATTCGCAATTTTAACTTCAGAGCGCATTTTTTCAATAAGTAATGGGTCAAATTTAAAAATGTTGGTATCGTTGTAAAGAGAAATAAAAGAGCTTTAAAATGATGTGCTAGATTTCAGAGGTTGACGTGACGCAGTTGAAAATAGCGAATTAATGTGCCCCCTTAAAAACAAAATTTAAGGATCTGAGCGATTTTCAATATAATGACATTAAGTGTGCTAAAATAAAGCTTTTTCGTTTTTGATTGGCCACCCTGTATATACCCTTTTTGTGATTTTAATTATCTTCAATTTTAAGTATAACCATTTTTGACGTAAAGTTAATAGAAATCAGAATAAATGGCGATAACTGATACACCGCACTGGCCTGGTTCAAGTGGAAAAACTTAATGACTGTTTAGTAAAGGGTGTCCCAACAGGTACTTCGGGATTTAAATTTGGCGCCATTTTTTAACAACTTAACCTAGAAATTTTATATTTTATATGTGTCATCTAGAGATCCGGTAATTTAATAATGGATCGTTTTACGACAGAAGAACGTGTTAGAATCGTTCAAACTTAATACGAAAATTCCCGTTCTTGTGTGAAAACAATTCGTAAACTTCATGGATTTATTATAAGGATTCGATGTCCGTATATTGTGAGCGTATTTTATATTTGTTGTTTGTTTTCCCCCAGGGTTTTAGTTTACGAACTAGGTACTTGAATCAAGAATGGTAGTAGAAAGAGATAAAATAGCATTGGAGTGTTGGAGCTCAGAAGTATTGCTGTCTGTGGTGGTTGCTTAGGAAAACGGCTGAACCTCAGTCTGAACACTCGGTTACACGTACGTCTTTGTCTAATGAACTAGAAAAGAAAAAGTGCGACGTATAGATTTATAAATGACTCGGAGCGCCTTTAAATAAACACCTTTAGAAATAACATAACCTATAAATAATAAAACCTTTTTAACTTAAATTTATTATTATTTAGCAGAAAAATAAATTATTTTGGGGCTTTTATTACCTTTAGCAAATCTTGTGATGCTTCTAACGTATTTTTTGTACAAAAATACAAGGTAAAATAAGATGTGGCCAATGTTTACAAATTGTGTTTACAGTGTCGCTTAGAATGGTTTGTTTTGGCTTCAAAGAATGTTAAATCATCCCGTATCCAGTCTTAATAACTCCATGGTAAACTTCGTTTAATTTTTGAGCATAGTTATCTGCCAAATGACAATGCAATTCGCAATCTTATTTGAAAATTTAAGGTTTCTGGATCACCATCTTCGAATTTTCACTCACTTCCCTTCACTTTTTGAAACTAAATTTTTTCAAGACAACATTGTTTCGAATATTCATATTAAAAAACACACTTTTTTGAAAGTAAATTGCTACAGAGTAACATAGCAAATGCAAGGAAACGTAAACCTGACCAAACACAAAAAAGGTTCGTTTAGGTTAGTTTAGGATCTTTTTGTCATTTTTCCATTGACATTTTCTAAGTTAGTAGAATTCATAATTTAAATTTAGAAAAAGTATGTTTTCTAAAAAATATATTTCCGGGAAATTTATTTTTAAAAGGTTCTTTTTAAAAAAATATATATTTTCGAAGCTGTTTTTCGAAAAAATTTACTTAATTTAACATCAAAAAAGATATTTGTTGAAAAAAGAAACAGCTAGAAGAGTTGGCGACAGGACAAATTGTTTGATTAATATATAAGTGTAAATATTGTATCATTTTTTTACTTATGCCTTCTGCTCATTTGGGGGGATATACGACTACTTACGAAGTACAATGTGTCTAAAACCAATTTTTCAAATTTTTTTTAAAGCACTTTTCAAAAATACATTTTTTCAGAGAACATCTTTTTCAAAATTAAATTTTTTCGGATATTACTAATTTTTTCAAACAACGGCTTTTTGAACAAGTAATTTACGATAAAGTAGTGTACCAAACCTAAGAAAACCTGATCAAGCCCAAAAAAGGTTCGTTTGGGTTTGTTCAGGATCTTTTTTCGTCTTTTTTCATTAACATTTTCCAAGCTACTAGAGTTCATAATTTAGTAATTTTCTAAATATTGTTTCCGAAAAAATATATTTTCGAAAAATGTACCTGTTTTAAAAATTATTTGTTTAAGGATATTTTTGAAAAAATGTACATTCGAAATAAGGAGAAAACATTTTCAAAATATTTCATAAATCTGTTTTCAAAAAAGCATCTTTGAAAAAGCGGTCAGGATATTGTTGAAAAAATGTAGGTTCGAAATATGTTTTCGATAAAATATTTGTAAAAAATTTCGTCTATCCATTTTCGAAAAAGCTGTTTTTCTAAAAAAAAAATACTCTCCAAGAGATGTTTTTTGAAAAAAAAAAAATTATTGGGTTTGATTGGGTTTGATTGTTGGGTTATTTGTTGTTTGTAAACTATCCGGCGCAAATTTTGATAAGATGGCAGTGAGATGTGTAAAGACTGTTTTCAGAAACAATTTAAGAGCATACCTATAAATCAAAAATGGCAAAAAGGCTTGCATTTTTTTATTCTTACTACATATTAGTATTGAACTATTATTCATATTTTTTTGGTATAATTCATTTCAAAGATCTTACACAGACGGCAAAATGTTTGTTTTTGTTTATAATATTTTGTAGAATATGTGGAAATGGTTAATATTTATGTCACAATATTTATTTTTATAAAATTCGCTAGTAAAATTCTTTTTGGTACAAGGCCCTGGGGGGGGGGGGGGGGGAGGCTAAATCCGCCACTGCTCCAATTAGATAATAATATGCAACTTAACAATATGTTCTTTGAGTTCTTTCAACAAGATGACCCTACGTGTCACACGGTGAGGAAAACTTTGGATTTTTTACGGACACGTTTTTTCAGTGGCTTGCAAGATCATCCGATCTAACCCTCCTCGATTTTTTTATTATGGGGCTTCCTCAAGGACAAAGTCCATTCTAACAATCCGCAGACGATTAATGAATGACCTGAAAAACCTGAAATTGAACCGCAATTTTATTGTGCCAAAATGTTATTGACAATAATTTTACGCAAAGAATGGTCATCTGTAGCAACTGCCGAGGGGGACATTTAAGGAATACTATTTTTTAAATGTTTCTTCTTTTTAATAAAATAAACAGCATGTTATTTTTCTAAAATTGTTGGTTTTATTTAAAAAGTAAATCCCGAAGTACCTATTTGGACACCCTTTATCATTCGAAGGAACCATTTCATAAAATAAAATCTCTTCATGGAATTTTTTCCATCACAAAATACTTGGCATTTGGCTTTATTACTAGATACTTACCTTCAATGCAAAGTACTTTTTCATTTTTTTTTCTATGACCACGTCCTCTTGATTTGTCTGTAACAGAAAAGATTTTTATAACAAAATACTTAATTATTATAAGTTGCTCGTCAGAGATAACGATAACATGTTTTTTAAAGTTATGTTTATGTCTCAAATTGAGAAACCGTCTAACGGATTTGAATTAGGTTTTCGAATCTTAAAAGTTTTTTAATACACTCAATGGCAGGGAATACTTCTGATGCATATATTTCCTCTACTGTGATCCACTGGATCCTAACTAAACGGGTAATATAGGTAGGCTTTACTTCCAAATTGATTGAAGTCAAAATAGAGCGGAAAAAATTGAAGAACGCAGTTCCGAACCGTTCTAAAACTGTTCTAAATTTGAAACAAAACAAAGCTAAAGTTAACGCAGGAATCACACATCCTGAAATATTTATTAGAGGTTTAGGAAAGGTAAGGTATAGTGTTCCAAACTATGATTAGATGAAGACCAATTCGTAATAAAAACTTATAGAAACCTAGCTAAGCCCCATCTCGTTAATAATAATAATTAGTAATTCTTGTATATCTCAACGTAATACGATACATACACCCGAATGTCTTCGACAATTTTATGTTAAATGACCTAGATGATCGAATAACTAATGAAAAGAAGAAATAATATTTCAGCCATAAAAAAAATAACCCTCAAAAAATATTATTATTTTTAGTTAGTTTTTCTTTAAACCAAACCCCATTTAGCATCACGACAAGTGCATTTCCATGTCGAGAACCGCACGAAAAACGCCATATCATTAATAGGCCAAGCAATAGAGCGATTTGTCGTGACATTAATACTATCAGAAAATCGTCTGTGCCATCATCTAAAAGACGATCCGTAGATGATTGCTGTTATATTTCCAACTCTGAATTTTTTCCTTAAATTTGTTATAAACATTTTTAAGCAAAAAAACGCGATTTTTTTAGTTTGTTGCTTTTAAAATGGAAAGTAATGAAGCAATCTTAATGGTGTAAATGGACGATTTGTAGAGAATAAAAATACAAACAAAATGACAGGTCGAACGTCCCGATAGGATAAGCAGCAACGGAGAAAATCTGGAAAAACCGGAAAATTAAGAGTTTTTTTTAAAAATTCATAAATCGGCCATTTTTAAACGTAGAGGGCTCAAACTTTGGGGAAAAGTAGTAATTTATAGCTAGTTTATGTGTGCAAAACCCCGACGCTGTCCGACGATTAGTTTTGTCACAATCGTCATTTTAATTTTTCAACATGCGTGCTATAAATTACTACTTTTTCCCAAAGTTTGAGCCCTCTACGTTTAAAAATGGCCGATTTATGAATTTAAAAAAAACTCTTAATTTTCCGGTTTTTCCGGATTTTCTCCGTTGCTGCTTATCCTATCGGGACGCTCGACCTCTCATTTTGTTTGTATTTTTATTCCCTACAAATCGTCCATTTACACCATATAGATTGCTTCATTACTTTTCATTTTATAAGCAAAAAACTAAAAAAATCGCGATTTTTTGCTTAAAAATGTTTATAACAAATTAAAGGAAAAAATTTCAGAGTTGGAAATATAGCAGGGATCATCTACGGATCATCTTTCAGATGATGGCACAGGCGGTTTTCTGATAGGATTAATGTCAAAAAATCGATAATATTTTGCTTTGTTGCTTGGCCTATAAACCCATTCTAAACTTCACCGAAACTCTACACAACTTCAAAAGTATCGAAATCCAAACTCAACAATTTCCATCCCATGAAAAAAACCGCATCGCATGCAATCGGTCGCTCCGTACCGGGCGCAAAACTATCCGGATCGATCAGAGGTGCATTCGGGCGAGATCGGACGTCTTCGAGATAGAAAACGGGGCGACGAAGTGAGAAACAAAAGACGCGAATGCACGGCTAAGTTCCCGATCTGTGAAATGCAACGGGAGTTGGGATGGTGGAGAAATGCAATGTTGTCGGGTCTTTGAAAAAGTCACAGATTAAGGGAAAAATTCATATTAATTAAAAATATATAACCTAATGGGCGGAGAAGCTGGGGAAGAGACGTCTAATGATTATTATCGCAATACAAGTTTTTTGGGTGGTGTATCTTTGAACATAATGAAAAAAACTTGTCCTGCCTATGTAATACGGATATAATTATTTATTTAAGAATTCAACTGAATTAAGTTTTCTATTAATTGCTGAAATTACAAACCTTTGCAAGCCTAAACAATCTAATAACTACATCTGATGCAAACTTTATAATGGTTTGTTTTTCCTTATAAAAAAGTTATTTAACTTTAAAAAAATATCTTATATTTCTTTGTTTGTTTGTTTTATTTTTGGTGCGTTGACGCAGTGAGCACAGATTTCTACTACTTAATTTTTTTTCCACCTTATTGGTGTAGGTTTTTATAGGGGTTCAGAGAAAACAATTTAGGGAGTACAGTGCCTTTAGGACCAACATAGAATATGCATGTGTTTTTTGTATTCCATAAATTGTTTAAGGCAGTCATTACAAATTACAAACCCAAAAATATTGCTTTGAAGCAAATTACTAGGATAATTTAACTAAAAAAAAATGATTTACTCTCGGTATAATTTACTATAATTTAAAAAGCAGCCATTTGCCTTCAGTGGTAAGTGACGTCTGTAACCTTATAGACGTTCGTTTTTGGAGGGATTAAAAGAAAACTATTTAAATGGCCTTTAGGGCCAATTTTATTTCAAAACTAATACCAGAGATGGATTTTCCACCTTCTAAAACTCCCAAATATAAAGTTTGACAGGGATACATCAAAAATGCTTTTTTCCACCTGGCAAAAATTTTAAACAGTGGAAATGTGCACATTATGACTTTTCATCAACACACAAACAATAAAATAAAATCGATCCATAAATAACCGAGATATTAGCTTGTGTCTTTCTTAAGTGGGGATAAGCTTATGTATACATATATAGCTATGAAATTGATAACGAAGTAACTTTCTTCTTCAACTTTATTTGAAAGTTTGACAAAAAGACGCTTGTAAAAACATGAAGGCTGCTAAAGTAAAAAACCGAGAACATTAGTTTTTCATTTTCATGACGAAACGATTTAAAAATTTAAATTTTTTTATATCGGGTGACACAAAAAGTAGTTAATAAGTAAGTCAATTCAGTAAGTAAGTTAAGTAATAATTAAGTATAAAAATTTCAGGGTACTACCAGTGCAATAATTGTAATTATTTAGTAAAATTAGGCCGTTAAAACAACCGGAACCATTTTATTTTAAATTAGAACCTATCGTTTTTATTCGATATTTGAATTTTCAAGAAAATTTCCGTTTCATTTGCTTTCAAAATGACTTCCTAGCTCAATTTTGAACTAATAAGATGGCCATGAATTCGTTAAAACAAGACAGCGGGTGCATAGTAGGTCATGGAGATGATAAAATGGTTCATTTAAATATGTTTGATAATATCAAATCGACTTGTCTGGAGAACATTTTATATCGGTTAGGGCTATTTTATTTACGTTCGGATTTTTTGAATATAAAAGTAGAATTACACAATTTTTTTAAAAGGAACCCTATTTCTTTTTCATGGCCATAAAATTGGCCATTGAATTTTCTTTCTAATATTGTACCAATTGTCAATAATTGTGTTTAAAATTAAAGTCAGAATTAAAAAAATATTACTTGTAACCCCTTATATTGAAATAATAGTATATTATTTAACGAGCGGTAATGTAGGTCATAACTCACGCAGATGAAGTTTGCAACAATTCATCAAGTGAGTTATGACCATTACCGCAAGTTGAATACTATACTTTATCTACTCCTATTAAATTATATATTAATTCTTCAACTACTTTTGAACAATTAATAGTATCTATAAACAAACAACATGAGTTATAATAAATCACTGCTATAACTCACTATAATAAATCGGAAAAGATTTACGAACCGAATATCAAGGTGGCTCTGTACAAGCCGATTGGCCGAAAGGAAACAGTCCATTATTGTTATTGAGGGAAGTAATGTCACTCGCATAATTTTGACGTTTTCAAATTAAGTTAATACCTAATTGTTGTAAATTTTGTGCTTAGTATTTATTGTTATAGTCGTAGATAAAGTATAGTATTCAACTTGCGGTAATGGTCATAACTCACTTGATGAATTACCGCACTCGGCTGCGGCTCGTGCTGCAAACTTCATCTGCGTGAGTTATGACCTACATTACCGCTCGTTAAATAATATACTATTATCTACGACTATATCAATAAATACTAAGATACAAGTACAGAGAAAGAACTTTATTTTTCGATGACTTAATGTTCTTGCTGCTACACCAATCTTGAAAATTTTTGTATACATTATATTTGTTTTTGGATTTTTCGGGCAATAAATTCTGTATGGTTACATTAGCTACTTGTCTTATTTCTGGAGGTGTACATAATAATTCATCTTCACTATCTGAATTCATCTTTTTTAGCACAAAATTTACAATAATTAAGTATTAACTTAATTTGAAAACGTCAAAATTATTCCAGTGACACTACTTCCCTCAATAACAATAATGGACTGTTTCCTTTTGGCCAATCGGCTTGTACAGAGCGTAGCCGTCCGAGGATCTCTCGGACGGCTACGTACAGAGCCACCCTGATATTCGGTTCGTAAATCTTTTCCGATTTATTATAGTGAGTTATAGCAGTGAGTTATTATAACTCATGTTGTTTGTTTATAGATACTATTAATTGTTCAAAAGTAGTTGAATAATTAATATATAATTTAATATGAGTAGATAAATTATTTTACCATCTCCGTGGTCTACTATATTCACCAGCTGTGTTATTTTAATGAATTCTTGTCGATATTGGGTAAGGAATAAAAATCAAGCTAAAAACAAATGCTAATGTTGCGATATGTCTTTAAAAATTGTTAAACTGCATTAAATTCGAAGGACAGGAATTATAACGACGAATAATCGCCGTCTGTCAAATCTGTGAAGAAGGTCGGTTTTTCTCTCGCCTCGCATTCACCAACCCCTTTCTTTCGGCGGCGCTCGTCATGTAAGCAAAACAGTCACGAGAAGCCGGTATAAATAACATGATACATTTTGTATACACGGCGAGCGAAATAAACTATTTATGACATAAAATTATTAATGTATGTAATATGTACTTCGCTTTGCGTTCACCCGTTTTCATTCCTTTTATTTGCTTAGATACCCGATCTCCCGACAGCACGATAATGTAGGTGAACCGAACCAGCCTTAGCATTAACGTTTTCTAAACTGTTACTGGCAAATTCACTATTGCTAAGGCCGGTCTAGTTTGATAATGAGGGGTTAAATTCGCAAGTGTAAAAACAAGATAACTAAGTTGCAAACATTTATTTTTCTACTGCCGTACTCTAATATTCAAATTAAAGGTATTCGATATGTTTTATAATAATGTTCATTATGATATAAATTTTTATTATGAAATCGCGTTATTAGCCGATTTGAAACCCATATTTTTTTAATCAAGTGGCCGCTTTTCAATACAAGTCATCTTACTTTGACACTTCTTTTACCAAAATTTGCATTTTCTTTAAAACTTTTTAGAATATTTAAATTAGAAATTATGTCAGATTATGGTATTAGTGATGGTAAAGAATTTAATTTGTTTAACAGTTTAACTGTTGCTAAAGAAAATAAATGTTGTTCAGTTTAATATTTAATAATAATTGGTCGTAGAAAAAATAGTGTATGCAACTCTCATGACTCATGAGTCTCATGTAATGGCTATTAATACACTCGCATTCCTTTTATGCTCGTGTATTAATAGCCATTATTACATAATCGTTGCATAATATATCTAACTATTCCCAAATGTATAAAGAAAAGACAATTTAAAGTACGGTAGGTACCTATGTATTTTCCACAGTAACATAACTAAAGTCATTTAAGCAATAAGTTTCAAGATTTAAATACCAAGCTAATACCTAATATAACAGAAAAAGGCATAACATTTTAAAAACGACCTATTAACAATAACAAGGCAAAAAATAACTGATCAACTAGAAGATCTTTTAAATCAGTACAAAGTCATAGTAAACCTTTGTGTTAAATACTGGGATTAAGGTTCAGAATTCAGTTTTCCAAAAAATGTAGGGATCTTGAAAAAATTGGGTCTTCGAAAAAAGGGATTTTCCAAAAAATGTACTTTCAAAAATACATTTTCGGACAATTATATTTCGAAAATTCTTCCTTGTGGTCATACTGTCGCACTACACAAAAGCGTCGTTCTTTACATTTTCGATCGTCGTCGCATGCAGGAATCTTATAATCGCAAGGCCTTATTAATGCATAAATCGGTGGTCTAGGTCGAGGTCAATCACCCCCGGCCCGTCTGGCCGCCACGCACTACCCCAATTTCGCAAAGGAACCACGGGAGATGGCTGCTGCTGCTGCTGCTTCGCGATGCGTCTCTATCCACTTCAGTCTTAGAGCATTTTGAACGTCTAGAGTTGGAATCGACGGCAAGTTGGTTATTTTTAAAAGAAAACTAATCTATGACCGTATGTTCATTGTGAAAGCTTGATCCGATGGACAGAGCGGATGCAATTTTATTTCAGTCAAGCCCATAGATTTAGAAACAAAATTTTTACCCTTGTTTATATTTTAGAGCAATCAGAGATTTCAGGGTTACTCTTAATCTGGCTAGCAATATGGTCCTCCACCTACTTTTTGAGAAGGACTGTTGCCAGACTTTCAGTAATGTGGCATATTTTCAGACTGATAGACTATACCAAAGTAACCCGAATTCTGTAGGTTAATACCTGCAATTGTAAATACCACAGGCTATGACTCAGGATTAATAAAATATACCAATATTCAATATCACCTAATATTTTAATGGCGGCCGTTGACACGTCAAAATATTTGCCAACTTATATAATTTAAACGTTCCCTAATTCAGAAAATCAGAAAACGCCTGGCGGACACAAACAATCGCGGAATTGATGAGAGATGGATATATAAATGGCCGAATGGCCATAGATTTATATGTACATGACGACTAACGATAAAGCGTCAACAGGTGGAATATCTGCAGCACCTCACAGCGAATGCAGTGTATATGGGCATTATTTTCTTACGCCTTTGCACCGGCATATCTCTTTCCGACAGTCTTCAACCCGTCTTGTCTATTCCGCGTTCCTTCGCTATTTACAGAGCCGTCCCGTACGATTTTGATTTAAGACGTGTGAAATCAAAGTTTGTTTTTAGGAATATTGTTGTTGCTTTTCGGTGTTCTCAGAAAGCATTTTGCCATTATTTTGATTATTTTGTGCTTATTAGACATTTTGGTAGTATATTTTTGGACCTTGTGTATTTGTAAAGTGTTTCTTTTTATTTAAAAGTAAGTAGGTAAACATATTTTATTTGTTTAACAATTATCTAGACAAACACCCCAAAATTAATTAATGTTCTAGAAATTATGTTTTGCGGCCTAAATTACAAATCTAAACGAGTAGTTTAGTGGAAAATCTTATAGTTTTTCAAATTTTCTTTTTAAATTATATTTTTTAGAGGTTATATTAATCACGAATAGAATATAATCGTAGACAATTTCGCCCTCCAATCATCCTTCCCGATAACGCCAGTTATCACAGTCGTCAGACTTAGGGCCTGTCAAAGGTTAGAGGAAAGGAGACTTGCAGGACTGGCTTAGAGCTAAGAACATGGCTTTTACTCCCTGGGATACTGTTAGCAAGTTATGGGAGGTAATAAGGCACATCCCGAAATCCGACAAGTCGTACGTTGTTGACGAGTTGATTAGGATGCTGGACATGAAGTGATACGTCTGCCTCCGTACCTTTGTCAGGTTACTGCCATTGAAATGGTATCAGGCCAAATGCTTTTATGATGCCCACATTAACTCGAACAAGGACGTTATATGAGTGCTGGAGGATGGCATTGAATAATGTGGGGGCCGACCAATGGTCTAATTACCGATAAGGTTATTAAGGAGGCTTGAGAGAAATAAAAATATATTATGGTCACTTGAGAGCTGATAGTTATTCATGTTTCAGACGGTGACGACGGTTCGTCAGTTGAAGATTACCTCTAAGATAATTCTGTGGAAAAACTGTCTTTTCACAGGCTTCCTTGGTGGAATACAGACAGCTCGGAAAGTCATAGCGACGGCGCGCGAAGTGGGATCTTAAGCATTCTCTCCCTCCTCTTTCGTTGCCATACACATGCACAACGTATGAAACAAAACAAAAAGCTAGTTATGAATGAACAGTCAGTGGCGTGGCAAGACCAAATTTGGATGTCGGCGACATCAGCTTTGCGAGGCTCCTTTCATTACAATGAAAGGGGCCTCGCCTGAAAATAATTATTTCTCAAAAAAAGTCACGCAACGAGGCCCGAGACGACTTGGGGAATTCCCTATAACATTAACAGTGTTGGGGGGCGATTCTAGGTAAATACTCCTCGCACCAAAATATTGTAGGTTAGGTATAGGTAAGTATTAACTTGAGATTTTTTTTGCAAGGCCCTTATGGGCGCGAGACCGTCGTCGGTCGCCGACGCCTAGCGCCGCCACTGTGAATAGTGCATGTCGTTTCCTCTTGCTGAGGTCGACCCATATTTATACAAACATATATTCTACATAACTGAAATCCTGGCAACTGCCGTTCTCAAAAAGTAGGTGGGGGACCATATTGTTCGGCGGGTTATAAATAACTTAGGAATCCCTGATTGCTGTAAAATGAATATAAAGTCTTTACTTTGAATTCTCTCGCATTTCGACATTTGACACCAGCCATTTGATATCGACGAGCTGATTTAGTAACTTCGAAATATTCCCGGATTCCAGATTTTAGTGGGGCGTATTTAGCTGGAGCGTCACTTTGTTTTTCTGTGTTTGGTCTTTTAACAGTGTGTTTCACAGTGTAGTGAACGCAGTTTTGGATATTTTAGGATTTATTTACCATTTTGTTGTTGGTGTTTATTATTAAAAGCTAAGTAAGTAAATTTCACTAGACTTAAAATATTTTAGATGAAAATTGTATTAATTTTTTTAAGCATATAAATAATTATGGAACCTGATTATTGCTTGACTAGTACTTCAGCTTATGGTGTTGCTAAAGGAAATAAGGTAATTTTAAATATTTTTTAAATTTATTTTATTGTTAACATCTGGTAGTTGTGGCTAAAGGCACGGTACCGGACCATTATCGCAATTTTCAAATACCCAACTGGATCAAAAATCGTGGCTACATTGGCAAAAAAAGTAAGTGTACAATTCGATATTGCTCGGTTTTCGTTACGAAATTAAGGCATATTTTATCTGTAGAGGGCGAAATTTATCATTTTTCTTTTGGCTCATTCGGAAAATCATTACCAAGCGTTTGGATGACTAATGACGGAGGTAAAATAAATTATTACTAAACATGGTAATCACGTGATATCCTGTAATCTAAATGCTAAAAATTGTATTAGATACGAGAGAGAATTTGTGTTTGCCAAAGGCGTATTCCGATTAACATGACAATTGGCACTGAGCTGGCCCAGCAGTTTGAACAAAACGTGTACACTTATTTTCAAGAATGGCATCCTTAAAAAGCATCTTTTATACTACCTACTTTAAAAGTATATTCTTCCAATATAAACTTACAAAATTTAATGGTATCAGTGGTATGTAATTTTTAAGTCCGGTCCTGGAATTTATGCTACCAACCTAACAAAACTGAATAGACCAGAGTCAAACAGGCATGCCATTAATACCACGTGACTTGGCCACCATCTTGCCAGAGAATTCAAAATATACACTTTAATGGTACCTATCTATGTCATTCGACATCAATGACTGGAACGTATTACGATAATGATTTTCGTTGTAATAAGAAAAAAGACATAGATACTTAAATAAAAAAATTTTAAATACCCATCTTTGCTGCTCTATAACCTTCGGGAACATTATTCTACTCTGTTAGAGCACTTCAAAAGACGGATTAGAGCCACCAGACACGATTTCGACCGGGCTTGTTTTGTTTTGGCCAGACGACCAGAGACGCAGAAAACTATCGGCCATGCAAGCGTGAATACGCGCCTACTACGATTTTTTTCAGTTCATTGAGAAATTCTTTGCCACCATACGATGTCTGGTTAATAGGGGACATCACAAACAAAAATAAAAATACGTTTAAGCTTAAAACGTATCCAAAAATCGTATACAAAATATACAGAGGGGGCCGAAGCCAAATAATTAATTATCACATAGATATTTGGCTTAATCGGCTATATTTTCCGATATTTCGTATTCGGTCGAATATTCAGTTTAACTGCCGAATATTCGTTTTTTTATACTTAGGTTTAGTAAAAATAAATGAATTATTAGATTTCTTGGTTCGACGGAAAATTTGCTATAAAATAAATTTTTTCTACTCTTGTTATAGAAAATTGATATTTCGAGCATTGTTCTCTAGATCGAAACATAATCTTTTTTAAAGTAGG
Organism: Philopedon plagiatum; assembly: GCA_963971165.1. Lineage (NCBI taxonomy): Eukaryota > Metazoa > Arthropoda > Insecta > Coleoptera > Curculionidae > Philopedon > Philopedon plagiatum. Next base: position 80,393,773 of record OZ020193.1, read on the forward strand.
ATGCTGTCGCGTCCATGACAATTTACTTTCGGTTCGACGTAGGTACTTTCGGTTCGAGGTGCTTGTATACGAAGTATTTTTATATTATTTAAAAACAATCACGCAACTACACATAGGTACTTATAAAAACAGTTAGTTTAGCAGAACTTAAAGAAAAGCTTTATTTAAAAACATATACTTAGATATTATGCAAATTAGCGAAAATTTATATTGACAGTACAACTTGTGCAATTTGTCATAAGCACTGAATTTAGAAAAAAAGGGTGATTAAAAAATTTACTGTGTTTTTAGTCTACAGTCTTAGAAAAAATAGTGTGTGTACACCAAGTTTCGAAAGTGCTTTGCAATCACTTGCACCATCGCAGCTCCCGACTGCATCTTGAGCGGCGAATTTGGTGCTCGCAATGCAAAGAGCACTACTTTCGAAACTGGGTATACAAATAACTATTCTTAAGCATATGCCTTCGAAACTACCTTTTTATCGAAAACACGGGTTTCTGAAAATACATCTTTCAAAAATACAATTTTTCGAAAAACATTTTGAAACTAGAGTTTTTTGAAAATTAAATTTTGTACTGCAATCGTTCAAAAATTGATAATAAATATATATTTTTTAAATGAACCAACTCCACAAAAGCGAAATCACTGAAAAGTGTGAAATATTATTTTTACGTAATTAATAAATACGTAAAAATATTATTTCATAGTTTTCAGTCCATTTTTTTGTGAAGTCTGTTCAAAATTTCTTTTTTCTTTTTAGTGCAGCCATTCTCTCTAACCTCTTTCTGTTATTTTTCCCTCTTTAAATTTGTTTCCAGACTTCTTTAACCCCGATATCACTAAAAAATAATATATTACACAGTTTTAGAAAAAAGAAATGACTTCTTGATATTTCTCATCTCATTCGCCCCACCTGTTTTATCTTTTTTATATTTATTTATGTCTATAGTATAAAATCGAATTTCTTGACCCTAATTATATCGAAAACGATACACTATAACGCATTCTAAAAAAAATATTTCATTCCCTCTCATCCCCACTCCTTTAATATTGTTTAACATGTGTTAGGTAAAAAACATGTTATTATTCCGTTATCCCAAAAATTCCGTATGCCAAGTTTAAATAAGAAAGTTTAAACAACGAATAATACACTTAACTTTAAAAATATAAAATAAAAAAAAGTTCTAAGGAGTAGAACTGGGATCAAAACCATACAGCGGCGTGCGGTGAAAATTATAAAGGGGGGAGCGACCCGTCGATTTATTAAAATGTTTTTTTATGGTTTCATCGTATTTTCCTAAAAAGGTGTACCCACAGTTTTTTAGTATAAAGTTAGTATTAAGTATAAATTCGTAAAATTCACTGCCTTTGCACAGCTTGCACATATCATTTCCAAATTAATTTAAAAACTGAAACTCACGAATACTAGTGGATTATTAAAACTAATTTTTGTTCAAGGTTGATGTTTGATAATAATAATTTAACCTCTGACCAGTCTTAATTAAATTTTTAACAAACTGCAGATTCATTTATTGATAAAATTATTACTTGCGTTTCTAACGAGATTTTTCACTAAGTTTTGGTTTTGACGGCATTGTCTAGGAGTCTAGGGTCTAGAGTCTAGAAGTCTAGAGTAACATATTAGAAAAACTCAAATTTTTGTTTGGCAGAACGGATATTTAACGCAGTGTTGGTCAGTTATTAGGCCTCCTCCGACTGCACTCACTGAACGTTCAATCATTTTATTATGTTAAAGCTAAATAATGTTTCATTCATACTATGTTTGCACACTTTAGAAAATCTTTTTTATTTATTTTTAGTTCAAATTTTGTCTTTCGCAATTGGGTTACATGTTTTTTTTTAATAAAAAGCAATATGCACATAATCCAAACAAATCTGTATTCTTTTTTTGTATTCTCTAAGTTATTTATTCTCGGCTCTAAGTAAATTAAATATTGATGGTGCGGGCGGCTACTGTTATCAATTTATTTTAGTTTTTATTAGGAAATAAATAGTATATTATGCAATGAACGTTTATAGATAGTTATAAAGACACGAATATGCTGACGGCACCAGCCAAAGGCGAGTGCGAACATACCCATCTTCCGAAAAAGTAAATCCTTAAAGCTACGACGCGATGTCGAACTTCATAAGCAGTATGACACAGGTAGCGCCATCCATTAGCAGTTTCACGCTTAATTTTACATATTTACATGTACATGACAAGTAGACTGCATTCATTATTATTTTTTTATTATAACTTATCATTTGAGTATCTGCTTTCTTTGCATTTTCCACACCAAATTTTTCCAAAACTATTTCTACATAATCTTTTACGTTTAATAAACCTTTCTAAATACATAAACTTTAAATTATGACATTAAACTTTTTTATAACTGGCTACTACAGATCATAAAATATATTATAATCATGGATTTATTAGGACTGGATACGGGATGAGTTCACATTCTTTGAAGCCAAAACAAACCATTCTAAACGACACTGTAAACACAATTTGTAAACATTGGCCACATCTTATTTTACCTTGTATTTGTGTCCAAAAAATACGTTAGAAGCATCACAAGATTTACTAAAAGTAATAAAAGCCCTAATAGTTATTTATGATATAAGTGTTAAAAGTACAATTTTACGGCACGAATTTGATAGTTTGCAGAATGAGCGAAGCGAATTCTGCAATTCAAATGAGTGCCTTAAAAGTACTTTGAACACAAATATCATACAAAATTTTTTCTACAAACGTCAATAAAAAACAATAAGACAATTACAATTTTTAGAAAGTTTAATATATTGGAAACACATAGTTTTAAGTAGCATCGTAGATATAATATAAAATTATTAAGTTGACATTTGTCAAAAAACCTAACAACCATTGTTGGCGTCGTAGTTGTTATGGAAATACTTTTAACACTAGTGCTATAAAGTACTTTTAACACTAGTGCCATAAAGTAACATTTTTAAGGCCTCTGCGGGGTGCTATAAAATGCATTTTTAACACGTTTGTAGAAAAATATTTTATTTTTCTGCTAAATAATAATAAATGTAAGTTAAAAAGGTTTTATTATTTATAGGTTACGTTATTTCTAAAGGTGTTTATTTAAAGTCGCTCCGAGTCATTTATAAATCTTTATAAATCTATACGTAGCACTTTTTCTTTTCTAGTTCATTAGACAAAGACGTACGTGTAACCGAGTGTTCAGACCGAGGTCCAGCCGTGTTCCTAAATAACCATAACAGACAGCAACACTTCTGGGCTGCGTTCGATATCATCGCCGGGTGACACACCGGTGTGATTTTTCAACCTGAACTCCAACACTCCAATGCTATTTTATCTCTTTCTACTACCATTCTTGATTCAATTACGTAGTAATTCGTAGTCTTGTCTATGTTAGTAGTTCGTAAACTGCTCCCCCAAGAGAATAACAAAAACGAAAACAAACAACAAAAGATAAGGCTTCACGTTCGATACGCTCACAGTATACGGATATCGAATCCTTATTATAATAAATCCATGACTATAATGAATTTTTATAATCATTGTTTTAACATTGCGGATTTCGTTTTACGTTAAACAGCGAAAATTAGGTTATGTTTGCTGCACACTCGCAACGTTCCATAGATTGACTCCAAGAAAAGCAGACACGCTCAAAGAACGTACGGCGCCGTCCCATTTCGAACGCAACAGGATACGCTCGGAGTTTTAAAAAAAACCGCATCGAGCGTGCCCCGAATACTTAGAGCGTCATCTCAAACTCCGCCAAGATAGGACAGGATACCTTAAAAATAAATGTATGATAAAGCATGCTTACTTGAATTTGCAACACTAACTTGTAACAATATTATATAAGTACAGTGTAGTGCTCAGATTCAGTAAAAAGATTTACAGCCAAATTCTCCAACGCTAGTCGGTCATTTGACAACCAAAATTTTTAAGCTGACAAGTGTAAGAAAAAGACAACCTAAGGTTTATACTGTGCATTTGTTTTTGAACTTTTTCTCAAATTTATGGAGATAAGGTTAATTTTAGAACGTTCTTTCCACAATAATAGAACTAATAAAACTTAAGCCGGGTTTCTCATTAGTCGACTTCATTGATCAATATCATTAAATCTATGCCACTGCAGTAAAATAGTTTAATGTGAACAGCGGTTTAACGATATCGTTCAATAATATTGCGTTTTAAAAAAATTGAAACGAATTCCTACTTTGGTTGATCGACGGGACTGATTCAAAGACATTGAACAGTGTTTGAGCGTGAGAACAAGCGTTCAGTTGCATTGAAAACAATACGAAGTCGGTTGTGTTTTCAGTCTTTTTTAATGTAATTTTGTGTTCGTAAAAAATAGCAAATTTTAAATGGCGATAACTAATAATACTATTTTTGGGATGCACAGTGCAGTCAGAGATGAAAAAGAATCCCCTGGAGCTAAATATCTTAAAACTACTTGTAATTGTAGTCTTGCTGGAAGAGCCTTCTCAACAAAGTATCTTTTTTCTTTATTAAAGGTGACACTTTCTGTAGAAGTTCTTAAAATTTCTCTTCGCTCATTCTTAAATGGTTTTTATACGCATCCAAGTCATTTCGAGCCCCTAGCTAATTCCGATAACAGCTTTACTAAAGCACCTTTATATACCTGTCTTAAGAACCATGGTTCTAACCAACCACATCGAGGTTTTCTTGTTTTTCTTTTCCTGATTAGGTGTTTTAAATGTTCATACACAATACGAACGCCAGCACGAACAATTTTCTTTCTTGTAGCCATTTTTACAACTGACACTTTCTAGACTTAATATTCAATGCTCTTGAAACATGTGAATAAATTTTGCATTCAATTATATATTCAATGGCATAGATTCAATGATACTGATCAATGAAGTCGACTAATGAGAACCCGGCCTGACATTGTCTATTATTTTGTCAGAGAGAAAATTTTGTCGAAAATTTGTTTTAATTGTTATCAAAGTTTGTTACTTGGTCAATTCGAGAATGACATTTTTATCAAAGCCATAGACGTCAGTTAAGTAATTTTGAATAAAATGTCATGAGCGAAATTACCAAAAACCAAAAAACATGAAGAAAAAAAAATTGTCTACAAAATTTTATCTCGAATGGTATTCGACACGACTTTCACGAAAAAAAAAACACTTTTAGGTAAACAGAGTTATTTATTCAATAATAATATTTTATTGATTTACAAAATTAAAAGTACAGTTATAACAGTTACATGATTGTATCTGTTTTTATTTTCAGCCAACGGCTTGTTCGTTTGAAGATGAACTGGTGGAAAAGGAGCTGGGAAAACTTTCCGCTTACAGATTATAGTGACTATGATTGTCGATTTGTTGACACAGCAATAAGACTTTTACTTCACAGGTAGGTACTCAACAATAATTTTTTAAGGTAAAAAATGTTGCCGCTGAAAAACCATGTAAGTTGTTCGAATTTGTAATATGATTGGTTCAGATAGAGGTTAAAAAACTGCAAGGTAGATGTTTGTCCATTTATTAAAACAGGCCGTTGTTATGAATGTTTTTCTATGTAAAATACATGTGCGAAATAGTCAGTTTAAAACTTTTGGTCGTCAAATTAGACCGGTCTAGCGTTGGAGAATCTGGCCGCTAGGTTTTATCCTACGAATTTCTGAGTTTCTTCGCCAATTTGTAAAGAAAAGGGCAATTTTAGTAAATAATTTTTAAAATAATAGAACTAAATTTATTCTAGCAACACGATCCAAGGGGACAATCATTTGGAAACCAGGCAAATCGCTGAAATATCAGAATAAACCACAAATTTTTAATGACGTCTTATGACTGGACAAAAACCTATCGAAACAACTAATCAACCAGAAGATTTTAACTTAAATCAGTACTAAATCTTAAACCCTTCTAATGAGTCTCAAAAAATATTAGTAGGTTGCAATGGCTTGCTGAAATGATTTAGGCAATAAAAAAATACATAATACATACAATACAACCTTATTCGATTACTACAATATAATCTGTACTACATAAATTATTTTCTTTACAAAATCTAAGGATCTCGAAAGTACAAAATTAAAGAGCCTAGATTTTACTTCAAACTATAGAACATCAAGTAGCCTCTAACGATGTCGTGGTTATGTAAACAAGTGGCTTGAACTTAAGGAAAAAACAAACCCTTAGTTTCAGTGTCTGTCCTAGTCAACCCTACGGATCGTCGTCAAAGTTCAGCGACCCTGCGGTGCGTCTAGCTTGGCGTCTAGACGCCGCCACCGATCAATACCAAAGTGTAAAACGACGCCACCTGCACCGACTGCAACTTGTGCACGTCCACCAAGGTATGACCATACCTATGGGGACGATGTAGACCTATAAAATAAATTTTTCAAAAGTAGAATTGTTGGATGTGAATTTCAATATTTGATAAGTCCGAAAGTTTCACGGGCGTAATAATGAGAATAAGTAAAGTTTAGTTTAAGAAGATAGAGAGTTGTTCTAAAAATTTTCGTGCCTTTGAAAACGCATTAATCCCCATTCTTAAAAGCCTACAATGTTATATACATGATTATCATTTTTAAGAAAAACATTTTAGTTACAGACGACCTGACATTTTTGTTTTATAGCAGGACCAGCTATTTTACGTTTTGAGGTCCGGGTATTTGGTGTCGACTGGTGTTTATCGTTATTATCTAAGTAATAAATTATAGTTTAAAAAGCTAAAAAACGCGCTTTTACGAGTAGCGCACTAAAAAGTTAAAAATAATTATTTTCCTTTTATAGGTAGTTAACAGAGAATCGGGGTGTGCAGTGCACGCATCGTGGGGAAAGTAAAGCAACTTACAAAATGCGCCTCCCTTTACTCCGCACACATGCATGCGCCGGCTTTCTGTTAACTTGTACAGTTATAAAACATTTTGCCTTTAAATAGGTAATTAAATTTAAAAGCGTGTGGCGCACTTACATATATAGCGGTGTAGGCATACATTACAGTATGTTTATTATGCCTAGACCGTTAAGTAACTGCGGTCCACGCTTTTAAATTTAATTACCTATTTAAAGACCAAATGTTTTATAGCTGTATAAATTAACGGAAAACCGGGGTATGCATGTGTGCGGAGTCAAGGAAGGCGCAGTTTGTTAGTTGCTTTACTTTCCGCATGATGCGCGCACTGGACACCCCGGTTTTCTATTAACTATAAAAGGAAAATAATTATTTTTAACTTTTTAGTGCGCTACTCATAAGAGCGTGGTTTTTAGTTTTTTAAATTATAATTTATTTTTAACCGTTTAGTACGCTACTCATAAAAGCGTGTTTTTTAGTGAATTAGGTTGGGAACATACAGGAGGTCTCAAAAATAAAATTATTTTTTTTTATTGAAGAAAGATGTACCTACTTCTTTTTTGTAAATGCGATATTAAAAAAAAATTTTATTTTTGGAACCTCCTGTATGTTCCAAACCTAACTTACTAACGTAAAAAAAAATTAACTCTAGTACATTTGCAGTGGCAGTTTATCTTTAAATAACGATTTTATGTCTTTTTAGCTTCACATGGATTAGGACTTTTACATTTTTGAGCCACTTGAATGTACTAAATCAAATTTTTAAATGGAAATGCTATTTTCTAACGATGCAGAACTTTTTATAAAGAAAAACTTTTTTTCGTAAAATTAATGAAAAATAATTTTCCATATCAAAGACACACTGTATATTTTTCTAATAAAAAAAACACATTATTGTTTTGTCACCGGAATTGCATAAGCTTGCAAAGTTTCAAATCGATACGACAATTATTAGAAGTGGGTGAAAAGTGAGTTGTAAGATTCCATTACAATGTTACAAGTCCAGCTAATAAAAACGTGTTAATTAAAAATTCGTGTAAAAATTTGTTGTTACTGTAAAGAGCAGATCTTTTTTTTTTTAATTGCGAAGGTCTATTTATCAACCGACTTCACAAGAGAAGGTTATCAATTAATTATTCGACCCGTATGTAGGTTTTTTTATGTACAGTAGTGGCCAAAATTATACCAACTTTTTTAAAATTATGAAAAATTGAGCTACTGCTTCGAATCAGTTTAGGTTCATAAAATGTTTACCATTTGCGATTGTTCGTTTTTACTGTATGCCAAACAGCAATATTCTCTTATCGCGAAAACATCTAGACATATTTATTTATTTTAGATTGGACAAAAATATAGCAACTTTTCATTTTTACTGTTTCATTGCACACTGTTAATCCGAGATGGATAGTTACTTACGGTATTTAAGTTTCAAAGCTTTCCTTGTTCCTTATATCAATATGGGTCGTGGTAAAACTATTTCTTTGGCTGTCAGAAAAATTATAGTTGAGCGATATAAAGAGGAAAAGAAGCAATTGGATATTGGTAAGAGTTTGCGCCTGTCCAAATCAATAATTTTATCTCGTGTTATCGCGAAATTTAGAAGAACTGGGCAAAGGGCACCTTTAAAATATCCAGACTGTGTTAGAAAAATTACTAAAAATCTGACACGATGCACACTTCAAATGTCGAAAAAGAATTTGTTCTAAATTATTAACAATTTTACGCAAATAATGGTAGAAACATCCGAGGCGGACATTTGGAAAATATTATTTTTAAAATGTAATTGCCATGTCTCTACTTTTAACAAACTATATATAAAACAAACAACAATGTTATTTTTCTAAGCCTGTTGGTTTTATTTAAAAAGTAAATCCCGAAGTACCTGCTGGGACACCCTTTATCATCCCAAGGAATCATTTCATACAATAAAATCTCTTCACGGAATTTTTTCCATCACAAAATACTGTCTTTGGTTACAAATATTTTTTTGTCTTGTTTGACCTTCCATGTAACTATTTCATTTGATTCAGCTTTACAGTTCATTGGACAGTAACTATTGTGGGAAGATTAAAAATAATTTAAAGTTTTCTTGAATCGAATAAGCAATATGCATATAATTCAAATACATAGATCTGAATTAGTTTTTTTTTGTATTATCTACATAAATGAAACATTTACGGCGGTTTCATTTATCCATCTATTATGGTTTTCATACAAAACTTGCAAAAGGTGATCCTATTGGCTGTGGAGGAGGAGATTTCGTGGATACGAAACATTAAATTTGAATAAAAGATTGATTAACATTGACCAAACCCTATTTTATTTTCTTCGTTGCCGACAGTTATTCATTTAGTACTGGTTATTTTTTACAAATCCTGAATTAACCTACATCTGCAAAGATTCAAGGAGTAAAAGCCTCAAGGTATTTGTTTCAGATTAACTATTATATGCTAATAAGCTCAAATAAGTTTTCTTTTCGTTTATCTTACGCTATGCAGTGGTAAATCATAACCTCAACGTTTGTGTTCAATCTTTCGGTGGGATATATTACACCATGAAAACAAATGTATAGGAAAATACGCTTACAAACATTTAATGATATTTATGTAAATAAAGGTCAAAATGAAATAAGTGTCTATCAGTCCTTCAAGACTGATTTTCAGAAACTAAACTAGTATTATAATCTGTCTGACAGGTCTTTCCTTTCAACCGAACGGACATAGATCGATCTGTCCGACTATTTTACAAGACTCTATTCGATGGTATTGATGTGTAAGTTCCTAAAAGGGTAGTCAAAAGTGATAAATACCCTAAATGGTTCGATGGTCCACTTCGCAAACTCACCGCCCAAACCAAAAGCCTAACCCCTGAGAATGTTAAACATTTCTGGACATTCGCTAACAACTTGAAGCGGGATTCCGGACTACCTAATCTTATGAGACCTGACGATCACGAATACACTCTCGCTATTTGAAGTCATGTTGCTCCAATCACGATAACGTAAATTTTCTCAACAGAAACCCAGTTAAATTCCCAACTATATTAGCTTCCCATCGTTTTACTACTAATGAGCTCGGTAAAAAATTGGAAATCTGGACACTTCCAAGAAATCTGGCCCTGACGGCATACCACCAATTTTATTGAAGAACTGCGCTTCACCACTTACGGGCCCCTTATGTGCCTTATTTCAAAGATCCTTCGACACTGGACTTTTGTAAATTCTCAAATCTTAAACCCGTCTTTAAAAAGGGCGACAGGAGCGACATGACATTGGGAATTATCGTGGAATCTCTCTACTCTCCGCCATTCCAAAGCTCTTTGAATCTATTGTTACAGACGAAATTTTTGAAACCTACAGGAATAATTACATCCTCCACCAGCAGCATGACTTCTTCAGAGGTCGCTCTGCCGCGACTCACCTGGCAGTTTATCAGGACTTCTTGATCTCCTCAGTTGAGTCCGGTCACCAGGTTGACGTCATATACTATACACATACACTGACCTGTCTCAGGCGCTCGACAGTGTCTGTCATGCACTGCTGCTTAAGAAGCTATCGGAGATTGGAGTTTGCGGAAGGTACCTCGAATGGATCAGCTCAAATCTGCTACATCGCCGACAACGTGTCACTGTGTGTGGATCCGTTTCCAGCGAGATTCTAGTGTCTTCCGGTGTTCCCCAGGACTCAAATATTGGCCCAATTTTGTTCTTAGTAGTTATGAACGATGTTCTGTCATGTTTTAAGGAATATAGCTGCATATTGTACGCCGATGACTTGAAATGTTATACCACGGTTTCTCCCGGCGCAGGCGTAAACTAATAATTACAGTCAGATCTGGACAGGTTGGTTGTTTGGTGTGGTGCCAATCTTCTACAACTTAACGTTGGCAAGTGTAAGGTGCTTCGCTTCTACAAATGCAACTCCCCCGTAATTCATACCTATGAAATTGAAGACAAATATCTCGAAGTAGTGTCACACTTTAACGACCTAGGGGTTATCTTCGACAAAGATCTCACATTTTAACCGAGACACTGACAGCATCATTTTGGAGAGATTCACACAAAGGCTCTTATGGCTCTGTACAACTGCCTGGTTCGATCATTACTTGAATACGGCTCCGTTATATAGAATCCTAATTATCCATGCCACATTAGCAGAATCGAGATCGAGGGTCCAAGACAAATTTGTCAAATATTTTCTCTTCAAACTTAGATTCCTCTACCATGAAACCAGACTACTCCTTTGTGGTATGCAAAGCCTAGAATACCGGCGCAGAAAATCGTTGCTAATCTTCCAATACAAATTACTAAGGTGTACGATTTGCTGCAAAAGCCTGCTTAAAGAAGTCTCATTTTTCGTCCCTACGAGGTGAACAAGGCAAGAACAACTGTTCTTTCTAAGACCAACTGTGGTCAAACTGTCTTTTCTTTTAGATTACTCAAAAATTATAAAAGTCATTTTTCAGAGTGTGATATTTTTAGGTCAGGTGTACCTAACTCCAAAATTTTAGCTTGGTTAGTTATCCACCTATTCATTATATCTAGTGTTTTACCTACCATGATTCTGTTAATAATTACACCGGCACACAAAAAAAAAAGTGGTCTGTACATTTGACCAGACCCATCTATCTATATGTATTTTGATGCACTGAATCCAAATCCGAAGTCCGTTTGGCCCGTACACCCTCAAATTTTGAGTAAATTGCAAAAAACGCTGAAAATAGCTAAAAAGTGCGAAAAATTGCAGTTATGAAAATGAAGAAAATTTTATTGAACTAGATCAAGTATGTTTCGAATGTATTTTGATGCGCTGAATCCAAATCCGAAGTTCATTTGGCCCGTACATCCTCAAAATTTTGAGTAAATTGCGAAAAAACGCTGAAAATGGCTAAAAATGGCAGTTATGAAAATGAAGAACATTTTATTGAACTAGATCAAGTATGTTTCGTATGTATTTTGAATCCAAAGTCCGTTTGGCCCGTATACCCTCAAAATTTTGAGTACATTGATAAAAACTTCGAAAAATAGGTAGAACTTGCAATTCAACTTCGGAGGACTGATTGCTTATGCCAGTAACCAGGGCACCCCCACGTGGTGACGGTGGGCAACAGAACCGTCCCTGGGTTAACGGCGTGTATGCCGTCATGGCAGGCACAAGCGATAAGTGCTTTACGGTGCAGGGATTCGGAATCCCAGTATCGGCGTCTGTTCAGGGTGAGACGGCAGGCCCGCAGGCATCGTCATCAAGCGACTGCAGGTCTACACAAGTGAGTAACTTGGCTTCTGTAGAGTATAATGTTATAAGAAATCACTCCCACATACGTAATAAATGTCCTCATTGGTACGTAAGAGCAATACTATTTTTTGCTACTTCATTGCTATTTTTTAAGATTTTTGAAAAATATATGAATGATCGAGATTAACAGATTCTGAATTTGGATTCAGCGCATCAAAATACATAAGAACCGTACTTGATCTAGTTCAATAAAATTTTCTTCATTTTCATAACTGCAATTTGTAGCCATTTTCAGCGTTTTTTTCGCAATTTACTCAAAATTTTGAGGGTGTACGGGTCAAACGAACTTCGGATTCAAAATACCTACGAAACATACTTGATCTAGTTCTATCAAATTTTCTTCCTTTTTTTGCTGCAATTTTTCGCAATTTGTAGCCATATTCAGTGTTTTGTCGCAATTTACTCAAAATTTTGAGGATGTACGGGCCAAACGGACGTCGGATTTGGATTTAGCGCATCAAAATACATAAGAGACATACTTGATCTAGTTCACTAAAATTTTCTTCTTTTTCATAACTGCATTTTCGCAATTTTTAGCCATTTTCAGCGTTTTTTGCAATTTACTCAAAATTTGAGGGTGTACGGGCCAAACGGACTTCGGATTTGGATTCAGCGCATCAAAATACATATAGATCTGGTCAAATTTACAGACCACTTTTTTTTTGTGTGCCGGTGTTATTTTTAGCATTAGGTCTTACCCTTTAGAATGTAAATTTTCTTTGTGTAACAGATGAGAATAAATAATAAATGCATTTTTAATTATTTTTGCACCACTTTCTTCTGATTTCGGCTTGTGGCACATAAAAAAGAGTTTTCCGTGCACTTGCAGGGGTATTTTTGGCACAATATAATACGGTAGTTTTTAATAAATTTCACTGTTTAATAAAAACAATTACACACACATTACAGTATAACCAAGAAACGAATTCAACGCAAAGAAATATATCTATTAACATCATAATAAGCGATTCCGGTTACGTATGGTGAGTATAGGCAACTCAATATACACTTGACGATAAGTTCTTAAACCTAATTTCTTTGCTCCTAATTTTTGACTGGCACATGAATAATATTGCAAACAATACGATCGAGCACGTGCCTGTCAAAATTTGCGAACAAAAATATAAAATTTAAGAACTAAGCACAAAACAGCAATGCGTGGTTTAGATACCATCTGGCGTCACTTGAAGGCGCGCGAAAATGACCGTTTTTTAAATTGGAAAAATTAAATCGAAAAGTAAAAAAAACATTAGTTAGATTTTCTAGTAATTCTCTTCACAATAATATTTTTAGGTTTTGAAACGATTTATGTAATAAAAAATTCATGCATATTTCCTACTGTATTATTGAAAAAATTTATAGTAGGTAACTAGTTTGTTTTTACACTACTTGTCAATTTTAACCCTTAATTTGTTTATCGGTAATTCTTATTTGATACAAAAATTTGGATTAGAAAATTAATTATTAAAAAAAAAACGCAAAATGAGGTTAAAATATTATAAATTTTGTATCACAGATTCACAAAAGAATGTAATTTTAAAATTTATGTTTTGTCTTATTGTTTGTATAATATTATACGTTCAGATTCACGAAGGTTTAAGATTTAATACTGGTTTAAATTATTAAGATCTTCTAGTTGATCAGTTATGTTTTGACAGGTTGGGTTGAGTTATTCTGTTTCAGCGATTTGCTTGGTTTCCAAATGATTTTCATCTTGGAACGGGCTGCTAGAATGATCTGGTTCTATTATTGTCGAAAGTACGCACTGAAATTGCTCTTTTCTTTATTAATTTGCGAGAAATCTCAGAAACAAATTTATAGTATAAAACTCAGTTGTCTTATTCTTACACTTGTCAGTTTAAAAGTTTTGATTGTAAAATTAGACCGAATTAGCGTTGGAGGATCTGGCAGATAATTTTCTTACGGCAATATTATTTATTTTTGAATAAAACAGGTATTTTTTTATGAAAACTGACATTAGTAGCATTAATCCCACAGGTTCCTTCTTCCATTTGACAAAAATAATTTTCCTTAATAAATTTTTATACATATTATGGTATTGGCAAACCTTGTCAAAAAGTACTCCCCGCTCTACATTTCCATGAGAAAACATATTCCGATAGATTTTCCTTGACTTCACCTGACCTCTGATAATAGTCACAAAGAATTGCAAAATCTCAGACAAAAAGAAATATTAATAAAACCCATTCATTTCAGCTTCTAATTCACGCTAGTTAAAACCAAAAAATACTTCTCAGTTTAAATTCCCATGGGAAAACGGGTCCGATAGATTTTTCTCAAATTGCAACTTCTCTTGTAACCGTTACAAGGAAATTTTTGCAGACTGATTTCGCAGCTGTTTGTCAGTCAACACAAAGAGCCGCATTTTTCGCGATTTGTTTAAAAATCTCATTCTGACTGGGCCGCCGCATCAGGTGGGGCCCGCCTGATCCCGTTGGGGTGTCGGAATATTAAATGCATGTGTGTGTGGAAAGCAGCCAGTGGTGTAGACAAACAACTAACCAGATAATTTTTGAAATTATGTCGGAAATAATAAAATGAAAATTTACGCAGTCGTGACGTAGTCGAGAAGCAGTGCCTAAAAAATGCTGAGGTAATATAAATCTGGTACACAATGTTTATACAGTGTGTCGTCGGATGGGGTTTAGAAGAGGACAAATGGACCAAATTTTGCAAGAAACATAAAAATGTCACTCCTAATAAAAGATTTGGTTGTAAAATAAATAGGATTCTCGTTATGAAAAATTTAATTTTTTATACAGGGAGCATAAACAATATGTAAACTTTATTTTGCGTAAGAGTAAACATACCTCGCTTATCATTTTTTACAAAAAAAAAAAGAAATATGAAATATGTTTTAAATTAAACCCTAAATTTATTTTAGGAACATAATATTTACAAAGAATACTGAGGTCTTAGTGAAAGGAAAAACATCACCATGGATCTTTTAACATATTAATCTTCTGAATGAAATCATTATACACGTTGAAAATTTAAATAACTGACTGACAATTGCTTGCAGGATATGAAGCTATACTTAGTGTCCTTATAATGCTATTGTTAAAAATTTTAAAGCCGAAAAACCATGCCAAAAATTAAATTAAGTGTGCAGACATGGACACCACGTGGAAAATGCCTACTTAAATGTTCGCATTACGTATTTAAAAATTGGACTTGGATAAGAAGTATTTTGAATAAAATAATTGCTTCATTTAATAAAGACATTGCCAAACATGTCCATAGATGTCATTATTGTTTAATATGTAGTAACTAGTACTCTCGTCAAAGGTGTGAGAGAGAACAGTTGGGACTGTGGTAAAACCCGTTACTTTTCATATTTAAATTTTTTAATGAAATCTTGTACTTCGGCTTAGGAATTAATTTAAAACATATTTCATATTTATTCTTTTGGTAGAAAATGATAAACAGGGTATGTTTATTCTTAAGCAAAATAACGTTTTCGTATTTTTTAGGTTGCCAGTATACAAAATTAAATTTTTCATAACATGTATCTTATTTATTTTACAAGCAAAAACTATTATCAGGAGTGACATTTTTAAGTATCTTGCTAAATTTGGTTCATTTATCCTCTTCTCAACCCCATCCGCGGACATGCTGTATATGTAATAAGCAAGCCCATGGATTCCACGGAAAAAAATGCTATGCTATTTTCAGTATCTAATAGTTTATTCTTGAACACTGTCATTTTAGTTACTATATTAAAGTTAATATTGTATCAACAAAACATTATAGAAATAATCCAAAAAAATTTTTTTCTTTAAATACAGACTTATCATTGGAGTTCAAAAGTATTCTTACTTCTTTGAAAACTATATTACCATTGTTTCAATGACCAAAATACTATTGGAAACCATTAAATTATTCATCAGAGTGAAGAATTATTGTTAGAGCTAAGATTTGACGAGAATGCTTAAATATAATTGAGTAAAAATAGCTATTTGTGGGCGGTGTGATTCAAATTAAAGTATTTTATTAAACGAACAAGAACCACAGTTTACATTTGTAATCTGAAAATTATGTGAATAATCCTTATATTATTTCAATTAAATTAAACATGCCCATGAAATATATAACGTATCAGAGAAATAATAAAAAATATTAATTCCGTGGGTTCTATTGCTGGCTGAAATATTACTTCTATTGCTAGCGGACACCCTTTCGAGGGGTTAAAATTGTGCTGTTGGTATTTGTCCGTTAAATCGTCGTTTAAGCTTGCATCCTGTTTGTTTATTGCGTTGTCATTCTGTTTGTAGGTTTGTACAAGTAAGTATACCTCCAAAAATGATAGATCTTTTGCAGGATTGGGGACTGGAGCAACTCATTCCAGTCTTTTATGGTAAGCAAAACAAATCCAAAAAGCCTTGCAATAATAAGTGTGTTTTTATTTGTAAATCTCTCTTGGCCAATCTATTACAGCCAATATACGTACGAGTATTGTTAAAAAACGGCAAACATTAAATAATAGGATCGCGAGTTTATTGTACATATTTTTATTTTTTAGGCATGTTTTCCACCAAATCTAGCTGTAAATTTAGGAGACTGGAATGCAGTGGTAAAAGTCAAATTTGTTCCCTTGCATCCTGTACCCATACAAGCCAAAAGTAGACAATTTTGCAAAGAAGCAGATCCTATATTTTGATTGAAATAAATATACAAAGTTTACCATGTTCGCGTCAAACACTAGTGTTTTATAAAATGTTCTTTTATATCTAAGTGTTTACAGAATGTATAAACAATGTATGTTTAATAATAAATAAAAATTATTTTAAAATAATAAAAAGTGTTTCACTTGTTTTAATTAATATCAGTGTAATAATTAATGTAATAGAAATTATTCAATATATTAAATAAGAATGCATTCATTGTTCTTCAAAACACTTATAGGTATGATTGATCCTACATCAAACTGATTTTTCAATTTGCTTTTCCAGCAAAAACTAATTATAAAACACGACATACATAACAGACTTCTTTCATAATATGTTTCAAACTACGTAAAACAATTTTTTTATGGCCCTGTAATCTTACGGAAAGGGTCCTCCTACGTATGCTGACGTCATCTAAAAAGCTACCTAAGGTTAACTGCCCCGGCTACGTCTTCTTGCTGGTCATTATGCGTTAATGACGAAGCAATGTAATTATTTTGTAAATATTACATACCTGTATATAAGTAAAGTAGCAATACGATGACATGTAAATATAGTAACAAATAAAGATTTTGTAAAGTAAAGTAAAGAATATGATTGAATTTAAACAAAAATGTTTTTTTCTGTTAGAAGTTACATTAAATTAATTTCTCTGGTAAATGGAACCAATAATAGTAGGTATTTCTATAAAATGAGGTGTATATTCTTACAAATAAATGTCTGCTGAAACCAATAATATATTTTGTATTGAACTTAGAATAGGGTATTGGTATTTTTAGCATCAAATAATTGTTATATTTAAACGATTTACTTAAAACCAATGAAACCTTATTTTTCAAGCAATCTTATACCCTATTGGTTAACAATGATAAACTAATCAATGAAAGAAACTGAATTTGTATTGCTTAATACGGAATAGAGTGTGTCATTGAGTGATCTGGTATCTAATTCAATATCCGATAGTGTTTTTTCTGTGTACATTTGCTATGAAATCTTATCGTAGTTTATCTTGCAATAGAAATTATTTTGCAAAAGTAAAAATTTATTTATTTAATTCAGGTAAGATAACCACATACATATTATGTACTAAGCAATACGCAGGATATTCTTAATTTCCTTACTAGTTCCGAAAGATCGCTAAGTATATAAATAAAGGACTATTTTTACACCATGGTAAAGTAAAGGGTTTAGGCACAATTTTATTGAGTAATTTATTGGTTAATTTTAAGACAAAAATTTCACGCGAATAGGAGTCTTAAATGACTTAGTTTTTAAAACACAAGCTGTTAAAAAGTAAAGTTTTTTAAACGTTAATATCCTAACTCCTAGAAACGATAGGCTAATTTTTTTCGAATATTTTTTCTAGGGTACTGTAAAAATATGGGCACGTACCGCCCCTGGTTCCGTAAGTTCTTTCTTATCGTTCCACAAGTTAAACAAGAAGACGCGTATCCAGCTCGAAACTCTTTGTTCGAAATGAGGACTAAGTAGTCGGTTGTAGGGATGTCGACGTAAAATCGATGTTTTTAAAGATCGATTCTTTTTACTTAAAAATCATTTTTTAAATCGACTTCGTCAGTCTTGCAGCTTTAAAAAATCGATTTTTTTAATCGAATTAATGAAATCTCGAGCAATTGCTTATCCGTAAGAGTATCTGTATGAACAACTGATATGAATTATCATTGCAAAAGCAGCATGAGTTTAATTTCATATTTTGGCGAAAGGGTCCGACTCCGAAGGAGGAGGGCTCTTAAGAAAATATGAAAATAACCGAATACAGATTTTTACTAACAATATGCTTCAATGAAAAATTATTACTTATAATCTCCAAAGTGCTTGAATTATTGTCGGAAATTTTTCGAGTACATGAATTTTTTGAAAATTATCTGCGCAGCGACGGGGGTTATTTTCTAAAAAAATTCATGTACGAGAAAAATTTCCTGAAATTAATTGAAGCACGCGGGGGATTCGGTAAGAAAATTTCAGACCTAAATAAATTAAATAAACATTTATTTCATCTGCCGTTAAGATTATTGTAGACATAACAAGGTATGAGAATAATAGGTCATGAATGGGTTTTGTTGACAAAATGACAGATACGCATCGGTATTAGTAGCGTTGTGTGAAAAGTTAAAAGTATAAGAGCTATGTGAAAATGTCGCTTTTTGGAAATAAAAGAAAAGAAAGTCTTAGACAAGAAGTCCAAAATTTAATGCCACAAAATACGAAGAAGTTCAAAGAGAGTGTGTGGAGACAATTTCAGTTTTGTAATGAAAAATCCTACGATATCAACAATCCATCAATTTCCATCGAAGCACTCGGCCAAATCTTAGACGATTATGCGATTAGTATGAAGACAAAAAACTCAGAAGATTATAAAGAAAGCGTGTTGAAAGTCCTGAGTCTAAAGAATGGTAAAAGGATTGTCCTATCGGGAAAAATACGATATCCACTTGGATTAAGTCAGCGGCAGCTAGAGTATCACCATGAAAAACACTACAGTGGCAAATCATTCAGCTCGAGCAACAGCCGTTTCCAATTTAGCAAAACGAGGAATTGGCTAACAGCAACAGCAATAACCGGACACAGCAACAGCCAATCAATCAAGCCATACCTCCAACTGGATGCTGAACATTATCAGAATATAATTATTGAAGCTATGAGGAGCAACAAAGCTAGCATCACCTATTCGCTAAGCGAAGAAGCGCTTTAAATTATCCATCAAGTGATTATAACAATTGTGTATTTAATATTACAAATAGTAATTATAATAAATGTTGTATTTTAGTGTTAATCTTAATAAAAGATACACATATTTACAAAGCGTTTTTATTAACTAAAGGTTGCGAAATATTGTTGTTTCGAAACTTTTAGGTCTATTTGTAGGTTTGTTTTATTTGCAACGTTAACTCTAAAAATTGCAGTTTGCATACCAATGGATAAAAAATACGTCTCACCAAGTTTAGTTTTGAAAAACTACTGAAAATCGTTCAAGGCAAATCTATTGCATTATTAAAAACTATGTTTTGTTTATTAAAGTGAGGGGAAAGCTTTTTTTTAGTTTTGAAATATCATAACAGTAGATACCTATATAGTTGCAGGATATCTACATGCAATGTTAAAAAAATCTTTCCACCCATTTTAGTTGGAAAAAACTACTCATATAAGGGGTTAATATATCTACTGTAATGCTTTATATTATGTTTTCTTGACTAAAATGGGTGGAATCCTGTCTTTCTTATATTTTCAAATGTTACAACAGTTTTGATTATGGAATTTGAATTGGAATGGTTATATACTTATAAATATCAGATAAATAATATCCTTTACACCCTTTTTAGTTTCAAAAAAATGACTGAAAATTGTTTAGGACAACTCTATTTGTGTGTTATGAAATAAGTTTTGTTCACTAAAATAGGTGGAACGTTATTTTTTTAAATACATTTTCATGTTTTATACACATGGTATAGCTAAGTTTCAGCACATTATAGCTTAAGAGAGATGGTTTTGAAATAAAACGCCATTAGTTATTTATCATTATTTCATTGACAGTTTAACCAGTTTAAGCTTTTCTATTGTTGTAGTTGTTTTCGAGGTTTTTAAAGAATAAGATTATAGAGAATGGAAAAAAGAACAGAAATATACACTATGTGCATGTTGCGAAGGAATTTGTGAAGTTAAAAAAAGCCACCCAAAATTAAAATACTTATCATACCTGATTGAGAAGTGTAATATGGAGGAAAACCAAAATGAGAAGTTTTTCAGCGTAGTACAAAGAGAGCTACTAGAAGTTTCGACCAAGATTTCACGAAATAGAAAAAATAACATACATAAAATTGTTTTAAAATATTATATTATTTATGTAGTCAAGCATACACATTTAATTAATATAAATTCTTCACCGATGTATTCACCATTGAAAAGCGAGGAGTTTTTAAAAGATTTTGAAACACGTTCGAAATATTTAGTTAATGATTATAATTGAACACGAAATAAAATGTTGTTTCACAAGTCGAATGATTTTTTTTATAATTATCTCGTTAAATATGAAAAATAAAATTCCATTTTTATATAAAAGCAAAATGTCAAATATGATCATATGTCAATAATTTGACAGAAAAATTTCCACTTATTAATTTCGCCCAGGGTACCCTAGAGGATGGAAATTCCTGGAAATTTTTTGGGTTGCCATGGTAACGAAATCTTAAAACAACCTTCTGATTGGCAAAAAAAGTGCCGCGCTTCATATGACATTTTTAATATAAGTATGAGGGAAATATTCCTAGTAATTTTCTTCAAAATGATATTTTTAGGTTTGTAATGACTTGCTTAAATATTTTATGCAATGAAAAAATACACATATGTTCCCCATTAACGCATAGGAGCTTAAAAGTCTGATCTGCCCAATCTTATCTGTCAAAACAGTGCGTCTGTAAATACCGAATGACGACATGTGCGTACTCATATCTCTTCATTGACAACTGGAAAGAAGGTCGGAGGGTTTTAGAAATGACGTGACTTATTTAGCAAATATCAAGATAAGGTCGCTAAATAAATGACTGTAGAAAAAATCGACAATCAATCTTTTAAAAATCGATTTTATCTATCCGATTTTTTTTAATGATCGATCTTGAAGTATTTGATCTAGATTAATTTAAAAAATCGATCTTTTCCAAAAATATTCACATTCCTAGTCGGTTACCTCAATCGAGGCATCGTTTTTAAAATCAACAACACTGAAATAATTGCTTCCGTGCAAACAAGACGGGAAAATCTAATTTTTGGTTCTTCAGGAGGGGGGGTAATAATAAACATAGACGAAGCCCTTAAAAAAAGTAAATAGGAACTTAAGCAGTACCCCTACGCAGGCAGTCAAGTTCAGGGTTGCTTAAGCCCTAGACCCTATTCAGTTTATGGCCAAAAACTTTGTTTGGGGGTGTTAATTAGGGTTTTAGAAGCCCCGCCTTAACTACGCCTAATAGGGTGGAGGGTTGAAAATTTCGGGGTGCTAGTTCTAGAGGCGCTAAGCACTCCCAGGCCCCCCCTTAACTACGCATATGCCCCTACGGCATAGTACTGATGCTTCGGCCTTGGTGGGCTCTAGCCTCAGTCTGTAGGTATCGAAGCTGGACATCGTTATATCAAACCTGGGCAAAGCGTGAGCTCCTTCAGTGCTTGCAAGCACTATCACTATGGTGAAAATCCTTTTGTTAGATGTACAGCGTGTCCCACGGAGTTTTTGCCATATAGGACAAATTTTTACTGAAAGTTCAAAAAAATCACATAAACTAAGAATCCCTGTAGCGACAAAAACGTAAAATATACCCAAGAATAAAGTACCCTTATTTAGCAAGATTGAAAGAAAAGTTATTTTAAAGAATTATTTGGAATAATTTTTTCTCTCTAAATCCGAAATCACAGCCACCTACGAAAAAAAAATGTTTTTACTTTACGTTACGAAATCAGTGTTATAAGTTAATAAAAAGCAATTATCTTTCACACAGACAAATATGCTAAGAATGACTAATAAACACTGAAATTCTTTGCAGCTTTGCTAATGTTATAAGATAAGTTAATAAAAAGCAATTCTCTTTCACACAGGTAAATATACTAAGAATGACTAACTGTTAACAATAACAGCTTCGCTATCATTTTCCTTAATTATGTCCCCAAAACTAACCATGGAACAAAAAATTTAATTGTTTTAATTGTTGGCGAACTACAAAAGTTATACGGAAGCCGCTGAGATTTTTCATGAAAGGCATCCCGAAATATGTATCCCATCAAACTGTGTGGAAAACCGCTTCAATAAGAAAAATCCAGTTCAAGCCGAAGATGATGAGGATATTCACCTACTAATTATCCAAGCCGTTGTTGAAAATCCCAAGACTTCGTTGAGAAATTTGGAAAAAAATACTTCCTGGAATCGATAGACGCTCTGTTGTAAATCCGTTGCTGAAAGAATTCTTAAAGAAAATAATTTTCATCCATACAAACCTACCTTTGTCCTCAAGTTGAGTTTGATTTTTCGGTATGCATGAAGATGACCCGGTATTTCTGCCAAACAATCAAATTTTCTGATAAAGCATATTTTACATCAAATGGAGTAAGTAGTTAACTCGCAAAACTGTGGTTGACGGGATTTGTTATCCAGTGTCGAGATCAGTATTATTTTGACAAATGTGTGGTGCGGTATTTTAGATAACCAACTGATGGGCCCATTTTTCTTTCGAGGCAGTGTAGCGTCGGATGTTTATCTTTAATTTTTGAAAAATCAGCTGTTTGGCTTTGCTAATGGCCTTCCACTTAACACTAGAAATAATTTATGGTATCAGCATGATGGTGCGCCATGCCATAGTTCCCGAGCCGTTAACGAGTTTCTTCAGGAAATGTTCCAGGGGCGTTGGATAGGATGATTTTCATAAAATCATTGGCCGGCGAGGTCGCCAGATCTGAACGCACTCGCTTACTTTCTTTAGGAATATTTAAAGGAAAACGTGTATTCTCACCGATCTCTTGAAAATATCGACAGCTTAGAAAGAGTACTTAATACCCGATGTGGTTTAGAAATTCCTTAACTTGTTTTGAGAAAAACTATTTCAAAATTCTCTAAGTTAATAATAAAATGCATCGAAAAGGAAGGTTGAAGTTTGAATTTTGTAAATTTATTCTTTCTTAATAAGTAACACATTTGTTTTATATTAAAACTCTTAATTTTTATTCGAAGGTGGCTGTGATTTCGCATCTAAAGGGAAAAAATGATTCCAAATAATTCTTTAAAATAACTTTTCTTGGTATCTTGCTAAATAAGGGTTCCTTCGATATGTATTTTACGTTTTTGTCGCTACCCTGTGTACTAAGGGTCTTTTTAAATTTTTTCCATAGGGATTTTTAGTTTATTAATATGCAGAACTTTTCTACACCAAAGTGATTTTTTTCAACTTTTAGTAAAAATTTTTACCATATGGCAAGAACTCTGTGGGACACGCTGTATGTAATTGGGGCTTTGTAATTCAATTATTTTATATAAATGTTTGGTAGTAGTTAAAAAAAGCTTGCAAGTTCTTAAGCTGCTTTAGCCTCAAGTCCTCTCAAAGTTCTTCAAGTCCTTTCAAAGCACTTTAAGCCCTTTCAAAGTGCTTCAAACCCTTTCAAAGTTCTTTAAGCTCTTTCAAGGTGCTTCAAGCCCTTTCAAATCGTTTCAAGCCCTTTCAAAGTGATCCAAGCAAAGTGATTGTAAGCTCTTTTAAGGGCTATAGCAAGGTATTTAAATGATCAAGCACTTTTGAATTATCTAGTTCGTCGTGACTTCGTCCGCGGAATAACAATTTTACTCCATTACAAACTTGGAACCCCATTCAACCCCCTTAGGGGTTGATTTATTAAAAAATGTAAAACACGGGTTTAAACATTTATTTTTTAGAGTACCTCTATAAAGTTTCGAGTTAATAGGACCATCTAATATTTTTTCTCCACACAGTCTAAACCCCTGTTTCAGCCGCTTAGGGGTTGAATTTTAAAAAAACCCTTTCTACCCTTTCTTAGTGCACGCCTACAGTTATATAGAAAACTTCTGTACAAAATTTCAAGTTTCTAGAACCAGCGCTGTGGGCTGTGCGTTGATACGTCAGTCAATCAGTCAGTTTCTTCTTTTATATATAGAGATAACAATCTCCTCCCAATGGAAGCAGGAGCTTAACATTTTCTCAAAACATAAATATTATTCAGCCCTACCAAATGGTAGTTATTTCACCAGAATCCATTGAGTAGAACAGGTGTTATGATTTATGTCCCATTCTCCCATATGACCGAGGCACTGTGCGATGCCCCGTAAGGCGACGTTGCCACTTTCACTCTGAATTTCGTCACCATGCAATGAAAATAAATTATTAAAAATTTATTATCACGAAAAATAATGGTATATTGGTATATTTTGTTAATCCTTAGTCATATGCTTAAGCCTGTGGTATTTATGATTGTAGATAAGTATTAATTGCGTTATTTTAGTAGAGTCTATCAATCTGCAAATATTCTACATAACTAAAACTCTGGCCACAGCCGTTCTGAAAAAGTAGGTGGGGGACCAGATCGTTTGCCGGGTTATAAATAACTCGGGAATCGCTGATTGCTCTAAAATGAAAATAATGATATTTATACTTTATTCGAAATCAATGAAAATAACTAAACAACAATATGTAAAAAACAAAATAGAGGTAATGAGCGCTGACTATTACTCTGAAACTACAACAATAAACTTCACAAATAAAACCTGATAATGGCTGCACTATCTTGATGGTGAAAGCCACAATCCAGCAGAAGGCAAGACAAGGAAACCGATTTTTATAGACAGTTATTATTGTGTATTTTTGAAGACATAATCGCAAACACCTGGTCGCCTCGTGTAGAAGGGGAAAGTACGAGAATGCGCCCGTAGAGGAAAGCAACAAAGGATTTTTTTATTATGTCTACTTGTGAGTGTATGTATAGGGTCATCCCATGGGATGGAAATATGATTTATGATAGTGCGAGTTAGGAATAAAGATTGGCAGAATTTTATCTTTGTATATATA
Organism: Philopedon plagiatum; assembly: GCA_963971165.1. NCBI lineage: Eukaryota > Metazoa > Arthropoda > Insecta > Coleoptera > Curculionidae > Philopedon > Philopedon plagiatum. Next base: position 80,419,162 of record OZ020193.1, read on the forward strand.
ACATAGAGAAAAATATAGTTTGTTGAAATTAAGAACAGGGGCGGACATATGGGGGGAGCTCGTGGATGCTCGGAGTTGGCTAATTATTAGAGTACGAGTTGGCTATTTGGACCTCGTACCAAAAAAACGTCGACAGTTGAGATTTGGGAAAAAAACGTCGACAGTTTTTCTCGGAGGGAATTTGCAAAAAAAGGTCGACAATTTTCAATTTTCGGAAATTTGCAAAAAAAGGTCGATAATTTTAAAATTTTATCTTCTCATAGTTGGTTGGGTTTTTCGTTCCCTCCCCCCTCAACATAGTGCTTTCGGTACGCCCCTGAATGTATACCAAGTATATTTCGTCATTATCATTACATAAGGTATCAGACATAATAAGGAATATGCCTGTGTTTATTGCATAAATCGTTTAAGGAAGTCATTACAAACCCAAAAATATTATTTTGAAGAAAATTATACTAGGATAATTTAGCTATAGCTATTTATGTAACCAGTTGGGAAATGCTTTCCTTGTTCAATGAGTGTAATGTTTAAGGGACGAGAGAAGCCAGATCTCTTAAAATTATACGAATTAAACAAAATTGCATTTCGTGTTTCATAAAAGATTTTTTCTAATTTTGACAAAAATATGTAAACAAAATTATGAATTTTAATTATTATATCAAAACATTCAGGGTGGAGATTTAAATCAGTTTGATCAAAATCAGCGATTAAAATCATGATTTTAATCAAGTGATTTTTAATTTAAAAATCAGGATTTTTGAAAATCTGATTAAAATTAAAAATTAATCTAAAATCAGGATACTGAAAAACATATTTATACATAAAAATAAAACTTTTAACTCCTTTTGATCCAACGAAAAACTTGATGCATTTTCATTTTTATAATATTCATTATATATAATACTTGAAAAGGAATGTAGCTGCTTTTCATAAAAATAAAAGTCTTAAAAAATCCTTTTAATACAAAAAAAGAAGAGAACATAACTTAAAAGTAAAAACAAAATACTGTCGCGCTTTTATAATGTTTAAAAAGGAATACTAATTTAGCTGACTTTTCATTGCCTGGTCTGTCCTTTCTATATCTGCAGAAGATGCACAGGCACACAAAACAGAAATCACTATAGGTAGCACTTGCATAATTTCTGAAACATTTTCTTGGGATCTCCATCACTGTACTGCTGTTCCATTTTTAATTATTTCATCCGGAAACATAGTTTTGTGAAAAGGGTCCGACCTGGCTTCCAACTTAATTATCAATGGTTATAAGCCTGTGTCTGCAAAATGTTCGGCTACAGTATCTAGAGCATCTCTCTTTTCTTCAGCCAGTAATGAATATTTTTCTTTGTTTATTGTGGGATCCAATATATATGCCACAAAGTGAAAGGGGGTTAAAGCTTGGTCTGATGGTTTTTTAAATAGTTGATATTGATGAAAACTTCTTTCCTCTTCGAAGCTGTCAAAAGTAGCCATTAATTTTTTCCACGTTTGAGCTTGAGATAAGCATGCACATTTCTGTCGTACTGCGTCAAGTGCTATAGAAATTGGTTTCAGTAACTAAAAAATCTGCAGTCATCCTTTTTATATACATATCGGATATCTTTTTGAAAACCACTGGATCAATTTCTTCTTTATGCTCTTTACATATTAATAACAAGTTTGGCTACTACTTGACATAAATCGCAAGACAATCCGAAAGTACATTCCATCGAATGTCTTGAGGTAATACCAGTTGCTTGCCTCCGTTTTTTGTACCAAGCATTTGGCAAATGGGTAGTAGTATTTTAAAATTTCTACCTTAGATACTTCTAAATGTTTGGAAAGCAAATTAAGTAAGTGCACCGAACAACCTTAATGATAGGATAATTTAACGACTCGGTAAGTTTTTTTATACTTTCCATGTTGGCCGCGTTTTCTGTCACAACACTTTACAGATATATTGGTTTTTGCACTTATCAGTCAAGTCAATGGCCAATTTTGTAAGATAATCAGCCGTATGGTGATGACCAGATGTATCTATGCTTTCTAAAAGAACACTGTTTCCATCTTCTGCTGTTAGAACGACACAGATTATGGGCTTATTATGAACATTAGATCATCCAAGGACATGCATGCAAGTATACCGTCCAGATAACTTGTTAAAACATTAAGATTTTTCTTTTTCAAATATTTCATTTAGGAGCGTTGATGATAACTGAAATCTAGACGGCGCGGCGGAACGTAAACTGGTCTTAACAACTTCCTTATTTTCTATCGGTTTGCATGTCCAATTAATTGTTTCATCTGATCTTGACAAGTTCGCACAACAAAAGAACCCAAAAAGCTGCTACTTCCACTATTTTCACTTCCACCTCCATTTTCCTTGTCCTTTCTCAGTTTCTTTTCGGACTGGATAACTTCATTTTGGCTCTTTCCAGGCTGGAATTCACAATCAGTCTCAAGACCAGTAGCATCACTAGTTTTACTTTTGCAGGTTCCCCAGTGACTTTTTAGTCTATCCATTAAACCTTGAACCTCTTAACCATACTTTTCACACACCGCTCTGTATCCTAGTTTGCCAACCACTTTCATTTTTATAAAATGTTGCCATATACTAAATTCCTTTCTACCCCGACTTGTCATGATTCAAATTCGTGCTACACTACTCGCATAAGCAAAAATATTACTGACAACTGGAATAGGCGCATGCCATTTATTTAAATAACCGAGCGTTTTCCGTAAGTTTTTGCAAGTTTCGACGAAGTCGCGAACGGAATTTTCCGACTCGACATGTCGGATTTTGATTCGTTTAACTATCATTTACGCTTAAAAATATATTTTCATTTTAAGTTTGATTAAACAAGATATGAATTGTTAGAAAATATGTGTATTAATAAAAGTTAGTCCGAAATAAAATTTTTAGAAAAAAATTGTAATTTTTTAAAAATCGCTGATTTTTGATATTTTTTTTTAAATCATGACTTTTATCAACCCTGAAAACATCTATACCGTATCCATTTAATTTTGAGAATGATGGCAGAAACCCATTTTACAACGGAGAGATCAATTATGTCCCTCTGTCATGTTATTTCTCTCTAATTTTTTTCTGTCTCGTCTTATTCGTTCTCTCTCATACTCGTAAAATTTTTACAGCTGGTAGAAAGTTAGGTTACGTGAAAGATAAACATGACATATTATTTGAAGCCTGTCCCATAATATAAGTTGTTTTTGCAGTGTAAAAATATATTTAAAAAGTTCATATAAAGTATTAGCAGCTTAAATTCCTGTGGTCTATTAATCTGGGACTGACTAACAACTATTGAAATATTACGCAAGGTACATATTTGTTCTCCTTTACATTACTTGGACCGGGCGTTATGGGAATGAGTAACAGGAACGCCGACCCGATATAAAGTTGAGAATAGTGGGCATTAAAGAAAATGTTTTTAGTAATTGAGAAAGTAGTGAAAATTGTGCCCAAGAAACGTTTGGTTTCAGTTTAAAGCTCAAGTCACGGTGGCATTACAAACTGTATCTATCCTTCTGGAACTCAGACTCGATATTTACAGTTAAAAATTGTGAAACTACTTGGTATATTCGATTAAACAATTTTTATCGCGTCTTTAACTTACACAAACGTCACTGTTCGAAGGTAGGCTGTATTATATATCCATTTTCATTACTTATACAGGGTGGTGCAACCAAGATGGGGTGGACGATTGTGAGTAAACGGTGAGGAATTTCGAAAATTTTTTTATTGGATATTATCGATAGTCAAACACGCTATGTTTTAAAATTATAGTCATAATACAGGGTGGTCCGAAAAACTCGTGGCGAACCAAACTTGTATTTTTTTAAATGGGACACCCTGTATATAATTGTTCCAATTGATTCTCCTGTTCGTTACGATCATTTTGATATAGGGTTCATTGGGTCTAAAATTTATAATAAGAGAATGGGACGCGGTTAAATTTGAAAAAATGCTCACAGTTCGGCCATTTTAAAAAAGAAATTGAAACAGGTATGGAAAAACCAAATATTCCATAAAACGTTACATATCCTTGAATACATTAATCGCTTGCAATTTGTTTAAAATTATTCACTGTTATACAGGGTGGTCAAGTTTTGCAAATACGCCCTGGACTCATTTGTTTTAAATGGAACACCCTATATATTTTATTTTCATGTTAAAGATAACATTACTAGCTTTCAAAAAATACCATACATGATGCCTTTCTGACCAACAGTTTTTTAGTAAACTAGCCGTGAAAGCAAAGTTTCTTCATTCTAATACGATTATACTGAATTTACGTTGTTTATTATTAAATATCTAATATTAGGAGGCCATGACACTATCATAAATGAAACAAAAGATTGACGAACTTGTCAAAGCTACTGCCGCATAATCCATTATTTACAAGTTAAGCGTAGGTGAGGTAAGAAAACTGAGACCTGAAACCTTTACATGTTTATTAGAGATATTTCAAAAAACAGAAATGATTGTTTTTAGGAAATGTAAAGTAATTAATAAACCAGTTATAAACAACTTTTTGAGAAATGAGTTGCCAGTATTGCTTGAAGATTTACCTTTAATGGTAAGGGGATTATGATTTCAACATGATGGAGCGCCCCCGCATTACCATAGGAATGTAAGATATTTTGTCGATAATTGGAAGACAGATCGTTGGATTGGGCGAGGTGGATCGGTTAAGTAGCCAGCCAGATCACCCGACTTAACACCACTAGATTTTTTCTAAGGGGGCATGTTAAAGAAGAAATCTATAAAGAGGTTCCAACCACAGTGAAAGATATGAAGACGAGAATAAGAAACAATTTTCGCAACATTTCAGAACAGACTTTGGGAAAAGTGAAACTTTCATTTATGGATAGACTCGAAATGTGCCTTCAGCAAAATGGTGGTTTAGTTGAACACCTTATATGAGCTTTTTTAATTGTTTATATTAAATTAGGTTGATAAGTAAGTACATAACACATAACTAAATAATTTTAAAATATGTTCTGTTTTTGCTTAATTCATTTTCATACACTATTAGTAATACTGATAACTGATTATCTTTGTTTATAACTGTTTTATTAATTACTTTACATTTCCTAAAACCAATATTTTCTGTTTTTTTTTAAATATCTCTAATAAACATGTAAAGGTTTCAGGTCTCAGTTTTCTTACCTCACCTACGCTTAACTTGTAAATAATGGATTATGCGGCAGTAGCTTTGACAAGTTCGTCAATCTTTTGTTTCATTTATGATAGTGTCATGGCCTCCTAATATTAGATATTTAATAATAAACAACGTAAATTCAGTATAATCGTATTAGAATGAAGAAACTTTGCTTTCACGGCTAGTTTACTAAAAAACTGTTGGTCAGAAAGGCATCATGTATGGTATTTTTTGAAAGCTAGTAATGTTATCTTTAACATGAAAATAAAATATATAGGGTGTTCCATTTAAAAAAAATGAGTCCAGGGCGTATTTGCAAAACTTGACCGCCCTGTATAACAGTGAATAATTTTAAACAAATTGCAAGCGATTAATGTATTCAAGGATACGTAACGTTTTATGGAATATTTGGTTTTTCCATGCCTCTCTCAATTTTTTTTTTAAATGGCCGAACTGTGAGCATTTTTTCAACTTTAACCGCGTCCCATTCCCTTACTATAAATTTTAGACCAAATAAACCCTATATCAAAATGATCGTAACGAACAGGAAAATCAATTGGAACAATTATATACAGGGTGTCCCATTTAAAAAAATACAAGTTTGGTTCGCCACGAGTTTTTCGGACCACCCTGTATTATGGCTATAATTTTAAAACATAGCGTGTTTGACTATCGATAATATCCAATAAAAAATTTTTCGAAATTCCTCACCGTTTACTCACAATCGTCCACCCCATCTTGGTTGCACCACCCTGTATATCGGAGAATAGGGAATATTTTTTAAACTTATTATAAATTGTTTATCTTAATAAAAATATTTACTCATTTTTGCAATTTTATCTTTATTTATTTAAAAACTTTTCCTCCGATCCTTTGATTGCAAATTATTGGTTAGAGGGAGTATTGTTACTTGGGTAGGAAACAATTTTAAGTATGGGATATCTTAGATAAAAAAAAAACGATATTTTTGCAAATGTTGTTTGTGTTCAGTAAAAACAAAGGTCTTTTGCTATATGACAATTCCGATTAAAATTTCTCAGTAGGCAACCAGAAATACTTGCACAAACAAGGCCGCCGGTGATAAAATGTTTGATTATTCTTTTTTATTGGCAACACCTTTGTTTTTTACTAATGCCCCTTTTGCTAACAAGGATAGCAAGAACTCGGTTTCCGTTGTGATTTGATCAGGAAAAAAAAATTTTGAGATGACTAATCTTTCAAAGTATATAACCAGCAATACTTCCACAAACAAAGAATATACGATTCAAATTGAAACAAATTCTTTTTTTATTTGTCTTTGTCTAATGCATTTTGGCCAACACGGATAGAAAGAAATCTGATTCCTCCGTGATTATCAGGAAAGAAAAGATGAATATTGTAATCACTAAAATATGTTCTGGTGTAAACTGTCCATGGAACTGACCAATAGGGTGATTTCTTGTTCAATTGTTTTTTCTGTCATCATTCTCACAGACAATTGGATACGATATAAGTAGTCATCAGACGAAGAAATTTTTATTTAATCTAGTAGGTAGGTACCTAGAAGACAGTTGTCTGGGTTGCCATGATGTCGTTTTGAAGTTTTATTGGTAAAGTGTCGCGTCACAAATTAAATTTTTTCTTTTAAAAATATTGAAAATGTCCGATTCCGAGACCCCAAGTGATATTCATCAAAATGCGTTATCTTCTGTTGTACCCGAGAAGTCAAGAGAGAAGTACGAAATATTTATATGTTTGTGTTTAATTTTATCATAACTAGTTATGAAATTAATATTTCATCACCAGTTAAGAACTATTTTACTTTTCGTAACTAGTAAGATGTTTCAAAACTGTCATCGGTTTTGAAAAGGGTTACTTTATAATATGTCAAAATTAAAAAAAAATGTTTTTACTTCTCGGTGTAATTTATTACAATTTAAAAGCAGCCATTTGCCCTCAGTGCCAAGTGACGTCAGGAGATAAGCAAAAATAAGTGTCAATCTACATGTTAACGTAAAGCTTAACCTAGGGGTGCTACACACAAACGTATATGAATCGACAACTTCTGTGATAGTCTGATTTACCAAACTGATTGTTATTATTTATAATATTGTATGCTTAAGAGTATGTCAGTCTACAAGACCTAAAGTTGAACAGGTTTGTTATGCAACAAAAAAAACATCCACATTTCCTAGCGTCACACACTCTATCAAATTTAAGTAATCATACTTGACTATACATTTATTTTTATGTTACAATAAATAATAAGTATTTGTATCGAAATTTTAAAGACAAATAAGCGGCCATCCATCATACATGCATCAACTTTTAGCCAATTATCCGATTGTCCTTGCACAAATTTAGTTACAGTCATTGTTAAAAATTCCTTTTTTTGAAATGTAATGTTTCCTAACCTCTGGGAAACAATCAAGAAAATAAATTAACACTGGAATTCACCAAGTTCCTACAAGTCCTTATAACACTTTTATTTACATGACATGTGACATCACAACCAATAATATCACGGTTTGCAAGTTTCGAATTTTGTATGAAAATTTATAGTAGAAAATCCTTTTTTTTTGTTAATAAAGACCATAATAAATGGATAAAAACAACAACTATAAATATTTAATTTATGTAGAGAATACAAAAAAAACATTTCAAGTTTAAATGGATTATATGCATATTCCCTATTCAATATTTTTACACCTAGAACTTTCAGTTACTAATCAATAATCATTTCATAAAATACTGTGACAAAGGTTAGTAAAGCTGGTGGTTTTGGGAATAGCTAGAAATGCACAAAACTGACAACTCTTGTCGAGTTCTTTCCTAAAAAAATGTTTATCTCTCTAAAATAGAACCAATGGTCGACAGGTGAATATTTAAATAAATCCAATAGATGACACACATCTTTAATCCAATGCTTGACATTTAATTAGCCTTTTGGAAATATCAACAATTAAACAGTTTTTATAAATTGATATTTTGACTTCCTAACTATCTATATTTTTTTCTAGAGAAAATTATTACGTTGTGCCTATATAAAGTTTTAACGATTTTTTTATTTGCCTTTTTGGAACCAATAATTGACAGGTAAAGTTTCCCAACTGTGGTCACTATAGGTAGATTTATTATTTAAAAAACAATAGATTAAAATGAATTAAATCCTGTAATTTACAGTATCTTGAAATGTGCAAAGAACAACAACACTAAAACCATCAGTGGTTAATGTGTTTATTAAATTCAAAATTAAGGACAGGGCATTACCTTGTTTTAAAGTTTTTGAACATCTTTTCAGTAAAAACAATAAGACTATGAAAAAATTTGCTACCATTGTAAAAAGTAGATCTACTGTAATAGAAAAGTACCCTTTATTTCTGAATAGCCAGCTACATACCCTTCTGTCACTAGAAATAGACAAAATAAAACCGATTTTTACCTAATCACGTATTTTTATAAATACACTTGGAAAAAGGATATATGGGCTGCAATCAAAATATAAATGGAACTTTGCTTTTAAGCCAGGTTTGCTCTTTAACGTTGCACCACATTTTTACACCATTTTATCAGCTGTATTGAGAAAATGTTGAAAAACTATCAGTGCGAAACACCAAATAGGCACTTAAAACGATCGCCAGCCACTTGCAATTTGGGAAACTCCAGTGTCTTGATTATATGACTCGGTTTTATTCATTTGTTACAAATGTACTGAATCCCAGTAAATTTTTTTTCATCCATACAACTTCCACCTTTCCATTATAAAGTAACATTTGTAGATAGATTTGTGGAAAGATACTACAAAACAAAATTACCTTCTTTGTATTGCAATTCATCCTCAAGGTTATGTTAAAACTATGAGAGAGGTATTATTTGTCTTCAGATTAATCCGATTTAGTGTCATCATTTTAGGGGGGGGGGGGGGCATTATTTCAGTGGAAACTAATATCATCTAAGCTATCTCCAGATTCTACCCATGTATCAGAAGTTTCCGTATCTAATGATTCCACCTTCTTCCTTTTTGATTTTGTAATTTTCTTTTTATTTTTAGCTTGACTTTTGTCCTGCATTTCTTTTGTTCATTTTCCTTAGCCTTTTATTTTAATTTTCTTCTTTCTCGATTTTTAATTTATCTTTTTTTACATACTTAATCTCTTGCCAGTGCTTTTGATGAATTTATAACAGCGGGAACTTTTCTTTCTTTCTTTTCTTATTGCTCTTTCGTTTAGGTTGAGGCCAGAATGAAGCTCGTTTGATTAAACAGGGTATTGACAGTGTCAGTATTTGTCAGAAAGCATCGGGGGCTGTTTCGGACAAACCGGGACTTGTACGCTGTGGACATGGGAGTCCTGAATAGGGACGCTCATGATTTGAGAACACCTCTTCACAATACAGCTTTCTTTGATAGAGGTTCCTACTCTAGAGCTGTAAAGGCCTATAACCTGCTTCCGGGGAATATAAAGGACATTGTATCCGAGAGAGTGTTCAAAAGCTCCGTTATCAGTTTTTTAATTGAAAAATGTTTATACACATTTAAGTTTTGGTTAGAGTTTTAGGATTTAATGGAGTGAAGATTTTCTCGCTCGATTGAAGCATGACTTTGATATTTTAAAATTGTAATGATTGTGACATTTTCTCCTCTCTTTTATATTGTTATTTTAACTTAATTCGATTTGTTTTGTGTAGATTTTAACTATAGCTGTGTGGTCTCCTTTTTGTATTTTAGATGTGTTTCTGTAAAACCCCCTGTTGACGATGCCGTTCTTTTTTATTGTATTAAGATTTATGGCAATAAAGGAATTTCATTTGATTTGACATTAATTTGTAACTTAAATATTAGGTAAGTTTATACCAGCTTTAACCAGGACGTTTATTTGTAAACCTCTGTCATTAAATGCCCCACACTATCAAGAAGTTGATTTGTTCCTACAGGAAAGCCAGCTCTTGCCATATTAGTCTTCCACGTAACCAGAACTTGTTCCTCATCTTTAGTGAGGTGTGACTGACAACCCATTTAGCGATATCGAGGTGTTTTTCTTGACTTTGTACATGAGGATTATTCTTGGTACCTACTTTATACTTTAGCTGCTGTTGCATAATATGACATGACATTCCCTTCTCTACTTCTTCAATCGCTGATTTCATATCATTGTCGAAATATTTCAGAATATGACGTTTTTCTGGTGGTACTGATGAATTGAATTTTAAAAACTGGAAAAATACCTCCCGATAGTTGACACAATAAAATCCACTAGTTGACAGGGTGTCATTTATTGGATTAAAATTTAAAACATCATATAGTCGTAAAACTTAGATTTTCATAATCGTCAATAAATGGTAACAACGCAACAAAAAATACTTTTGCTATATATAAAAAAACATACTAATGGAAATATAGTGTAGGTACAAACACAGGGCGTCTAAACAAAAACGAAATTTCGGCCTTTTAGGGTGTTTACTATTTGTTATGAAAAAACGCTCGGACACGTCGATTTTGTTTTCGAGGGGGAAACTTTCTGGGCCCATACTTCAAACCCCTACCTGCAACCTCTTGGCCAGGGTGGGCTTCACCCTTAAAATCTTAAATGGAAAGGTCTTTCGATTCTCTTTATCACCATACCTAGTTTATGCCCTTTTACGTCAGTGGTTTTCAAATTATTTAATTTTCTTTTTGGGTAGTTTATTTTTTATTCTGTAAATTAAACCAATTTTAATTTAAATCCTTAAGGTAATTAAATAAAAATTGGTCTAGAACGAAATCAGTTTAAATTTTATTAACTTATTTCCAGTGTCCAAAATTAATTTATTTCCAGTGTCCTAATACAATTTGGTTTAATTTACAGAATAAAAAATAAATTACCCAAAAAGAAAATTATATAATTTGAAAACCACTGAAGTAACAAGGCATAAACTAGGTATGGTGATAAAGAGAATCGAAATACCTTTCAAACGAGGTGCAACTCGGCCCCCTTTCTATTTAAGATTTTAGGGGTGAAGCCCACCCTGGCCAAGGGGTTGCAGGTAGGGGTTTGAGTATGGGCTCAAAAAGTTTCCCCCTCGAAAACAAAATCGACGTGTCCGAGCGTTATTTTTATAACAAATAATACACACCCAAAAAGGCTGACGTTGCGTTGTCGTTTAGGCACCCTGTATATATAGTGTCTCTACGACAAACCATACACTAATTATGTTAAGCCAAATAGACTTACCTTCTTAACACCTTTTTAGTTAAGAATTTGATTTTAAAATGTCACTCAACTGCAGCACATTAACATCACATGTCTAGCTTCTAGAAGAACCAGCATGTTAACTTCTAATTTCAAACGCGAGAAACAGATGTCGCGACCTGTGCGTTTTTAAAGTTTTTTTCGGGAGAATATTTAAAAACCTTTACGGCAACACCGCCACGCGCCCCTTCGGCCGTTTTAGTACCGTCAGGAGAATGTTTATATTTTGCGTAGTTTGTAGCATTCTTTAATCTTCGAATTTAGCTTTAGCAGAGAAAAACCAAGACAGAGAAAAGAATATATCTCCTTTTCCCGCCAGCTCGACAACGCCATGGCCTTCAAACGGTAACACCCGGAGATTGGCGCGTGGGATTCTCACAATACACCCCGATATAGTCAGTGCGGCAGCAATACGGCAAGCAGAGGAAGTTTTTTGCGGCTCGGCGCGTCTCTCACTGTGCTTTATACCGTTCATGCGGATGGGCTATTCTGTTTTTAACGCGTGGCTACATTTTTGGAGAATCTTTTAAACTTTTGATTGTTGTTTTTCATATGTGTTTTTTATTTTGCAGCATTTTTTTATAATAACCCAAAATCTGCAACGCACGCCCGTGCGTCAGGCCGCTTTGGAGGTCATAGAAAGCAAATCGTATTTATGAATGAAATCAGTACGAGCTATCCTTCTCTCTATCTTTCTTCTTTTCTCTGGATTAGATTGAAAGTTTTTTCGGAGTGCTTATGTGTATCTAAATATAACGATGAACCAGTATCTAAAACACAAACATTGGCGTATAACAGTTTTTTGCTCCTGTCATTCGGTGAATAATGGTGAGTATTTCTTTGATACTTACGCGTAAATATCATTATTAGTTTATAAAATATTATGCATTGACTGTTTTCTCAGTTCTCTTAATATTTCTGTGTAATAGTTCAGTATCCATTTTCAATATTACGTTTATTTTTGTATTATTTATCAAAAGTGCCTTTATTTAAGGGTAAAAGCCCTACAACAGGGTGTTACAAACTCGATGTTCATCCTTGGGAACTCGTAAACGGTAGGAGGTACAACAGAGCTTAAATTGAGCAAGTTACACAATTTAATGTCGAATAAAAAACAGTCCGGACATTTCTTAAATTCCGAGTAGGTACTTCCAAAGACATCATCAATTATTATTATTATTATTTTAACTACGTATTGCAGTTCTTGAATCTCCATGGCTAATTACATCTTAAAGCAATATTCCTCTAATCAGATTTGAACTCAATAAAACACATTCAGTTAAAATTAAACTTTCCCATAAATCCAGATCTTGCTAATCTACAGGGTGCACAAAAATTAGTGTTAGGAAGGTGATAGCACTGATAAAAATAAGAAAAAAAGTTAATATGAACATATGCCCTAAAATGATTTCAAAGGGAGTTACAGCCCTTTAAATGGTGGACAAAAATAATAGTTTTTATTTATTTTTAGGAACAGTGGTAGCAGTGGCGTGCCGTGCCTTTCGAGGCCGAGAGGGCACAACGATTTGGAGCGCCACATTATTTTCCTTTTATTGGAGAGTATGTGGTCATAGTTGGCAGTGAATCTCCGTGGGGGCGCAAGGGCGCCGTTACGACGAGGACGGGGGGCTTACGCCCCCTAGCCCCCTCGACGGCACGCCACTGAGTGGTAAACCACTTTTTGAAAATTCAAGTTTTGTCATAAATGTTTATGGCGAAGCAAACGGTGGTACTGGAAAAAGCCGTAACAATTCAGAAGGGGTAGTTTTCGTAAGGATAGGGGGTTGCTTTTCACAAAACTTACTTATTTAAGCAGATACGGCAATTTTAACATGGGATATAAAAAAATTGAACTTTTTTTTATGTAAAAGAGGCACTAAAATATGTAATGTAGAAAGATTTGTTAAAGTAAAGTAGGTATCGACATTTAAAAACTTAAATACGGATACAAGGGACTGGAAGTTTATTTTTTTGATTAAAGTACATGCCTATTTGATATAGAAAATTCAAAAAAGTATAGCTTGTTTTGAAGAGTTTTTAATGGGTCATTGTGTCAGTGATCGAATTAGGAGGAGCCGCGCCCGCCAGTTAAACATTTCTGGAAAACTGCTCAAACCTTGATGCACTGCTTCTGACCTGAACAAAGCTGTGTGTCGTATTACAAACTTTAAACGCAAATATCTGGAAAATCATTCACTCTGACGAGTTAAACTAAGAGTATCTTTTTTGCCGTACCTATAGTTGAGCAAAAAAGTTTTGTGAAAAACACCCCCTACCTTAACGAAAACTACCCCTTCTGAACTGTTACTGCTTTTTTCAATATTACCGTTGGATTCGGCGTAAACATTTATGGCACTCCAATTTTCAAAAGAAATTATCTACCACTGTTCCTAAAAATAAATAAAAACTATTATTTTCGTCCACCATTTTAAGCAAGGGGTGCTGTAACTTCCTTAGGAAGCATTTTAGGGCATACGTTCATATGAACTTTTTTCTTATTTTTATGAGTACTATCACCTCTCCCGGTCCGTTACACTAATTTTTTTACACCGTGTATAACCAATATTAAATTTTTTTGGTCAAGTATTTTAAGTTTTTGCGCTAGACGACAAACCGACAGGCAGACAGACACACCGACGAAATGGGAAACTATCATTCTGGTGACTAAAGAGTCCAAAACATGAACATCTGAAAAAATCTCTAGGCGTCATATTTTTTTCTGAATATGATTCTTCATATCAAGAAAGTAAAAATCAATTTTAACTAAAAGTACTAAAATAATAATATTGTCAATTTAGTACCTACTATTTTTTTAATATTATCTTCCAAGAAATTAAAGTTTTACATCCGCCATCTTTAACTGAAATAGATTATCTCAAGTTGGGCAGATCCCTCATCATTATGAAAGCATCGAGAGTAAATATTGAAATAGCGATAGTAAAATTAGATTCTTTATATGAGACTATTTTGGGACAACACAAATACACTGAATTCTAAATGTATATAATATAGTACTTGAAATAGATAGTCATATACAGTGGTGTAGCGACAGGGAATTTGGGTTGTTCAGAGCATAATTTAACGGCCATTACTACTAGTTTGGTTTCTTTAACATTGTTGTTCCTGAGTTGTTTGCCCCAAAAAAATAATGACTTTCCAGTGTAGACACATACAATTATTAATGTCGTTTTTTGCCCATCTAGCGTCTTTCAGACAAGTCTTAAAGAGTCTTATGGCCTCGCATCATTTTTATTCGTCGCGAAAATAACTTGAAGCGTGACGTAGAATGGCAATGACAGCTATCTATGGTCTATCCAATCTGAACATAGAATGATGACAGGAAAAAACAATTGAACAAGAATTCACCCTATTGGTCAGTTCCATGGACAGTTTACACCAGAACATTTTAGCAATCGCAATAATTTTCTTTTCTTTCCTGATAATCACGGAGTAATCAGATTTCTTTCTATCCGTGTTGGCGAAAGTGCATTAGAATAAGACAAATAAAAAAGAATATGTTTAACTTTTTATCGCACCTTCTTCGCTTGTGGAAGTATTGCTGGTTATCTACTTTGAAAGATTGGCCATCGCAATATTCTTTTCTTTCTTCATAAAATTCCCAACGGAATTCGATGTCTTTCTACCCTCGTTGGTAAAAAGTACATTAGTACAAGACAAATCAAAACGATGTTTCCAATAAAAAAGAATATGTCTAAATATTTTATCACAGCTGCCTTAGTTTATGCAAGGATTTATCGGAAATCATGTCATAAAAAATAAATTTCTAATCTGGCAAAATACTTAGATACCCGAAAGAAGCTTTTGACTTTGGTGAGTTTTATGATTTTATAGCAAAAGATCGAACATAATTTGTCAAAATCTCGTTTTTATTAGCAAGACATTTAATAGTGTCAGCATAGCCGCATCAACCTTCTTATTGTTACTTAAAATTGTTTCCTACCCCTCTAAGAAACAATAGACTTAGAAATGTATTTTTCCAATAAAAGCATTTTCGTCACATTCGTTACCATTTATCAAATAGAATGACTTATTTTCGAAACACAATCGTTCAGATTCACTAAGAAGGTTTAAGATTTAGTACTGGTTTAAATTAAGATCTTACAGTTGATCAGTTGTGGCTTGACAGGTTTTGTCCTGCCATTGTTAATAAGTCGTCATTAAAAACTTATAAATTATTCTGATATTTAAGCGATTTGCTTGGTTTGCAAATAATTTTCATCTTGGAACGGGTTGCTGTAATGAATTTAGTTCTGTTATTGTCCAAAGTACGTACTAAAATAGCCCTTTTCTTTATAAATTTGTGAAACAGCTCAGAAACAAGTTCATAGTATAAAACTTAGTTGTGTTATTCTTACACTTGTCAGTTTAAAACTTTTGGTAGTCAAATTAGACCGGACTAGCGTTGGAGAATCTGGCCGTTTATGTTTTACTAAAACCTTTACTTGATTTTGAAGTTACGCCAATGGAAATTAATAAACAAAATATTAACTGCTCAAGTTGGAGAGATGATAGATTATAGTGTGATACCATATAGTGTGATACCATATATGTAGTGTGATACCAAAAAGATCCATCTTATTTAATAAATTTGGTTAATATAGCAAAAACAATCTATTTCAAAGTTTCAACATCCTCCTAAAATCAAAAATAAAGTCAAATAACGCCTTATTCGCTGATAAACTGCCTCCCTCTATAAATAATTCATTTGTTATTCTTCCCGACACATTTCGCTAACTGGTATTCTGGCGTAATTGCCAACTGCACCGATTTAATCGGGATGTCCCGATTTCAGACCACCGTGGTCCGTTGAAGGGGTTTTCGGTTTTCGGGACGCTACTTGTCCTGATTTTTGTCCTCTGCCAATTTTAATTACCTTATTACTCCATTCGTATTTTCGTCTAAAATTATCTAATTTGAAAAAAAAATTACGTAATTTTCGGTAGGGAGCATTAAACATAAATCCGCTAAAAACTTTCAGAGATATCGACGGCAGCTTTAAAAGTCCGTCATAATGTGATATAAAAACAAGTGGCATCAAAAAATTTTATTGTACGTTAACTGAAATTTTTGGTTTTTTACAATGCTTTATTTTCCACCTTGTATAACATGGAAAAACGTATAATTTATCAATGAATCTAGACCAGTGGTTCCCAACCTGGGGGTAATTACCCCCTAAGGGGTAAATTGGATTTTCTGATGGGTAAAGACAAGGATTGGATCATCATTCAGACATAAAACAAAATTATTAACAAAATCATCTTCATTAAATCTAACTACCTAATCACTAATTTTATTAGTGACTAGTTAGTGAGATTACAGATATTTGAAAATTTTAGGTAATAAATTTTATTATCTAAAATACGAATACAAGCCTGCGACGCAGCGCCGCTGGATGGCGCGTCTATCGGCTCGCTCGTCTCATTGACTTACATTACTTCTTAATTTAAAACAAAATTGCTAAAAGTGTTTTCTTTAACTGATTAAAACTAATCAAAAATTTTACTTACTTTTCGTAATTTAAAGAAAAAAATACAATAGCTAATTTGTTTTTTTTACACTAAACTTTTTTGGGGGTATTTGCTAATATCTAACCTGCTTTATGGGTAATAGCCTTAAAAAGGTTGGGAACCGCTGATCTAGACGAAATAAGGTTCAATTTTTGAAAACCCTATTATAATCGCTTTTTGAAAACCCTATGGCGTCGCTTTCGAACATGATCTCACCTGGCACAAACACATTACTTCAGTAGCCACATCGGCAGCTAAAAAGCTTGGTTTTCTCTTTCGAGCCAGAAAATACTTCTCCCCTTCCAACTTATACACTCTCTATGTTTCCCAAATAAGACCCAACCTAGAGTACTGCTCCCACATCTGGGGAGCGGCATCACCTTCGACACTTAAGATCCTTGATTCTATCCAAAAGAGACCCATTCGACTTATCAATGACCCAGCCCTCACGAGAAAACTCCCTTCTCTCGCTCATCGCCGCGCTGTGGGGGATTTATCCCTGTTCTACCGCTACTTCCACGGATTTTGCTCTGAAGAACTAGCCGGCATTATTCCCCCCCTGAATGTCCCTAACAGAACAACCAGAGGCGCGTTACGTATGCATCCCTTTACTGTCCAGCTACAAAAGCCTAGAACAGACCACTTCTCCCGCTCATTCATACCTAGGGTCTCCAAATTATGGAACAAATTGCCTGCAGATGTCTTCCCTTCCCGTCCCAACCTCCAATCCTCCAAATCCCGTGTCAATAGACTACATTTCCCTTCTCTTCAGACACCCACGGTACGTTAGTACTTAGGCTTGAAGTCTACGTGGGATGTCTTAGATAAAAAAAAAAAAAAGAAGTTTTGGAGCCATATTTAGTTTTTGGAGTAGGTATAGTGAAATTATTTATCAGCAGTTAGTTATAGCATATTTTATTATTGTTTTATCACAACAAACAGCAAGGATTTCTTGTTCCACCTAAGTCAGAGCTGGGAAGTAATCGATTACTTTTGCAATCGATTACTGTAATGGATTACACTGATTGTAATAATGAATTGCGGTTTATTAATTTTTTAAGAGGAATTAGTAAGTAATCGGTAATCGATTACAATTTTTGAGGAATTTGTAATCACCACCAAAATTACTGCAGTAAAACCATGATTACTTTCTGTAACCGTGATTCCTTATTGTAGTCCTAATTATCTAAAGGAATCGGAAAAGTTGCGATTTCTTAAGTAATCATAATAATAATAGAGGAATACCAATTCTTATTTGCTTACATGTTTATTGCGTTACATAACGAATTTCTTCCCGTGCAACCCTGATTTCTGGAAGCTCTGTACCTGTTTTAATGATCCGTTAACAAACCTGAGCAAGCCTATGTATTGTGATTAGGTACTTTACGATACATAAGCAATCGGAAATTGATTACAATTCCTTCTTGTAATTAACTAAGTAATAATTGTAATCAGGAATTGATAACTTTTTTGTTGTAATCGTTCCAGCTCTGACCAAAGTAATATCCAGAACCCTCGGAGCGTAATCAGTATCAACTTGCACTTTAATGGATTTATTTTAATTATCACTGAATATAAGAAATACCGCTTTTTTAAATTGAGAGTAAAACTGATAATAATGTAAATTAGGCTAAATATTTACATTAGCGGGAGAGGTCATCCAACTCTGTTCAATCTTAGATCGCCATTTCTACGAGAAACACAAATCTGACGTAAAATATCTATACGATCTCTCCTACATTTTGCAAATAACTAATTTCGGCGTAAAGTGAAATGAATCTGAAAATGCCAAGCTTACAGTTATGTGAGTGGCATATTTTCAGATTGATAAACTATACTAAAATAACGCAATTACTGTAGGTTAAAATTGTAATAGTAAATACCACAGACCAAAGCATACTAAGGATTAATAAAAATATACCAATATACCATTATTTTGCGGCATTAAAAATTTTCTAGTAATTTATATCCATTGCATGATGAAGAAATTTAGAGTGAGAGGGGGCAACGTCGCTTTTCCTCCGTAGCACGTGCCGTAGTCCCGTTCATTCTTGGCTCAAACAGTTGTCAAGGCAAAGTATTTTGTGTGTAACGTTTTTAACAGGTCGAAATATGTATAGGTATAGTAGTACCTAGTATAATTTTAAATTATTTTTGTTTTTTCTTGAAATCCATCAACTTTAAGAAATGTGGAAAAATGTATTCTTTTCATTCGGAACTCACTGGTCTTGTGAATACAGACACAGACGGCTCAGAGAGCCGTAAAGACAGCGCTTGAAGTCGGATGTTTAGCATTCTCTTTCTCCTCTTTCTTTGTCCTACACACGCACAATGTATGAAACAAAACAAAAGGCTAGTTACGAATGAGGGGTGTCGTCTCCTCTTACTGGAGGTCAATGGTATCACCCCATGAAACAATTACATTCAATAACATTATTTCCTAATTTTTTTTTCCAAAATACCGTTCCCCGAACGATCATGACGCCTGGCATATTTGTTTCCAAATGATCTTAGAACCAGGGGCATGTCGTCGGGGGGGGGGGGGGGGAGTAAGACCCCATCCTAATCGTAACGGCACCCCCGCGCCGCATTCAATGAAACCATGACTATTTTGGTACACAGTAGCTTTGCTGGATGCTGAGTACTACTTACGTACTACTTACGTACTAAAATACTATTTGATACGATTTGATAGGTATATGGAAATTTTTCGAAAACGCATTTTTTGAAAGCACGTTTTTTCGAAAATATATTTTCTCGAAAATAGAACTTTTTCGTTTCGGTTTTCAAAAAAATTCCTTTTCGGAAACCTTCGAACTTTATTAAAACCGAAAGTATGTACCTACATTTTTTCAAAAATTGTTTCGAAAAAGACTTAGAATCTTCATATTAACAAAAAAACACTTTTTTGAAAGGAATTTACTACAGAGTAACATAGCAGACACAAGGAAACGTATACGAAATCCTTCTGTCATTTTTTTATTGACATTTTCTAAGCCAATTGAGTTCATAATTGGAATTTAGAAAAACTGATTTCTATAAAAACTATATTTTCGTAGACTTTTGTAGAACCATTTCCGAAAAATCATCTTTCGAAGAAGCTGTTTTCCAAAAAGATTTACTTAATTTAACATCAAAAAAGACGTTTGTTGAAAAAAACCAGAACAGTTGGTCATCTTAGCTTACACGCGATAGGAGAAATTGATTAATATGAAAATATAAAAATACAAATATTAATATTGTAGCATTTTTTTATTTATGCCTTCTGCTCATTTGGGGAGATATAAGAGTACTTAAGTACGAAAGTACAACTTTTCTAAAACCAATTTTTCAAATTTTTTTAAAGCACTTTTCTAAAATACATTTTTTCAGAAAACATATTTTTCGAAATTAAATTTTTTCGGATATTGATTTTTCAAGCAACGGCTTTTCGAAAAAGTAATTTTCGAGAAAGTAACGTACCAAACCTAAGGAAACCTGATCAAACCCAAAAAGGTTCGTTTAGGTTTGTTCAGGATCTTTTTTCGTCTTTTTTTCATTAACGTTTTTCAAGCTACTAGAATTCAAAATTTAATTTTATAAATACTATTTTCCAAAATATACCTATATTTTCGGAAAATGTACCTATTTTTTTTAAATTATTTTTTTAAAGACATTTGAAAAAATTTAAGTACTTACGAAATATGTGTTTTCGAGAAAATATTTTAAAAATATTTCATAAATCCGTTGTCATAAAAGCATCTTTGAAAAAGCTGTCAGGACATTTTTTTTTCAAATGTACGTTCGAAATATGTGTTTTCGAGAAAATATTTTTGAAAAATTTCGTTAATCCGTTTTAGAAAAAGTTGTCTTTCGAACAAATTTCCTTTCAATGTTTTTTGAAAAACTAAAAACTATTTCGATATTTGTTTCCTGTAGAAGCCAAAACGATCCGGCGCAAATTTTGGCCGGATTTTCGATAAAAAAAGGTTGAAGACCCCCGGTTTAGGGTCTATATTTTAGCCAAAACCACAGTATCAGAAAGGTAGTTATTTATTTATTCACTCCTTCAATCCTTTTATAGGGTGCGTCGAGTAATTGTTAATCAAAAAACAGTTAAGGAAAAAAATCAATAACATATTAGGAAACATACAACTGTAAATAACATTACATAAGCCGATATCGTACAATTCATTTAAAGTTTTTCATGATTTTAAAGAAGTCCGAGTGACAATACAGAACATTTTCTTCATTTTAAAAATATTTTTAGTTTATCTTTGAATGTGTACTTTCAACACCAAGGGAAAAAACTTAATTTTACATAAAAATTAGAGTAACAGGTAAATATAAAACTGCTTTACTACCAAAGCAATGTACCTAATTTCATAGAATTAATTTTACAACCATTTTGCAGTTAAACTGTAAAATTACATTTAGTTGTAAATAGTATATTGTACAACAAGTTTTGAAAATTACTCTTTTCACACGAGTGCGACGTCTGAAAAGTCGAACGAGTGTGAAATGATATTTTCAAACGTGTTGTACACTTTACTTTTTCTACAAGAGTAGCAGTGATATTTTGTGCATTGCATCAGATGTTCAATTTGTACGTAATACAATATTTCTCTCAGGGTTCAAATCCCACTGGGAATGTAAAAATTTTCTGGGTCCATTCTACATTTCGTAAAGTACACGCTACCGTGCGGTAGTTGGAAAAGCGAAGGGAAGAGTGTAAAATGAATCGACTTCAAAACCGTCCTATTCAAGCCGGTTAAAGGCCGGATGAGATCGGATATCTCATAGGATGAAGCCCGTTTCACACTCCCTAGTCCGTAGGTAACAAAACAAATCATAGGGTAGCGCGAAACCAAGGGTTGATAGTCCTTGGAGGGTGCATGCTCTGGGTGTCGTGGTACTGAGGACCGTGGTTCGTAGCCCACGTTATCTGTAGGTCCCGGGGCCAATACACTAGCTTGTAGTGCCAAATTTGCCAACGTAATAAAAAATAACTTTAACTTTTTAACAATATTTCTTTTGAAACCGAAGGAATGAGATTTTGGGATACTTCTGCGATTTTTTCTGCAATCTCTGAAAGAGTAGATTCGAGATAATAGGTATTCGTCGAGATTTTCACAGATCATTTTATCATTATTTCTACGAAATTTCACTTTTATTCTATACAGTGTGGTCCATTAAGTGTGCAACAAATGGAAAATATTTTTATTAGTTGCACAACCGAGATATAAATACCGCCAAAAGTTGGTGCATGTCCGATAACCATACACAGAAAAACACTATCGTATATTGAATTGGATACCCATTCACTCAATGACACACTCTATTCCGTATTGCACAATACAAATTCGATTTATTTCAATGATTAGTTTATCATTATTAACCAATAGGTTATAAGATTGCTTGAAATATAAGGTTGCATTAGTTTTTAATGGATCGTCCAAAATAACAATTATTTGATGCCAGTAATACCCTGTTCTAAATTCAATGCAAACTATCATTGGTTTCACTAGAAGTTTATTTGTAAGAATATGCACCTCACTTGATGCAAAATAGCCATTATTGTTTCAATTAAAACAGTAATTAATTTAATGAATCTTCCACTAGAAAGAAAACATTTTTGTTTAAATTCAATCATATTCGTGTTTTGAAGAACAATTACTCTTATTTAATATAATTAAGAATTTCTATTACATCAATATTATATTATACTTATATTTCAAACAAATGAACACGCTTTATTATTTTAAAATAATTTTTAATTGGTATTATTAAACACATATAGTTTAGACATTCTGTAAACATTTAAATATATAAAAACACATTTTATTACACCACATTGACGCGAACGCCGTAAACTTTTTATATTTATTTCACTCCAAATATAGGATCTGCTTCTTTGTAAAACTGTCTCCTTTGTTGGCTTGCATGGGTTCAGGATGCTAGATGGATCAAAGACACTGCATTCGAATCTCCTTTCACGGCTAGATTTGGTGGAAACCATGTCTAAAAAATACAAATTCAACAATAAACTTGAGATCATATTTAATGTTAATAGTTTTTTAACAATACGTATCGGCTGAGTAAACAGTCATATAAAATAGACTAACCAAGAGAGATTTACAAATAAAAAAACACACTTATTACTGCAAAGCTTTTTAGATTTGTTTTACTTACCATAAATCACTGAAATAAGTTGCTCCAGTCTCCAGTCTTGCAAAAGATCTATTATTTTTGGCGTATGACTATTCAACGAACAAAGTAAAATTCTAACCTCTCCAAGGGTGTCCGCGAGCAATAGAAATAATATTTGAGTCAACAATAGGACCCACTGAATCAAAAACTGAATTAATATTTTTTATTATTTCTCCAATACCTTATATATTTTAAATATGTTAAAATATGTTTAAGGTTTATTTTAATTGAAATGGGATAAGGATTATTGACTTAATTTTTACATTTTTTATTTAAACCGTAGTTCTTGTTCGTTTAATAAAATATATTGTAATTTGAATCACACCGCCTACAAATAGCTATTTTTCGCCCAATTACATTTAAGCATTCCAATCAAATAGTTTAATATTTTGGCCCTAACAATTCTACACTCCATGGAATATTAGAAATTTATTGGATTCCAATAGTATTTTGGTCATTGAAATAATGGTAATATAGTTTTCAAAGAAGTAGGTATATTTTGAAGTCCAATAATAAGTCTATACTTAAAGTAATATTTTTTTTGATTATTTCAATGATGTTTTGTTGAGACAATATTAACTTTAATATAGCTAATGTGACAGTGGTCAAAAACAGTACTATTATTGAAAATAGAATAGCAGTGGCGGCTGGTCCTAAAGGGCACAAGGGCACGTGCCCACTCTAGATTTTCGACAAATAAAAAATCTTTTATCAAAAGTCAAAAAGAAATAATACACCGCCGGGCCTCAATACCTCTTTCCTTGCACGTCACACTACGGCGAACGCGACCGCCGGCGATCAAAACTTATCTCCGGGGACACAGCAGATTTGTCCCAAATTCATCATCAATTTTGGTGGCGACGCCGGTCTATGCATTGGAAAATTAGGGTTAAAATCGCATGCTATCGGCATCTCGATGGGCACAATATTTCGTGTCTCCTAGCGCTTGTTTATTGTTTGGATTTCGAGCGGCGTTGTCCTTGGCGCGGCGGTCGGAGGAGATTATTGCACAATTTTATGTTTAGTTTTCTTGATATTATATTAACACGTAAAGGCCTAATATTTTTTTTGTGATCAGTTGAGGGATATTTTTTTTATTTAAATAGTTTATTAATTATTAGTAATGCATTAGTGCGTAGTATTACTATAATTCTAGTACTGTGTATTTTGTTTTGTTCTTACTTTTGGGTTTTCCCGATCCGCCCAAAAAATGGAATCAGAAATAAACTCAGTGCAATATTTATTACAAAAGACTGTTTTACCATTTTTTAAGTATTGTGTCCCCCCAAATAAAAAAGTCACGAGCCGCCACTGTAGAATAGCAGTTTTTTCTGTGTATCAAGTGCGCGGCGGTCGGAGGAGATTATTGCACAATTTTATGTTTAGTTTTCTTGATATTATATTAACACGTAAAGGCCTAATATTTTTTTTGTGATCAGTTGAGGGATATTTTTTTTATTTAAATAGTTTATTAATTATTAGTAATGCATTAGTGCGTAGTATTACTAGTAATTCTAGTACTGTGTATTTTGTTTTGTTCTTACTTTTGGGTTTTCCCGATCCGCCCAAAAAATGGAATCAGAAATAAACTCAGTGCAATATTTATTACAAAAGACTGTTTTACCATTTTTTAAGTATTGTGTCCCCCCAAATAAAAAAGTCACGAGCCGCCACTGTAGAATAGCAGTTTTTTCTGTGTATCAAGTGCCTTTCGAATGGCTTCAAGTCAAACAGCATACAGGGCAGGCCAAAAAATATAAAAATCGTTCAAGAGTAAAGTTCCTTTATTTCGAAAAATACAGAAAAACGTTATTAAGAAAAGTTGCTTAGAATTAAAAGATATGTCCAAAAGCAGATAGCCTTCTATTCAAAAGAAAATAATTTTTTTAAAAATTTTAATTTTTTTTTATTCCACATGCAGTGGCGTAGCGAGGGCGGATACAGAAATTTTAAAGTTGTATATCTCTGTTGCTACTTACGGGACCCATGCCAAGTTCAGGGGTATTAATAGTAAGCCTACTAGGAATGTTTTGGTAAAGAAACAAAATAGTTTGTAATTTGCGAAAAAAGTTGGAATTTTGGTTCGCCCCCCACCCCCTACGAAAAAATGAACACGTTTAGGTATTTTATTTATTATTTTTTGTAAACGAATTTTACATCATTTTGTTAACAATTTAAAATTTTCAAGAAAATATTTTTTTGAATAGGCAGCCATGACTTTGTATTTGGACATATCTTTTAATTCTAAACAACTTTTCCTAATAACGTTTTTTGCATTTTTTAAAATAAGGGTACTTTACTCCTGAACGATTTTTATATTTTTTGGCCTGCCCTGTATGCTGTATGACTTGAAGCTATTCTAAGTAAACTTTTGGCGGTATTTATATTTCGGATGTGCAACTAATAAAAAAAATTCCCATTTGATGCACAATTAATGACCACACTGTATAGTTAAATCTTGTCGAGTCTCTAGGCAGTTGCGATAACGCTGTGAGTAGTTAAATAAATAAAACTGGTTGCTAGGAGACAACTTTCAAATTATGACAGCTGCCAAAACTACCGCCTAATAGATTTCGAAACTTTTGTTCAAGATTGTATGGAAGATAGGTCTGGCGAATGGTTGGTTGCATAATAATTGTTCCTTGCAGCGTGCGTAAATGTTTGCGCACGAGGCCGACGTGTGTAAACGTTTTCGCACGCTGTTTGACATTACTGATTTTCAGTTGTAGTTAGTAGTGTGTTTTTTAGGTATTTTCAGAGCAGTTGTAGAAAAAATACATTTTCCCTCGCTGGCCTTTAGTAACCAACTTCATTCGATGTAAATTTACCGTAACTTTTTTCTCAGTGTACAGTTTAAATTCCAAACTAGTTCCATGGAGCACCGTTAAACTGGCATTCGTTTGGTGACGTCACGTGTTCCACCGATTACCCCGATTTTAAATTCAACCAGAGATAAACAGGTTTTTATTTCTACAGGGAGAGTTTTTCAAAGTATTGCAAGGCGATATCTCGAAAACGGTTTAAAGTATTTTCATGGAATTTTGGTGAGTTAATAGGGACATAAACATATTTTTGACATTTACCCCTTTCTCTATTTTGAGAATCTGAAATGGTATGATGTACTTTTGTATATAAAATTCGAATCTACACAAAAAACTACGTAAGTGTACACAATTTTTTTTTGGTTTGCTCTTTCGCTTACGGAAGTATGATTTATTAGGTTATAAAACAAAAAAAAATTATTTACCACTTCATTTTAACTTATTTATAGTCTGTCATGCTTGAGAAGTTGTTCGAAATGTCCCCTTTCAACGTCCAAACACTTTCTCACTCTTTCTTTAAATGAATTTCGTACCCGCTGTAACATTCCAGGTGTCACTAATAAGCAGGCAAAGCGTATTCGGTCTTTATATTATCGTCTAAAGTTGTAGATGCAGTCGCCATCACTTTGTCAAAGTCAAGGGGGTCAAATCCGGGAACCTAGCAGTAAACTGAGAAATTATCGTTAAAACGTCAAAATTCACAACTGACTTAAGTAGAAATAACGCATGTCCATGGAAACGAATAATAATTCTCAAATAAGTGTATTGGTCAATTTTTTTTTAAATTCAATCAAAATTTAGTTAACCATAATGCTGTAACAGAAAAAGCAAATAAAAAAAAAATTGTACACATACGTAGTTTTTTACGTAGATTCGAATTTTATAAACAAAAGTACATCATCCCATTTAAAATTCCAAAGTTACCCCCCACCCCTCAAAATAGAGAGAGGGGTAACACTTTAAAAAAAGATACCCTGTATATTAAATTTCACACCTTGTGATTACTTTTATTACTGTAAAATACTGATAATATCCCCTTATTTAAGGGCCAGGTATTTGGTGTAGCTCACTTATGGTTTTTCAACATTTTTTCAGTACAGCCGATAAAATGGTGCAAAAATTTTTACAACTTTAAAGAGCAGGCCTAGCTTAAGAGCAAAGTTCTATTTATTTTCTAATTACGGTCCATATATCCGTTTGCTAAGTGTGTTTAGAAAAATATGTGACTAAATAAAAATCGTTTTTATTTTGTCTTTTTCTAGTAGCAAAAGGGTAACAGCTCTGGCTATTCAGAAATAAGGGTACTTTTCTTTAACACTAGGTCAACTTTTTAATCAATTTTTAAAATGGTTGCAAACATACAGGGTGTCATGAAATTCACTGCATATATTGAAACCGATAAATCCTGGTATGAATTCAGATTGAAGGAAAATATTCATAAATGGCGCTTCCCAATAATAGGGTGGTAACCGCCCCTTAAAGTTTCTTAAACTAGCGGTACCCGCCACTGGAAAGAAACACATGATACCTAATAAGGCCAATTCTGTCAATAATGTTTTCTATTTACCAAGTCAGCGTAAGAAATATGTTATTGTTACCTTTGTAGTAAAATCCCTTTAAAATACACTTCTTTTAAAAATGTTTACGATTAACAAATACCAGTATACCAAAAAATACTGACAACACAGTACAGCCAATAATTTAATGCAAGAAATCAACGCTTGACAAATAATTAATACTAAAAAAAGTTCCAACAACGAATTAAACACAATACTTAAAAGATTCCATGGTACTTTGTCACTACCCGCACTATCAAAAACTGAAAACTAAGATTTTCTTACTTTTAAAGCAAAATCTCTATAAAGTTCACTTCTCTTATTAGAAAGATTTTTACATTAAACTCGACACTTATGCGATACTAGTAAAACAGTAGGTATAATGAAAAAAACTTTCCACTAAGTAATTAAATATAATGCTTAGAAGAATCCACGGAATTTTTTACTATCAGCTTATGGGCGTATGGGCCACCTGGGACTTTGGGAGATTTCCCAAAGGGCCGGATGCCTATTCAGCCCGGAACGGGACGGATGCCTATTCAGCCCGGAACGGGCCGTGCACGCCGACCCCGTCCTGGGCGATGCGATGGTGGTAAACAACAACAAACGCCGTGCGTCTGCGGTCGTGCCGGCCGCCGCATAGTGTAATTTTTTCCCAGTCTAGCGAAACCAAACCCAAATTTAATATTTGCGATAATAAGAATAATATGTCAATGATAGGTTAGTTATAAAATCATTATTCATTGAAATAAATATAGCTGGCAACACCGTTCTTCATAGGGGGAGCCCCGAATCATGAGTTTGTAATAATACTGCGAGTCGGGTGTGTCGCGCTGTCGTAACTAAACAAGCAGATAAATCATTTTACCTATTGTGTTTACCGCCTTCGAACGATCGAGAAAGGTTATATAAGTTTGAACTTGTTAGCAATGTTAGCACATCAACATTTTAGTAAAAAGGTGATTTTAGTGTCCATTTCAATCTCATAGAATTCTATAGATTTTCGTATTTGTGTTAAGTTTTAGAAATGTATCCGCGTGTATCCTTCGTGAAAACGCTTTTATACAATTCTACAAATAATAACCTGGTAAATACAGTTTAGATCTCATGCTCCTATTTGCTGAGCTTATACATTCTGTTTTATTTTTCCAGAGCAGTTCTTCAGCGAAAACGAGCCGAGTAGACACCAACAGAGTCGTTTTTAATCGTTTTTTATAGCATCTCTATTATCAAGCCACGCAACAACAAAATCTACCAAAAGACACAATTCAGTTACTGAAATCGTCAAATGTGTCAGAAGCCATATCTGATGAAGACTAAGAACAAGCGATGTTTGGTTCTTTATATTATATACATTTTTATACACTTTTTTTGATCAATCCATATTGCTATCATTTATAATAAAACTAAAATTGTTTCTTCTTTCTTAGTTTTCGAATAAAGAAATACTTTCATATGCAACATTGTCACTCCCTTTTGTAATTTCCTGAATCCGGCCCTGCATATAAATGGCTAGCTCAAAATTCTTCCAGAAAAATCAGCACCGTGTATCTTATCCACAATATATTACCATGACACATAATTCCGATAGGCGATGTAGAATGGGGAGTTAAGTTCCGCTAGATTTAGAAAAAATTACACTGTGCGCCGGCCCTGCGACTGTTGTGTTCAATCAACGGTGTAATAATGTGCTATGACCAATGATGTTAACCTTTAAAAACAATTTCCCTATCGTGAACCGTCAAATTTCCCTACGGTGACTTGATACGTACAGGAATAAAAATCACCGCTAAATTTTTGAATTTTCAGGCCACCTGTCGTTGCTACTGGTGATTGAAATTAAGAACGTTACGTCCTAATCGGCCGATTTGCTAACAACCAATGGGGAATGTTTCCTTTCGTCTCCGTCTTCATTACTGTGGTATTTATATAGCATCTTTATCAATTTTGTCGTCTAGTGAGCCCTTTTTGCCCACTAAAAATCAGCTGTTTACAGCTGTAACAACTCTATTTATTAGAGCGAGATAGTATGGTAAATTTGATGGGGCCAAATGAGACACAAAGCTCTGAATAACTAAGACAAGTAGCAAATAATAAGCAGCTACTACTGTAACTTAAGGTATGTTCGTTTGTGTTGCTCGAAACTGCACTAACCTACATACATTATTTTTGGAATCACAGCATTTAAGAGGTAGTAGACTCTACTTTTGACATGCCATCTTTATTTAGAAATAGCATATAAGAAAGAGTTATCGACAATCTGTAACGCCACCGACAAATCAAAGCAAGTCATCCTCAATAATTTAGAGCTGATGGCAATAGTTGCTTATTATTTGCCACTGGTCTTTGCTGAGCTGAGATAGTCAGATCCTTGTCTCTTGTTTGTCTCATTAAATTTATCATGCTATCTCTGTCTGACTACCTTAGCTCAGCTAAGACAAGTGGCAAATAAAAAGTCACTAATGTTGCCTCCTGCAACACAAAAAGCGCAGGAAGTGTTTATTTATAGGGATGTTCGGCTATATTAATTTCATTAGTAATTTTAAACAAAAATTAAAATTTCACCTAGAAAACTGGAATTGTTAAATGTCTGCCCGTTTTTCCCTACCAGACCATTTTTCGGCAAATTTTCCGTACGAATATGAAATTTGCCTACGTGTTAGCATCACTGGCTATGACTGCTATAAATACTGCTATGCTCGATCGTGGTTACCACGAATCACAACCTACCGATAGAACCGGAGGATTGATATTAAAAGCTTTAAAAAAAATACAGATATTTCTTATTTGCTTAACAAGATTCCAAAAATGATTTTTGCAGGTACCTATATCTTTTAAAAAGTTACAGATTTTTAAAATCGAACCGGGCCGGTGCTAATGGTTTCCCGGGCCGGTTTACCCTTCCCCATCCGCTCCTGAGCACTATTGAAAAACTGAAAACTATTTTTTTTTGCTTATTAAAAAGGACAACGCCTAGTTTTAATAAACACGACATTTGCGAGAAAGCATAGTGAGATTTTTCAACTAGAAATAGCAGGCATGCTATAAAAAAAGTTAAAATCAAAAATATAATCAAAATCTTTGGTAGGCTTATAAATTCATTTAGTAAATGAGGTTTTGGTTTGGTTAAAATACTACTCTAAATTTTATCGTTTATAGATTAGCGTTTCTGCAATTTGGTCTTGCAAAATCTCCCAAATAGCTTCCACTATGGTAGTTGTTAGGAAATCGGTCGATCAGCTGATTTGAACATCAGCTTGAAACAATAAAAAAAGAGACGGAGGATAGGGACAGGGAAGCAAGAGCGAGATAAGAAGATGTATTTTGTAGTTATCAAAAACCATATGCGGAAGAAGTTCTTTGTTGTCGGTAGTTTTTTACAATTTTAGTGTTATAATAGTGACGAAACCTGGTTTTTATGCTAATAATAATACCGAAGGCAGAAAGAAACCTACCTCAAAAATAAGTAATAAATGGTGAATGACTGTTTTATGTGGTGCAGTCAAATTTTGAAGCGTCGCTAAAAGAACTTTCACAAAATTTATTTTAAACTCGGTTATAAATTTATTTTTCTTAAAACTGTTATATGGTGTAGGATATTTTTAAAAATCCAAAAAGAAATTATGTTGTTTGCATACTACATCCTATACCTAGGTAGTACATTTAAATACCTACGTAGGAAAGTAATATCTCATTTTATGTAAGCAATTTTTTTTAAGTATAATGCGTTTTTGGCAATTATAAATTAATTATTAATAGGATATTGTTGGACAATTCTAGAGTCATTTTTTTATTTTTTCAGTAAAACAAATTTGAAACATAAAATTCCCCTTAAAAATAAAAGTTTGGCAACGTTACATGTGCGGGCGCGCATATGGTCAGGTTTTCGGGTAACAGAGGAAATTTCTTAGTTGTTCGATTAAACCAAAAAAAAAGTATTGAGTGTTTGTAGACTACCCCATGAGTCACCCATTGAAATATATTAAACCATTTTCATAACACCCTGCATATATTATTGTTTTTACTAAAAAAATGTTAAAAATCTTTTAAAAAAGCTAATAAGAGAGTCCTTAAGAGATCAATAGATAATAAAATTCAGAAATTCATTTACAGCCAAAGAGCCCATTCCATTATTACTCAATTATACTAATTTATTCATCTACTCGAAAGGTGCATTTCTCACCCCAAAATGGTGGCTGAACTGAATAGGCCTACCCACCCTTGTTTCCTCTAAGATGGACACAGATAAAAATAGGCAAATAGAAGGGTGAGAATCGGTCACATAATGGGAGGGGCGGTGTTAAAAAGGGTCGGTGACTATGGAGTGCCGCTTATACCTGTTCTAGGAGGGTTCCTAGAGGATTTTAAATATGCGTGACATCCGTTATAAAGTCCGAGTCTGTTGAACATAAAATAAAGAGGAGGGGGAGCGACAAATATTAGATTTTGTGTGGTTTCTTGATGAAAACGCCCATTTGCGAAATACAAATCTCAAAAACTACTTAACTCCGTGAGGTGAAATCGTGAAATTTGGTACCAACATACTATGCAAAATAAATGGGCTTTTTTTTACATAATATAACGATACAAACTTGACATAGGACACATATAGACATGTTTATGAATTGAAATTATTGGTAAAGAAAGAAATAAAAAACCAGAGTCAATGTTTAATATTAGTTATTATTATTATTATTATTATTATTATTATTATTATTATTATTATTAGTATTACTATTATTATTATTATTATTATTATTATTATTATTATTATTATTATTTGTGTATTAATGAAATTATAAGGAAAAAACAATCTTAATCATCATCGCTATTGTAATTAACTACAACTGGAATATTTTGAGTCACAAATATCTTTGTTAGATTGTTAGTACCTGATAAGTATTAAATTACAGCTGCCGCATGAGAACAGCATCCCACTGTGCGGTTGCCGTTCAATGATGCATTTCAATATGTTTGCCATTCAAATGCATTTGACCTACTTGACTTTCTGCGTTCAAGCTCAAGATTCTAATCACAGTCTCTTATCACTTTTCACAGACTCTATCTTATTTGGCCGAATTATTGGACGATAAAAACAATCTTTCAATACAACATGTAAAATCAGTACCTACCTAATATGATCAAAGCAGAAGTCAAATCAAGACATACAAATAGCAAAGTCTATCGTATTTTCATTGATTACATTTCTGACGATACTGATCACCACAGCATTCATCGTTAATGCTGCGATTGTCCTAACGGCAACCGCACAGTGGGATGCTGTTAACATGCGGCAGCTGTAATTTAGTATTTATCATATCAACGGTATTTATCCAGAAACTTGCGACCTGCTGATGTACTAACAAAGATATTTGTGACTCAAAATATTCCAGTTGTAATTAATTACAATAGCGATGATGATTAACATTGTATTTTTTTCCTTATAATTTAATTATCAAAAATGTTAATAATACTACTAACTAATATTAAACATTGGCTCTGGTTTTTTATTTCTTTTTTTTATCAATAATTTTAATTCATAAACCTGTCTATATGTGTCCTATGTCCCGTTTGTATCGTTACATTATGTAGTGCGCGGTGAATTTTATTTTTTTTCGAAGTGTTGCACCAAGTTTTTTCTAACGCAATTTTTATGGGTACTAGTGCACATAACGATTACAACATATCGAGGGCTTCATAACATAGGGGCGTATCAACGAAATCAATAATGTTGAGGAAACAAAAAAAACGTTTCAAAAATTCTGTAGTTTAAAGGCATTTTTTAAATTTTATGCGCAAACGTAGTATAAATTTGATATTCTAAAGCAATACAAACCTTCCCATTTGTTATTAAAACCCAAGGTTTAGAGTTGATACGCCTTTGTGTTACACTTTAACAAAGGGCGTAATATAAAATTTGGTCGATACGCCTGTAATATTTGTCGATACGCCTTTATTAAATAAAATAAAGTAAAAAAGAAGAGTATTTATTTTTACAAAATGGCAACTCATTTTCACAAAAGTAAAACATAAGAAAATACTTAAACCTAAAAGCCGTAAAAGAACTAATTTTTGCGGATACTGCGCTTTTTTTGATCTTATCCTGTTGAAAGGTTTACTTCATCATCGGAAGTATCTTCATTTCCGTCATGAGGTAAATCTTTGTAATATTGATGGTATAATCGAGGTATAACATCTTCTTTGCACAATTCCTGTAAGTCGGCATATTTCTTTTCATTAATTGGAAGAAGATTAGTATACAAATTCGGAACATGTTCGTCATGAAAATGGATCTTGGAAGGTCGGCCAGACTTTCTCTTGACAATCTCCATTACGTGGTTTTCATCCCAGTGTTCGTTTTTGTAAAAAAGAGATGTTGGGCAGTCTTTTTAAAACTTTATTGCCCTAACATTTTTCCAGTTCAAAATTTCTCCCTGTTCAGCAACTGTACATTTTTTTCGCGATAGTTTTTAAAATTCTTAAAATCCGTATAATTTAGAGAATGTAATACTTTGTACGACTGGCCTTTTCTCTTTGCTAACTGAATAACGTTAAACCAGTCATTTGGAATAAAAATTTTGGCATAACGTGATGCAGACTCAATGGTTCAGTGCATGGAGTTGCACTCCATGTGGGTATGACCTACTTCTAAAAATTTGATCTCAATACTTTCCAGGGAAGGGTGTTTAAAAAGAGCATGATGAAGCATACCAGCTACTGTAGAATTTCTATTCTGCCCAGGGCAGTTATCAGAAAACAATATTAAGTATTTTATAGTGGGTGGCACATACTTCTCTATAAACATAGAGAGGCATGTATAAATTTCATTCGAATCCCGTTTTCCGTTGCTTTTGCTCTCATCCCAAATGAAGAATATCCGGTCTTGTCTTGTGTTGTGTAAATCGTAAAATTGTATGCGGCCAATTTTCGTTTGTAAAAGAGAGGCTTTGCAAAAAATGCGGGCTATATAAAACTGCTTCTAGATCAAAATTACAAGTAAAATAAGTTGGATCGGTTCTTGCTTTCTCAGCGTCTTGCCTTTTTATGAAATTAATGGTGTCTTTTCTTTTAATGTGCAGCTGGTATTCAGGTTCACGTGGAAGTCCATCTGCTGTTTGTAGGACAAATTCGTAGCACCAACACTGATCTTTTCTTGGAATATAATATATAATATATAATAATAATCTTTCCTTATATTTTGACTTACTTACTGGTTTGACTTCAAGTCCTGTGCAGTACTCTAGGTAGAGTGAGTACATTCTTTGTTTATTTAAAATGCTTTCCAAATAATTTTTGGTGCTGTGTTTTCTACACCAGTGAGCTGGCACAACCGGAAAAGAATCAATGTGGTTATCCATTATTTCAATAGTATTTTCAGAAAGTTTGATACCTGGAGAGTGCCTTCCTCTGTTATCTGGAGATGGAAGAGACACATCATTGCGAAGAGTTTTTTCCAGTGAAGTACGCATCATTTTTTCCGAAATACCCAACGTAGACAAGAAAAACTTCTTACAAACTATGATTTCCTTATTTAGGAACAAAAAAGGCGCATGTTCATACGCCAAATAATTTCTCTTTATTTCCGTTATAACAAACGGGCGGATGAACATACGCTTCTTTGTTAAACTTCAAAGCTGTTAGTATGTTGCTACGCCTAAATGTATTTCAATTTTTCTCGAATAGTGTTATACATGCAGGTGCGCCTGTTTGTGAAAATATGCATCACATCGAGATCTATCATAAGCCATAAAAAACCTATTTTACTAAAAATTGCAGATACGCCCCTATGTTATGAAGCCCTCGATATATTATTTTAGTGATTGTAAGTCAGAGGGAACACGAAAAAACAATTAATAATTTTTTTCTTTATTTTTTTAAAACTGTGCGTAATTATTCGTTAAATCTAAAAAAAAATATAGAATATACTCTGAAAGGTTACCTGAGGCCTCGCGTTGGTTTTACCTCTCTAGCTTAGTTAATTTTCAAGATATGCCTCTTTGAACGATAGTCATGCGTGCGGTCATTTTTGTCCATATCTCAAGGTCAAAGCGGAGTCCGGCGGCGAAACTTATATAAATCGTGTTCGTACATCAAGCCGATGATATAATATAAGTTTCGATATAGGTTGCCATTTGGGGGCCAACTCGTCATGCTTATCCTGCTACACCCTTTCCCATAATATCAAGATTCGGCGGTCTTGGCGCTTCAGACAGTGCGGCCGGTCGCTTTGAGCGTCGATGCCGTGAATGGAATTTTCCACGCGTTTGGTAGGTTTTAATTCTGAGAACTTATGGATTATATTTCAAAATATTAAAACATGATATTGTGTGGCATTTTATATAAAATTATATCATTAACAAATACAAAAACGTATATCGTTTATTAAAATTACACTACAACCTAGTACAACCACAATTTAAACCATAAAATCAACGCAACAAAACTGATGTAATAACCTGCTATCTATTCCACCGAGACGCTCGCAAACGCTAACACCGAGGAATTCAACGTTTGGCGACATACTAAATATTGTGACTGCCGGCACGTTATAAATTCTCTAAATTGAGCCACCGTCGAAAGCGTAAGATTTGCATCTGGTAGGAGTAATCTGTGACAAAGCAGTGAAATATTATGGGGATGTGCCAATACAAGCTGCACAGGGAACATAAAAACAGACAGTGGGAAGACGACTGTCTTAAAGCAGAAAGAACATTCAATATGTGCAGCCTATATCGGCAAAAACGAAGGAGGTACTGCTTTGCGTTTCAAATGCAAAGAAAAGAGTTCGCGAAGAATGTGCCCATGTTACGCAGATTATGAAGAAGAAATCACGAAAAACATGAGAAATAAAGGACTTGATTTTGTTACTGGGCAATCCTGCTGAAAAAACCTGTATTGTTCCAGTTATTTACGCATTATTACCGGACAAGAAAGAAGAGACTTTCATAAAGTTTTTTGAGATTTTAAAGTCCCTGACTTTAGTCCAAGAGAATTTCATGTAGATGTAGGTGTTCAATATCGTTTAGCTATTACTTTATGCTTTTTAGCTACAGGGGGCTCTTATACGTGTTTACAATATTTATTTAAAGTTTCAAAACAACGCTTCGGTGTCATAGTTATAGAAAACTGCAAAGCTCTGATTGAGGGACTAAAGGATGAAATACAAGTAAACACATCCAAACATTTTCCTCTGTTCCAATCCATTTTTAAAGAAAAACAGAAACCAAAGAAATCGCCTACACAAAATTGACGCGAACGTACACACGGGACGAATATACGTACTCACTGCGCACCAACGAACATCTATAAATAACTCCCTTTGAGCAAATCACATTTACCGACCACCGATCGATAAAGTTTGGCGCGTTCAGTCCTGCAGAATTCGGCTCGACGAGACTTATTGACTAGGCGAATTCGGCTGCGCGCGCTCGGCTCGTTCGATTCGTTCGGAGTAAAATGCTCAAGTCAGTACGCACCTTAAGACTAGTACTTAGAAAAAATTATTTAAAATTACGGCACGCAGGGGCGTGGCGTCCGGGACCCTCTATGAGCGAGTCGAACTCGCACTTGACGGTTTTTTTTATTTCACATGAATATACACATGTACTTAATTTTCGGCATCGACGCCTCTGGTAACAGATCGCAAGTGGCCAAGCTTAGCTATAAATAACTTGAAAATGTAATATAATGGTTATCTATTTAGACTTCATTCCAAATTAATCGATACAATAGGTATCCAGTATACCATAATAAAATTATGTATTCTATACTTAATTTTTGAAAAATTATATTTTCCCAAAAGCTTCTTTCGAAAAAATAAATATTCGGAAACGGTTTTTTAAGAAAGTGATTTTAGAGCAAAAATGTAGCTATACTGTCGAAAATGATGTTTTTCGAGAAAATGTAGGTATTTCTCGAAACTTGTTTCCAGAAAAACAATTGTTTGAAATTTTTCTAGTGATGGGTTTTTTAAATTGATTTCTTTTATACTGCTCTCATTCCATTTACTTACACAATAATTTAACTTCTAAAACTGGCCAACCGATTTGATACAAAATATACAAATGTTGTTTTATTATTCGTCTCAATTTTTTTTTAAATAGTACCAACACCAACGACCTTGCCTAATTAAGTAAAGTAAATAGTTTTTAAAACGAAAGCTTAAAAAATTATGTTACCTATTCAAAAGCATCCCGATAGACTGGGAGCTCATGAGTAGTATCTTCTAAAGGCTATCATATGTTAACGACCATACAAGGAGGCCAAGGAGGGTGAGGTGTTTCACGTGATACAGTAGGTATATCGGTTTTTCCATCCATAGCATAGGCAGAAAATATTACAGGACTGAGATAATAACTGATTTCGAATCAAGCATACCATTATTTTTATTTTACAGCAATTAAGGATTCTCAAGTTATTTATAACTCGTCAAATGATATGGTCCCCCACCTAGGTACTTTTTGAGAATGGCGTTGCCAGGCTTTCAGCTATATAGAATATTCGCAGACTACTAAAATAACGCAATTACTGTGGGTTAAGAGTGGAATCCGGAAAAATCTGCCTTGCAGAGCCTCGTTTCAGGAAGGTCTTTTTAAAATCTACGCAATTTTAGAACAATTTAGAGACATGTATTGAAAGCTAAAATGTTAAGCTCCGATCTAACATATTTTTTATTAGAAACTTTGGCCACATTGTCACGTAATCAACAAACAAAAATAATAACAATTTAAAAACTTGAGTCACAGAATCTAACAAAAATGGGTTAGATCCGAGATTAAATTACGAGAATTGTTTTTAGAAAGTTTCAACCGAAAATGCCTTTATTCGGCCAATATCCATCCAAAACTAAATATTATATCATACGGTCGATATTTTTCCGCCATATTTAATTTCACGGACTGGTGGTTACTTAGACAAGAACCAGTCAAAAGTTCAGCACCTGTTATAAAGAGGGCGGCTCAATAGTTTGTTTACAGTTTTCTATAAGATTTGGGAGAAAGATGTATTTACGTTTAATATATTTAATATGAGTAATATACAGTGTACCAAATAAAATAATTTCTGATTTCTGATGGTAAAGTTTATAAAAGTGGAGTAAATTTTTTGATAACACATACCTTCATACCAATAAATTATGAATCTAAAGGGAATAATATATTTTCTGAAAAAAAATAATTCGTGCTGGCAGTAGTACGTTAGGTATATATTGAAGAAGTTAGAAAACACATTGTTAGAAATATGTTACGGCAAAATGGCGTGCTTCTTTAGGTTAGGAGTATTTGTATTGTATTTGTATGTATTGTTAAAGACGCCAGACGTACAAAACGGACATACCGATAGTAAACAACTTTTATCAGCCCGCGAAATTCAAATTTACATGCACCTCTTATGGGATGACGTCATGTCGGTAAAACAGTGCTCTGCTGCCTAGCAACCAGCGACACGTACATAGCAACCGTGTGTAATGTGTATGAGAGAGACTGTTTAGAGTGAGATACAGATGATCGAGTGGCTCGGAGAAGGAATTGACGAGCACCGGTGCCAAAGGAATGGCGACAAGATGAGAAAATTGCAAAACTGGTCACCCGACCAACAAATTATTTTTTTTTCTTGTAAATATATTTGTAAATTTGTTTTTGAAGGTAGTGTTTTATTTGCCTCACCAGACAGCGCAGTTTTTATTTTAATTGTGATAATATGGTAACTTTATGTGAGTGAGTGAGCTGAAAGCGAGGTCCCAACACCATCTAGGAGGGTTTCTGTTTTTAACCCGGCTTTAAAAACAGTGGCGCCCTTATTAATCCACCCCTCTCTCCGGCATTGGAGCTAGGGCTTTTTTTTTGGCACGCATGCGCAAGCCTCTCGCATTGAACTCAACTCTTTACGTGAGTTAATTTTGGAACTTCTCAATATATTTTTTTTTATTAATTTTACCGAACTTTGAATTTTTAATTTTGATGGTAAGTGGAAGTAGATTCAATTTCTTCTTCTTGGCGGAAAAGTGCGTGGCAAATTTTGACTAAAAAAAAGCACTTTGTAATTCGCAAAAAAGTTGAAGTTTTGCTCAGCTTCCACTGGGGAAAAAAATGAACACGTTTAGGTACTTTATTTTTTAGTTATTCTATTTACATCATTTTGTTGAGCATTTATAAAATTTAAGAGAAATAAATGTGTTAGTAGAAAGTTGTAGTCATTTGATATTTTTTTAAATTACATTTTAGGTTTAAAAAAATTCAAATTAAGTACTATAACTTTCTACTAAGACGTTTCACTCTTAAAATTTAAAAATTCTTGACAAAATGATGTAAAATTTGTTTAGAACAACTAATAAATAAAATTCCTAAACCTGTATATTTTTTCCCAGTATAGAAGCTGAGCAATAATTCAACTTTTTTCGCAAATTACAAAATGTTATTTTTTCTTTATCAAAACATTCTCAGTAGGCTCACTACTAATTAGAGAAAGTCGCTTATCAGTGATGATGTCGGTGTGAGGGTGGAATGTCAGGAAGGCAGTAAGTCCGCTTTCGCCAAAGGGTGAAGATTTGAGTGTCAGAATGGTGGGTGATGGATGTATAGAAATGTCTCCTTCCCAAAAAGAAGTAGTGTGTATGAGGGTGTGCCCATGGATTTATTAGGACTGGATACGGGATGATTTCACATTCTTTGAAGCCAAAACAAACCATTCTAAACGACACTGTAAACACAATTTGTAAACATTGGCCACATCTTATTTTACCTTGTATTTTTGTACAAAAAATACGTTAGAAGCATCACAAGATTTACTAAAAGTAATAAAAGCCCTAAAATATTTTATTTTTCTGCTAAATAATAATAAATTTAAGTTAAAAAGGTTTTATTATTTATAGATTATGTTATTTCTAAAGGTGTTTATTTAAAGACGCTGCCAGTCATTTATAAATCTATATAAATCTATACGTCGCAGTTTTTCTTTTCTAGTTCATTAGACAAAGACGTACGTGTAACCGAGTGTTCAGACCGAGGTTCAGTCGTTTTCCTAAACAACCAGAACAGACAGCAACACTTCTGAGCTCCAACACTCCAATGCTATTTTATCTCTTTCTACTACCATTCTTGATTCAATTACGTAGTAATTCGTAGTCTTGTCTATGTTCGTAGTTCGTAAACTGCTCCCCCAAGAGAATAGCAAAAACAAACAACAAAATATAAGGCTTCACGTTCGATACGCTCACAGTATACGGACATCGAATCCTTATTATAATAAATCCATGGATGTGCCGAAGGGGCATTAAAGCCGAGAATAACAGAGAAGCGACAGCCTGTCATCCAAATTTGTACGCGCATGTGCAAAAATAGACCCACTTTTACTTCAACAGAAACGTCAAATCGCTGCCGATTTATTTAGTCCGAGAGTCGATGCGTTCAGTTTGTGTTTGGCGGTTCTAAACTAGTATTACGGTGTTTACGGTCTAGTATTCTTACTTTTTTACATTTCGCAATTGTACCGAAAGGTTACTGTGTAGTTCGTGCGTGTTTTACGAAAAAGGGAGAAGGAAAAGCTTTATTTTCTTTCCCGGAAACAGGTAGGCTGAGTACATTTGCATACGTACCATAATAGTTGTTTGTGTTTGTAAAGTATTTGTTTTATTTTTATTGTGCCTTTATTTAAATGTTTAATTTTGGAGAATCGTAGTAAAATTAGCTTGAGTTTAAGCAACACACTTTGTTCTTATCAAAAAGTAGGTTTCTTTCTTGTTTAATCTTAATATTAATACCCTAAGGTATGATTGTTGATCCTAACCTAACAAAAGTTAATATCTATTAAAATGTTTTAAAAAGTTAGAGACAAAGTTTTATGTTAGTTTTTAATTTAGGTAAGTAGTCGACCCATATCCCACATACAGTATACCTATTATTTTTTACAGTGCTAAAGTCTGGGCAGATGCTTGTCACAGAACGGATATATTAAGCAAAAAATGTGTTACAAACTTCAAGGTGTGCGAACTTTATTTTGAAGAAACATGGTTTTCAAAGACGGCGTATCAAGGAAACGTTTATTGCCCAAAGCAGTCCCCACAGTGTTTGGCCATAAAAAAGGCCAGTAGAAGAGGAAACAAGCGATGTTATATAAAAAAAATGTAATTCTATCAGGTATGTGTTTTTATTTAACTTTTTTCCACAATAATTCAGGGGCAAACATTTGAAACAATTGTTGTAAATATGTTTATATTATACATATAAATTCCTTCATATTATTTATTTTGTTCTTTTACACAACGGTCCAATTTCAAACCTGTACTTATTTTCTTTCGAGTAACTTATTAATTTTTATTCAATGGCATTTTCTCATTTCCAGATCTCAGCGTAGTGGTGCTACCAAAGGACAAAAATATGAAACCACTAACTACTTCCCCCATTTCTGATGAATTTCAAGGTAAAGTTAGTCTACCTCGAAATATATAAACAATAAATATCGTACCCATAATGATGGACAATTTTAGCTAAATTTCCACTTTTATTTAATACTTTATAACATGACGCGTTTCGCTACACTATAGCTTCATCCTATGTTTGTTACAGACTAAATCTTAAACCTAGCGTGCCATTGTTGTATTTACAAGGCTACATCCTAAAATCGCCACCAACCCCTTGTTAATGTATTGTCAAACATTTTACCTGCAGAGGGTATAGCCCAAAATCGCCACTACTCTTATCTTCTGAATAAATTAAATGAAATGTATGTGAGGAAGGAATATCTTTGAGTATACCTCCCCATTTGTACAGTGTCTCTCTCTCTATGTCTCTATGCCTGTCTCTCTGTTACTCATTGCGGCTCCGTACGCCACAGTGCTGCTTGCTAGCCATTCTTTCGGACAGTCTGTAACACTGAGGAAGGAATATGTATCTATGGCAAATAATTTATTATGAACTATAAAGTTATTAAATATATATACTATTATCTTATAAATAAAAGGCTCATGGCGATTTTGGGCTATAGGTGTCCGGGTAACTCTGTAAGCCGTGGCGATTTTGGGCTGCCAATTTAAGGGCAAGTAATTATAGTGGCGATTTCGGGTAACACCGATTTACAACAATCCAGGTAGATAAATACAATTTTAATTTAGGTTTTATTATTGTACTAATTTACTATGGGGAATTCCCACTGCGCGTCATGTTTATTAGGTAAATAAGTTTTATAAGGGTGAGTTATTTAATTGTAATTGATCATTAAGTAATATGTCGGAATTTTTCTACAGATTTATCTCAAGAGTCAAGACTTTCAAGTAAATTCAATTTTTTACCTTTATTTTCTACATGTAGTCTTAAAATTGTTATCAAATGTATGTCGATTCTGTAAAAGATGGTTTGAATAAGTAGAATTATTTTTATTATTAATAAGACTGCTTTTATGTTCTGTTATACGTGTTAAAAATTATCTGCCTCTTTGGCCTATGTATCTTTTCGGACATGATCCACATGTTAACTGATATACACCTGATTTATTATTTTTATTGGTTTTACTTTTTGATTTTTTCAGAAATTTTCCTAGTGAATTATTTGTTTTAAATGCTACTTTTACGTCTTTTTGATTGATAAATTTTTTAATTGGTTTTGCTGGTTTCCTGAAATAAGTAATTGTTTTAAACCAGCAGAAAAAATTAAAAAGTGTTCTAGGAAAATTTCTGAAAAATTGAAAAGCAAAACCAATAAAAATAATAAATCATGTGGATCATGTCCGAAAAGATACATAGGCCAAAGATGCAGATCCTTTTTAACACGTCTAACAGAACATAAAAAAAGTGTTATTAATAATAAAAATAATTCTACTTATGCAAACCATCTTTTACAGAATCGACATACATTTGATAACAATTTTAAAATACTACATGTAGAAAATAAAGGTAAAAAAGTGAATTTACTTGAAAGTCTTGAGATAAATCGGTTGAAATATTCCGACATATTACTTAATGATCAATTACAATGAAATAACGCACCCTTAGTAAACTTATTTACCTAATAGACATGAGTTGGAATTCGTCATAGTAAATTAGTATAATAATAAAGCCTAAATTAAAGTTTTATTTATCTACTTAAATTGTTGTTACCTTTGTGGACTTTTAGTTTGTAAGTGAAACGCGTCATGTGATAAAGTATTAATTAAAAGTGGAAATTTGGCTAAAAGTGTCTATCGTTATGTGTATAATGGATTTCCATCAAGTAGAGGCCGACACCATTCAAAGAATAAATATTGTTGTTAAATTTAATGGGACGATACTTAAATAGTTATGAACCAACCACCTGTTATTTTTATACTAAATAATATTTTTTTCCATCAGGTCCAAGTTCTTCAAAAGGAATTGAAATCGAGCCTTTGTGTGTATCAGACGATTTATCATCAGATAATGTCTTGGAAAGTTACTCATGCCTTTTATCTCCAACAACGTCAACTCAAACCTTACTAACTTTAAGTGCTCATACACCACGCAAAGAAAAGCTAAGACGTAAAATCAAGATTCTCGAAGGAAGAAGATTTTCCTAAATTGTATTTAGTTAAATTATTTATAAGACTGAAAATTTTTTATAATATAAAATATAATAATAGAGATTTAATAAGTTCTAACAAGAAAGCTGAAAGAATGCTAAAAATATTGTTGCATAAATAATTTTTATAACATCTGTAATATTTGTAGTTATTATTAACTACTCGCTCTTTATATTTCCCAATTTTCGACGCAATATCGTCATCTAAAATGGTTATTTCACATTTTTGCATTTCCATAAAAACTTTGTAGGTGTTATAATATGTCTACGTGCATGTCATGTACCATGTATTTAATAAACTCTAAAAATTATTTTACCTACAGTACCTAATGTGTTTTCTTCAAAATATTTCCTACATCAGACACAATTATTGCTTACTGATTTAGGACAGCGGAAAACCTATATTCGTTTTCGTTTTTAGTATAGTATAATAAACTCCAAAAGTTTTAGTTTTTTACGTTTCCTTCATCTATAGTTATTTGTTTTACTAGGCATAAAAGCACAAGATTTAATGCCGCGGCTGGTGTTTCATAGCCGAGCGTAGCGAGGCTATGAAACCAGCCAAGGCATTAAATCTGCTTTTCTGCCGTGTGAAACATATAATTTTTTCTTCAAATTTGTTCCAATTCCACGCAAAATCGACTTTTCCATATTTAAATTGCGTTTCATTATCAATATCCAAATAACTAAATTATTTTATCAAAGGTAACCGCACAGAAAGAAATCATTTGATATAAACGATCAAATCGTTTTACTGATTCAATAAAAGACAAAATATACAGCAATTAGTCATATTTTAATTCAAAAAGATCAAAATAATCAAAATTTTGACTAAGTCTAACCTAATAAAGTAAATCTTCTATGACACACCTTTGATTAATACCAGCATATGACG
The DNA here is from genome assembly GCA_963971165.1 of Philopedon plagiatum. Lineage (NCBI taxonomy): Eukaryota > Metazoa > Arthropoda > Insecta > Coleoptera > Curculionidae > Philopedon > Philopedon plagiatum. The sequence goes on from OZ020193.1 coordinate 80,464,037, forward strand.
ATAGATATCAGGAAATAAATTTATTGCTTGTATGCTAAATATTAACCAGAATTTTATGAAACCTATCTAATTATTTTAAAATCACTAATAATTTGATTAGTTCTGTTTAAACTTAGTTTAAATCAATCCAACTATTTGCTAGAATCAGAGCGAGACTGTTCGCTACATTTAAGAAAAATATTTGTTAGAATATATTTAATGGTTTATTTATTTACTAATATTTATCATTGGGTTTCTCAAATTTATCGAATTGCACTAACATTTAAATTGTAATATGACAAGATCTATCAAATTTTAGATTGTTACAAGCCTATGGCGATCAAATTGTTATATATTTGTTTTATATTTTATTAAATCTATCACATCAGAATACAATTAGTAACAGCTTTATAGATTTAATAAAATAAAGATTGAATTTAGTGCAAACTTTGTAATTTTAAATGGTCAAATGGCCTCCTTCTTGGTGCTTATTCGACTTCTTCATTTGTTACTAGTAATTCGTGGTGTATGCTTCGCACTAAAATAAAGTTTCTGTGCCGCGTCTGTTAGTTTTTCCAGTGTTCTACTACGAGAAAAGGTAAGTTATTTTTAGGTCCTTTTTTTGTTGTGGTCGTTATAGTACTATGTCAAAAAGAAACAATAATATTACTAATGTTAGATATTTAGGTGTATTGAATATGGGTAGTGAATGTAATGTATGTTATTTACGAATATTTTCATCATTTTGCGATTCCTTTGTTTTCCCAAAAGATTTCCTTCTAAAACGTTTTTAATTTAATTGTAATAATATGAAATGTATGCCCGTGGACAAAGAAATCATATATCCAATTCGCAGTCTTAGGACGTATGGTAAGAATAACTAAACTATGTATTAACTTGGAAAGTAGTTTCTAAAAGTCATAATTCCATATTTTGTTTCTAGTATGGCCCATATTTTCCATTTGTAACTTTTATCCTTTTTTTCTTGTGTTAATTTTTTTCTGATTTATATGTATATGATATTTTTTAATTAAATACGTGCTTATTTTGTTTCAGATATTAAAGATTTCCTCATTAGCAAATAAATTCACACGTTGTGCCCCCCAGTTGCAGTGGTAAAATGAAAACAGAATAAATCTGGAAAATGGATGCAACTGTGTTAGACTAATGACCTAGTAACTAATTTGTTAGCAGAATGACTAGTTATCAACATTACATAAAATACGTCAATATTTTTAATAAAATAGATATTAAATTTGGATACTAGCTTATAGTTAATCTATAAAAGGACATCAGATATTTTAATTTTATTTAGATGTTTTTTGAATGAAATCAAAACATTTATTAACCATATACCTGAGTTCTCAGTTTCGGTGTCGTCATATATAAGTAAAATAATATGTTATTTAGTATTAATTTAATTTTAAGTTAAGATGTTAAGTACATTTTTGTTTTCGAATTTGTACCAACCGTAAACCTAAATAAATCTTACTGAAAATAATAAATCTTGATGTGAATATAAATTTTTTTTTATATTTGCCCTATTATTAATGCAAGCTAGGAATATAACGAATAAAAAGATATAATTATTAGGTAGGACAGGTTATTTAGTAGAAACCAAAAATCTTTAATGAGGACGGCATTAGTGTAAAAATTAAGGTAAATTTTTTAACCAGGTAGACTTTAATAATTTTATTATATGTTCATGATTAATTTACATAAAATATACTAAAATTCATTATTATTAATTCGTATAGAACTTTTTCAAATAATTTACTGTTTAATAAAAATGTAGAAAATATTATTTCGCAATGGATACCTATTCATATATTAACCAAATTTTAATTTTTTGCTGTATTTACTAAAAATTTTAGTTAAACCAATCTAAGATTTGCTAGTAATCACCTAGTGTTTAAACAAGAACCATCCTAAATGTGATTATTACAATAGAACCAAATGATAGGTTCAAGAAAATATGTAGTATACTATAGCATATATTTACTAAGCTATACTCAACAGGTAGTAATTCTTATCAAATTTTAAATTAAATCAATCAAATGTTTTCTTTTCACAATCATATACTAATAAATTTTATCAAACATCAATATAATATTAATCGCAATTGTGCTAAAGTCTATTAAACCTGTTTTCTTAAATTTATCTAATAATGATAAACTTTAAACTAGACACAAAATCAATCAAATAGTTAAATGATATTAATTTAATTTGTGATAGGCGCTATATCAATCCTGGATCTGATTGATTTGGTATGTTATTGAGTTGATTTTAGCCTAGATTTCTTTCTGTGCGGGCCCTGCGTTACTATGTTTACCGCTGATGATGTTTGTTATTATCATCAGCATCATTTTGAGTTTTCTTAATGTCATTGTCAATTTTAATAACCAGTTTGATTTAAATTATTACTTGGAAGGTTGCCTAGCAACGAACTTTTTCTGCCTAGGCAGTAAAATTGGACTTTTTCTGCCTAGGCATTAAAAGTACAACTTCTAAGCCTGCCAAGTGTCATTAAAAGGACGCTTTTAATGTCATTTGGAGAAAAAAGTAATTTTCTTTGAAACCAGTTTTCTTAATTTTCACCAGATTTTACATCATTAGAGAAAAAATAGGATATTGTGTAACAAGAGCAGGTATACTTTTCACTTTCACACGGTGCCAGCATTTGAAAAGTATACTTAATTTTCAAGAGTATAGTTAGTATTCTACTAACTATTCTTTTTACAAGAGTATGAAAAGTATTTTTGACACTATGGCTCGTATCACCAAACTGTCCCACTTGTGTGAAATTACAATACACTATTCTACACCGATACTATACTCGGTAGCGTAGCCAGGAATACACTCGGGGCGGGGGGGGGGGGGGGGGGGAGGGGGGGGGGGATGGGGTCGATAGAAAAAGACAAACACTTATTTTCCTCTTTTGAATACAAAGGTAATATCAACTTTAGGCTTGGGGGGGGGGGGGGAGTTAACTCCCAAAACCCCCTGAATACGCCACTGACTATATTGACAATGCAATGTTCTCGCGGCAATGTTTTTGTCTATTTTTGCAATTTGTTGGTGACTAAATGTAATTTCAAAATTGTATCGAAGAAAAAGGACCGCCTCCTTTTTCTCAGATTCTCCCATAAAATCACAATAAACGTCAGACGCGAAGTAGGTAAAATCGAAAAATAAAAACTAAGGGTATTAGTTATTTTTCTAAAAATAAAAATACTTCTCTCAGTGTACACACGTTTATCCATTTATTCGGCCAATTAACATTTCTCTCAGTGTTATAGTACCACTCGCGGCGGATCAAGGTCACAGGGATTACCCACACCAACTTCAAAGGAACCGACGCGTTTTGTCGCTTCTCTGCAGTTTATTTTTCTCGGATTAAAGTGTGAGGGTGGAAACGTCGTAGGGTGAGGGGTGTGGGGTAGTGTCACAACGGCAGGGGTGAAAGAAAACAGCGTTTTCGCCAAAGGATTGGAAATATATGAGTGGATTTTGGATGGTATTTGGGAGAAAGGTGTCTTTAAAGGTCTTTTAGCATGCGGTGCATTACTTTTTTATAAATGAATCTGATGACTTATCAGAACGCTGTTTTCTTTCACCCCTGCCGTTGTGACACTCCCCCACACCCCTCACAAGTTCGAATATCTCAAAAACGGTTGCTTCTATCGACTTTTACCTGGTATACCTTTTTTACGTACAAATGCTGTGGAAATAATTTTTTTAAATTTAGGATGTAATACAATCACGCAATCACGTACAAAAAAAAGTATGGCCCATCAAAAGAGTAAAAAGGCATGTAGGTGGCGCCCCCTACGAAAGAAAGGCAAACTGATATTAAATTTGAATTTCTCATCTCAAAAAACTAGTTACCAATTTCTATTGAAATATGAAAATTTTTTTGAAGGTTATTCACATAAAACAAAAAATAAAATTTAAGTTTAACACCCTGTATCTCCTTAACGAGCAACATTTTACTAAGGCAGTTTTGACTTAATAGGTATATTTTCACCTTTACTATCCACAGTTACTCCATGTAACAATCATTATACGGGATACCCTGTATATCTATATATATATATGTATATATATATATATATATATATATATATATATATATATATATATATATATATATATATATATATATATATATGGAGGTTTTTCTATATAAATACCTCCATATATATATATATATATATATATATATATATATATATATATATATATATATATATATATATATATATATATATATATATGGAGGTTTTTCTATATAAATATATAGAAAATGGGGAATTTTCTTCGGTCGAGATATTTAATATATGTCGGTATCTAAATCAAAAGTTTTAATTCTTTCGCTAGTGCAAAACACAAGACCGTAAAATGACAAATACAATAAAGTAGGACTATTCTTTTTGATTCTGGTCTGGGGTATTCCTGCTATCGCGATTTCTGGGCCCTTACCCTTCATCAGGCAGGCTCACACCCAGAGTGGTTGACGAACAGACCACACTTTGAGCAGAATCAACAAGAAACCTTATATCCAAAACGTTCAAAAAGGATGGGTAAGATGTTTAGTGGCTCGCACCAAATTACTTTTACGTATGTTGCTCCAAAAATGTTGGTTACTAACATAATAAGTAAAATAACGTCGAATTTCTTCGACAGTCCAAGTGCACCACTGTACGATAATATAGAGTTTCTTTTTATATATAACTATATAGACGGAGAGAGTTTAATTTCCCACACAATTGATACTGCCGCAACATTTTCCAAATTTTATAGAAAAAATCCTTAAAAAAATAAAAAAAACACTGAAAATTTCATTACAACACATTTCCACTGCTAGGCAACTCTGTACACAAAAACGTATTAAACATCTGCAGCTATTTAATCTGTGAATTTATGGGACCAGGAATAGAAGGCGGTGTTGCCACATCACTATAAATTTCGCCAATATGCAATAGAAACAAATTACTAACAATGTATTACTTACTAAAAAAAAATAACGGTACCTATGTTGTTATAATTTATGAACCCTTAGTTATATATTTTAACCTGTGATATTTACGATTGCAAATAGTAGCCTACAGCAGGGTTGCCAGATCTTGCAAATGAAAAAGCGGGACACGTGAATCTCTGACACGTGTTTAAGGGGATAATATTTTAATGTGTTAAAAATTTGTGTCAAAAAAATGTTTCACTGTTTCAAGGACAAACATCCCAAATAAAAATTTCGATATTGCCGCGCAAAAAAAATTCAAAGAATATGCAATTTTTTCCTTAAATATATATTGTAAACTAAAATTAAACAAAAACAAACAAATAAACGAAAACTATAACAAACGTGTACATTGTACTGTACATAGGTTTTAATAAAAATAAAGTAGGTGTTTATTTACCACTAAAGAACAAGGTAACATGTAAATATAAATATATTTGGTTGAAGTTAAATCTGCACTTTTTAAAATTATTCAAAAATCGGGATTTTCGACGTGCAAATCGGAAAGCGGGACAAGTGGCTTATATCGATTAAAATCGGGACAGTCCCGCCTAAATCGGGCCGTCTGGCAACCCTGGCCTACAGTCATAGCGTTATTTTAGTTCAAAATTTATTAAACTGTAAATATGCCGCATAACTGACAGCCTGGCAACAGTCACACTCAAAAAGTAATTGACCAGATTAAGCGTAGGTCTGGAATTCCTGATTGTTTTAAAGTGTAAACAATAGTATCTCCTCCCTGTTTTTACATCAATAATCGGTTCTAACGCTATACAATAAACACGGGATTGACTAAAATGAAATTGCATCCGCTCGGCTCCATCGGATCGGGATTTCACGACGGATGGATAGATTAAACTACTATTAAACAAATTGCTTGCAAGATTTGACAAACTTTTACAAAAATTATCACTAAGATAATCGGCTGTTGACCTAGTTTATTTCCCGAGCATAGAAACAAAAAGTGAATTAAAAATATCTACATATATCGATAACCGGGTATTAATTCTGACCTTTGCTATTTTTTAAGTACAAAAGTACCTACCTAGTATGTCATTTCACATTATCTTATCAGTTTTGTAACACTACTTTTTTCTACAAAAAATAAAACTTCAGGTCGGTCAGGTGTCGAAAATCGTTAAAAAAATGGTTTTGACACCCTGTATGGGTCTGTTCCAAAATTTTTGAATTTGCTTATTAAAGAATGCGGTAAAAATTATGTACAAAACTAATTTTCCTATTTTTCTTAGCGCCGGAAATGTCATAAAAATCGATTTAAAGTTTCAATTTTCTAGGCAAACATTGTCATATTAGGCGAGTGAAGTCATCACTTTGCGACAGTTTCATTAATCACAAGACGACTGGACAATGTTGTTGATGACGGACTTCTTGAAATAATACTTAACAATATTGTAAGTTGAAATTTAAATTGGATGTTCTCGTTGGCTCATAGTCGATCTCAAATACCTATGTTTTTATTAGTTTCAATTTGCTAAAACTTCTTTTGCATGATGCTATAGTCCCTGGTAGCGTTAAAAATATTCTCAATGTAATATCAACATTTGGACAAGTTTTCACCAAAGAAAAATCATATAATAATTGGAGCAGATCTCATAAGGATGTTGATTCGCCTGAGAAAAGCTCATTAACCCGAAATATTATACTTTCTATTTCGCTTAAAAATTCTACCTTGTTTATGTCATTTTCATATTTAAGAGCTAAATCCATAGCTTGTTTTCCTAATGTCTCAGTATCAGTGTTCTTCAAGCTGTTAATTGACAAAAAACTAAAATCTTGCGCTATATCATCGAGTTTTTCGAACCTCTATTCTAGATCGATTCTTGGAAGATTGATTTTCTGACTAGAGATTTTATATTTTTGGATATTTCTATAACATTAATATCAATAATGTGCATGTCTGTATCATCGCAACTGCGCCCCCCAGCGGGCTACGCCCGGTGCGGGGGCACCGACGGCATCGACGCTAAACATCCGACTTTGTGCGCTATCGCTATGGCATTTCGAGCCGTCTCTATTCCACCGAACAAACCTGTGAAGACAGTTTCGGATGAAAAGAATCCACTTTTCCACACGCTTAGCAGTAACGAACCATTTCCAATGTTAATGGATAAAATCTTTAAAAAAAGCAGAAATAACTTAAAAATTCACTACAACATTTATATTCCGACCTGTCAAGTACGTTACACATAAAATACTACGCCTTGACAACTGTTTAAGCCGCGAATGAACGCCCCGTTCATTCGCGGCGGAGAAAAAGCGACGTTGCCACGCTCACTCTAAATTTTGTCACCATCCAATGGAAATAAATTACTAAAATTTACTATCGCGAAAAATAATAGTATATTTTATTAATACTTAATACTTATACCATAGCCTGTGTATTGCAGATAACCTACAGTACCTAATGGCGTTATTTTAGTATAAAATTTAGCGTAACAATCGTAGTTTGTCATATAAAAACTTCGTCCCATCAGTACACCTTCAAATCTCTTTCAGAATGACGGAAAATTCTACCGCGACTGTGCAAAAATTTTAAAATTTCGTCATCATAAATGGAAATAAATTACTAAAATTTTACTATTACGAAAAATAATTTTATATTGTATATTTTACTAGCTTGCGCCCGCGACTTCATCCGCGGTATAACAATTTTACTCCATTACAATCTCCGAACACCCATTTTATCCCCTTAGGGGTTGATTTATTAAAAACTGTAAAACACGTGTTTAGTTATTTATTTTTTGGAGTACTTCTATGAAGTTTCAAGTTAAAAGGACCTAATATTTTTTCTCCATACAAACTTTCAACCTCCTTATGACCCCCTTAGGGGTTGAATTTTGAAAAATCCCTTCTTAGTGAGTATCTACATTATAAAATAAAACTACTGACCAAATTTCATATTTATAGCTTCAGCGGTTTCGGCTCGCCCGCGACTTCGTCCCAGATAATAATTTTACTCCATTACAAACTTTGAACCCCAATTTTGCCCCCTTAGGGGTTGATTTATTAAAAAGTGTAAAACACGTGTTTATTCATTTATTTTTTTGAGTAGTTCTATGAAGTTTCAAGTTAATAGAACTAACTAATACTTTTTCTCCATGCAAACTTTCAACCCCCTTATCATTCACCCTTTAGGGGTTGAATTTTGAAAAATCCCTTCTTAGTGAGTCTACATTATAAAATGAATCTACTGATCAAATTTCATATTTATAGCTTTAGCGGTTTCGGCTCGGCGGTGATGAATCAGTCAGTCAGGACATGTTATTTTATATACAGGGTGTTATGGAAATGGTTACATATATTGAAATGGGTGACTCCTGGAATGGTCTACAGACATATCCAATTCTATTTTTCTTAAACAGAACATTTTAAAAAATTTCAAAAATACCCCAAAACCCGTCTATGTTCGACGCACCTGAATGAGCGAACTCATGGCCGGACAGAAAATTGCGCGCGAAAGACTTAAAACAATTGAATTTATTGTAACGTTGCCAGCCATATAAATTTTTAAGGAGAATTTATTTTCTGTTTTTAAGGGTAATTTAAGACACAGTTAAAAAAAATTTAAACCTTTTCCTAAGAAAAAACAAAAAAAAATAGTAAAAATGCCACTGCGAAATTAATCCTTTTTGTCAGTAGCCTTAGTTTTAACTAATATGACACCCTATATTACGTTATTAATGAGATAAGCATTATTCCTACTAGCTTAAATTCTCTGCTAAGAAAAAATTAAAGATCAAAACGGAAAACACTAATGGAGCACAACTACACAGTATTTTAAAAGTATAACCAAAATTCTTTCATTACAGCATTTGTCAAAAAAAAAACATTATTCTGTTTCACGCAGCATGTTCAGAAAGTTGTTATTCGTCCTTTGGTTAAGAAAATTATCGTAACTTACCGATTTTTTTGAAAAGATCCCTTAAATGAGTTTTTTTAGTCGAGATGCACACGCACGGCGCTTGATGACATTCAGAATGCTTCTTTTTCGATTTCTCTGTCACTTCCTATTTTAGTGTGTTGAGGAAGTAGCTGGCGCTGATTTGGCGCAAAATATAACGCGTTTAGTAGAGTACTTTAAAACAAACAAAAACCAGACATTGTATAAACTGGCGAATGCGCCAGAAAAGTCTTATGCAACCATTATTACTATTGGTAGTTTTTTTGAGTTGACTATCTTAGGGGGACAATCATATCAATGGGAAGAGTTGTGTTGTTTAATAAATAAATAACTTTTTAGTTTTTCAGTGTTGACAGTAAAAAAATACCTTGGATTCTTTTAAGCATTGTGTTTTAATTAGTTAGTGAACCCTTTTTTTACATTAATGTAATGTCGGAAATGAGTGCCCTAGGCAAGTGTAAATACAATGATGCATTTGAAACAACTTTTCGTTGTATCAAAATATCGTATCGAGTATTTTTATATTTTTACGTCATCTAGTACCTAGTACTAACTAGACTATGAAAGACCAACGAAATTGAAAATTATTGGGCAGATGAAAAAGTCGAATGACTGTTTCAACACTGGAAGAGGTTATGAAGGTAACGTTTATAATTAATTTAAGTTGTGAGGAATTTCGCTTAAAAATTAAGGACGATATAAATAAACCTGTTAATAAAAGCCAAATCTTCTGTTAAATATGATTAATAGACAAATAAAAAAAAGTACATGCTTAAGTGTTAGGATTTTTTTTGTTTAACGCTAATTTTGAACTACAATTTTTGTATAGGTACTCTTTTCCTCCAAAAACTTCGGGTCGGCCTGTTCAGTTGAACAAAATTTTACTCTTGGTTGGAACACAGCTGTTCTCTGGATTTTTTGTGTTGTAGTATTCTAACTTTTTAAAATTGAATGTTTTAAAAGAGTTAGTATGATTTCTTACTTTAAAGATGACAAAAATATTATTTCTTTTATCTTCTGACAGCCCACGAAGTCCGCAGTCTAAGTACTACCGTAAAATGGGGTGAATAGGGTCATGAGGGTGAATAGGGTCGAAAGCGAGTTCGTTACCTAAATCCAGTATAAAAATAAAAGGCGCGAATGGTGCCGATTTTCGAACATGGCTTTTACATGTTGACACTTGTCAACACCGGACGTGATATTTATGTGTGCTGTTGAACAACCTGTAGCGGCATGTTAGCCACGATAATATTCCTAATATTTAGCGGCAAAAAAGTTATCCCGTAAACGTGTCCCGTCTTTTTGTTAAAATTAACGGACAAAGATTTTTGTGTGTGTGTAACTTAAAGGTAAGTGTCCCAGCAACAAAGTGATATAATTAATGTCTTATTATGTTAACTGGTGTTTGTGTTAAGCCGAATTTGTTTTTCTCGGGCGAAAATTTGATATAGTTTATTGGCCATTAAAAAATTATACTGTATTGTAACATACTTGATTCGTAATATAGGTACGTTTAGAAACCAATTTGTACTTTATTTACCTATGTAACCTATTTTTTACAATAATAGTTTTGGCTTTTTTAGCAGACAAGATAAACACAAACAGCCAGCTTCTCCAATGCTAGTGCGGTCTAATTTAACAATCAAAAGTTTTAAACTGACAAGTGTAAGAAGAAGACAACTAAGTTGTATTCTATGAACTTATTTCTGAGCTTTTTCGCAAATTGATCAGGAAAAGGACAATTTTAGTACGTACTTTCAACAATAATAGAACTAAATTCATTACAGCAACGCGTTCCAAGATGAAAATCATTTGGAAACCAAGTAAATCGCTGAAATATCACAATAATTCATAAATTTGTAATGACAAGGACAGGACAAAAACCTGTCAAAACATAACTGATCAACTATAAGATCTTAATTTAAACCAGTACTAAATCTTAAACTTTCTGAGTGAATCTGGACGAACTATTTTATGTAAAGTTTAATATATAACTTTTGTTCCCTATTTTTGCAAAAAAAGCCAAAAATGATCTTTTTAAAACAGTTTAGCTGACCCTTTTTAACCCAGTAGCGGTTTAATAGTATTTTAGATTAATTTTTAATGGGTGACCCTATTGACCCCGACTTTGGGCTGAATAGGGTCAGGGCATAAAAAAATATATATATGCTGACTCCTACTGAATTTCTTAAAACTTATATGGTAGTTCTATTGTACAAATAGGGACTCATAATAGTAACCTATGTCCAAATTTTTCCTGACAACGGTTTCAAAGTTATCGAGGTTTAAAGTTGAAAATTGACCCTATTCACCCCATTTTACGGTATTTATTTCAAATCTGTTACATAGGATATTCTAGAGAGACTTGGCAACGTCACAACAAGGACTGACGTCAAAACAAAAGTTTTTTTCTGTAACTGACGTTTCTCGCTGTTTTTTTATATGACCATGTATTTATTACCAGTGGTGTGCAGTTACTAAAATAATTTTTTTATGGGACGATATCTACCTCTTTTTTATCATGGAGCGCCATTTATAAATATTTTTATTCAGTCTGAATTCATACCAGCATTTACCGGTTTCAATATATGCAGTGAATTTCATAACACCCTGTATATAGATTAATCCTTAGTCATATGCTTTGGCATGTGGTATTTACGATTGCAGATGTTTACCTACAGTAATTCCGTTATTTTATTTAGTTTATCATTCTGAAAATATGCCACATAAAGGAAAGCCTGGCAACAGCCGTTCTCAAAAAGTAGGTGGGGGTCATATAGTTGGCCAGGTTAAGAATAACCCTGGAATCTCTGATTGCTCTAAAATATGATGATGAATGATATATGAATGATATAATGTCCTTACTTTTTAATTTATGACCATGTTTCTAACGCAAATGTCGATCCGATCCGGCTGATCGAATGGAATTGGAAGTTGTTAAAAATGAAATCGTATTTATCGTCCACTCCTGTTTCCAATTTAAAATACTAGTTTATTTCCTTCGAGTAAAACAGGGCCATTAAAAATTATTAATATAAGAATTAAGCAAAAAATTAATAACAAAAATTCAAAATATCACTCTCTAGAAAAAAAGCGTAAGAGAGCAAAATAAGAAATTATAAAATCTACTACTGGGGACTGGGTATGCCATCTTTGTTTTATTTTTTAGAATTGTAAAAAAATAAATTTGCATGCCTTAACGACGCGAAAGCCCTAGTTTCTGCCCTAAACTGTTGTTTTAAACCGAACTGTTTGGTACTGTACATTTTTATTTATTCATTTTAACTATATAACGATTTCCATATTTCTTATGAAGTGACAAAATAAATTAACAACAAAAAGTTAATTTATTTTTCACGGTTCTTAATTTTGATTACTAATTACAACGTAATTGTAGGTCAAATTGTTCCCGCCACAAAATACCTTTAAATTTCTTACATTCTTTACCAAAAATGTTGCAACACAAGACGCAAATATTACTGAAATCAAATAAATTAAAATTAAGTACTGGAAAAATTTATTTTAATTTCTATTTCATAAAATATTTGTAAAAGGAACGTGAAAAAAATATTTTTGTAACAATTCCACTTGTGTCAGTCAGTCAGGGTGTACATTGTCACTTTCGAGTGGATGAAACCGATAGAGGAAGCTCTATCCACTTGAAAATCGCGATAAGCACGGTTGCGACTGGATGCAGTATTTCAACTCAGTCTAGTAACACAGGGAAATTTCGTCGCAAAATGGCCTGGTAGGAAAAAAGTGTCAGAAATTTAACAATTACAGTTTTGTAGGGGAAATTTGAATTTTTGTGTGAAATATCCAATATAATTGATATAGCCGAAAATCCCTATAAATAAACAGCTCCTGCGCTCACGTTCGTATTGCAGGAGGCAGTGTAGTGGCTTTTTATTCCTCACTTCCCTTAGATGAGCTAAGTTAGTCTGAGAGAGAGATAGTAGTATAATAAATTTAATGAGGCAAAAAGAGACACAAAGATCTGACTATCTCAGCTTAGCAAAAAACAACTGGCAAATAAAAAACAACTATTGCCATCAGCTGTAAATTGAGGCTTTCTTTTATTTGTCAGTGGCGCCACAGATTCTCGATAACTCTTTCTTAAATGCGATTCCAAAACGAAGATGGCATGACAAAGTTTGGGTCCACTACCTGAATGCTGTGATGGGCAACACAAACGAACAGACCTCGTTATTGTAAAGGGTGTCAGAGTAGTTACTTCGGCATTTATTTTTTAAATAAAACAAAATTTTGGCACAACTGCGGTTCAATTTTATCAATAACTTGATGAATATTTTGCTTCAGGCAGAGCTGGGCAAAGCCCTCGACAAAAGGGCTTGAAGCCCCAAGCCCTGTTAAAAAAAGCTTGAAAGCCGAAAGTCACAATTCCTTTTTAAACATAATGGGCTTTGCAATACCCAATTCACTTAAAAAGGAATTGGACCGAAAGCCACAAGCCCTTTTGCAAAGGATTTAAAGTCCTTTACGGGCTGGAAGCTCTGCAAAAGAGCTTGAAGCCCATTAAAAGAGCTTAAAAATTTAGGAGCTTGAAACCCTTTGAAAAGAGTTCATGACAGCGCCGTCGCAGCGTTATATACACATTAACACTTAACAGGCGTCCAACTTAAGTAACTATACAGGTGCTATAATCGACCAAAATATTTAAATTAATCTGACAACAGTTTTCAATTGATTTAATTTCTATTTTAGATAATTTAAAATTCTACAAATCATTCATGTTGAGTAATACTTAAGAAATCGTTAAATACTCGTTACTCATTTCGTGAGATCGTGAGATTAGACACAAAATCGTGAAATCTAACAATAAAACGTGAGATCTGGCACCCCTGATTCTAAAGAACAAAGCATAAAATAGCAAATAATATTACAGGGGCCCAATTATTGAAATTGTTAGAAAATATTCTCATTGGAAAACATTCACACAAAATTTTTCTCACAACTCTCCGATTCGATATTTCTGAATCGGTAACGAAAGCATTTTACAAAAGAATAACGTCTACAGAAAATTCAGTCCGACAACACTGTACGATTCTGTGCCGGCAGGTACGGATACTTAATATTACAGGTAATCGTCCGTTAGTAAAAAAAAGAGTGGAACTATATCGGCAATTAATTACATACGAAAATTATAAGAAAGTGGTATAACACCGTCTATTTTATTGATTTTATGCAAATAAGCTAATTTCGAATTTAAATTCTCTGCCGAACTTACCGTAAATTTACATCGATTTGACGTACATGTAGTTACTAGATCTAACCTCGCATTTTTTAATATTATTTTTTTAATATTGTTTTTGATTGTTAAAGTGGAAATAAAAAAAGACAGCGGGAAATTTATCCCAAGAACAAAAACCATGTGTAATTGAATCTTTAGAAAATGATAAGGAACTACAATACAGTAAATTTTCCATCTCTAGCACATGTTACATAATAAGATCGTTTTCCATTTTTCAAAAAAAAAACACAATACCCAAAAGTGATATACAGTAAAGACAACAATATTGTACTTTACAAAAAAAAAAAAAAAACAGATAAAACGAATTTCAAATTCAAACATCCACTATTTACCTATAACCCGATAATATAGTACCTTTAAAAATGGCAAATGTGTCAAAATTTCTAATGAGAATCGAAGTTCCTAATGAAAAACTCTTTTGATGTTTTCCTAACAAAAATTAGACGAAATTATTCGTCTGCGATCAGTCAATAATACAATCTCAACAATTTCATGTGAAGTTCTTCTTGCTTCACATGAGAATCTGTTCTAACAATTTCAATAATTGGGCCCCAGATCGTATCAAGGGGATAACCGGGGATTCCCCGATCCTTTGCGGTTCGTTCGCTCGTCTATATTTAAATAGAAATAGAAGTGACTGCGTTCACTAATTTCGAACGGCATATAAATCCGTGCAAGTATTCCAAGTATAATTGTTCGGCATATTTATTATTTTGATTATTTTAATCAATTTAATTTTTGCAGATATTCTGATTTCATGTACCTACTTAAAACGATCGTACTTTTAAGTGCGATCGCACTGGTGCGGTCGAGTTTAGAAATCATAAAAATACGGTTTAAATCGTACCGTTGGCAACACTGGCTTGTATAGCTTCGAAAGAGCTTTACATGTCCTTTGGTCGCTTGCAAAGCCCTTTCAGTATTTCAAACCAAAACAGAGCTTTGAAAGCCCTCAAAAGGAATTGAAGCTCTTTTTTCATTCACAATTCCAAAGCTCTTTTATAAATTAATTCAAGCCCCAAGCTTTTGTTTTAAAAAGGGCTTGAAGCCATAGAATTGAAACCCCAGCTCTGGCTTCAGATCATTAATCGTCTGCGGACTGTTAAAATAGACTTTGTGTCCTTGAGGAAGCCCCACAAGATAAAATCCAAGGGGGTTAGATCGCATGATTTTGCAGGCCATTGAATCGAGAAATGACGCGGCCAGGAAAACGTGTCCGTAACAAATTCAAAGTATCCTCGCCGTATGACACGTGGCGCCATCTTGTGGAAAGAACATATTGTAAAGGTGCATAATAATATAATCTAATTGAGGCCATAAAAAGTTTCTTAACGTATTGCGGTGGGGTTCGCCATTAACATTACCCGATTCACAATCATCATTTTCATGAAAAAATGGCCCTATCTATAACCAGTGGTGTAGCAAGGTTTCCCGAGGCTACGATGCAAACTATTGTTATGGGCCCCCCTCTACTGAAACAATGGTTTGAGATCGAGGATCAAAAAAAAAAAGGTTTGTGTACAATAAGTAAAATTGCGGGGCCGCGGGACCCGAACTCCCCAGGGCCCCTATGCGTCGTATAGGTTACGTTGCCATAGCTACGCCACTGCCTATAACACCTCCAGCCGACAATGCGCACCACACGGTTACTTGAAGAAGATCTAAAGTTTTTTCTTCAATCACCCGAAGATTTTCACGTCCCCAAATCCTACAATTTTGCTTGTTTACATAACCTCCGAGGTGGAAATGAGCTTCGTCGGAAAAGATAATTTTATTGCAAAATTGTGCATTATTTCTAACTTCTTAGATAAAATTAGCTAACGCACGGCGATGCACGTAACCTGGGGGCTTTAACTCTTGAGTTAGTTGAATTTTATAAGCGACTAAGGCCAGATCTTTAGTCAAACTTCGATGTTGAGATCGACGATGGACTGAGGTTCTGGGATTTTCGGCAACAGGTTCACGTACTCTAGCGATATTTTCATTGGATCGAGCACTACGTGGACGCACCAACACTTTTACCTAAATCAACAACCGATCCGGAAACCTCAAATTTTCGAATAAGATTGCGAATTGCGTTGTCACTTGACACATGATTACGCCCAAAAATTTACCAATTGTTTTCACGCAAGAATGGGAATTTTTGTAGTAAGCTTAAAAAATTGTAACACATTCTTCCGTCGTAAAACGACCAATAATTAAATTGGCGGATCTCTATGCAAAATATAAAATTTCTAGGTTAAGGTTTGAAAAATGGCGATAAAATAAAATCCCGAAGTACCTATTGGGTAGTTGCTTAGTCTATTAAGACAAGTGGCTAAAATGCCACTCCTGGTATCTTAAAAAAAATTAGCAGACTTGGCAGCAATGTACTATATTTGTAATAAAAATGGCCACGATAGGTGGTCCGAAATTTTGGTGCTCTTAATTATTGTATGTATGAAGTCACGATAGTGAAACTATTTTTAAAAGGCTGACATCACTGAGTTAGTCTTCCCAGTTACGTATTACTTTACATCACTGACGCAATTCAAAATTATAAAGCATAAAAAAGGACTTTAGGGGCTAAAGCCGACAAAAAGGGTCTTTAGGGGCCTTTAAAAAAAGGGAACTTTAAGGGACTAAGGGACCTCCACTAAAAGCCCTGTGGACGGAACAAAGTATGAATATATGTATATATAAGTATGGGTGTAGTGTTACTGAGGACCGTGATTCCGAGCCCACGGTAATCTGTAGGTCCCGGGGCCAATGTACTAGCTTGTAGAGCCAACGTAATAAACAATAACTTTAATTTTTTCTCCAGTCTCCTCTCCACCAAGATAAGGCGCTCCTGTACTCGGGGTAGCAAGAGTGTGAAGTGCCCCTTCACATTTTTGACCCCCTGGCATGAGAAACCTTAACACGGCCACTTCGGCACTTTCTCGGGTCCAGAAATTTTGTTAATTTATAATTAAATAAAACGTTACGTATTTTTCTCTTTCCCGCTAAATTTCATTCATTAGTCATTAAGTTAACATTAATAAAGCAGTTTTTCAAAAATCAGAAAACCGCATAACGTACCGTCGCCCTTTCATTGACTTAAAGTACTTTAAATAGTATATAAACGGGGCTAAAATGGTACAACATAAAAGACTGATTTCCGATTCAATTTTGCATCTCTTTATAAAATACATTTTAGAGAATAACAGTACCAACTCAATACATGAGCAATGTAAAAATTAATTTATTTTTACTTAACATTTAATTATAATTAATAAATATTATTAAGTCTTGTAAATTTCTATCATTAGACTGAGTAGGCTAAATCTTCCTCATATAGAATTAGAATAAAAATTGTTGTTACGATTCACAAGAAAAAAGAGCAAATAAGTCAATAATTATTGCCTTTCCATCTATATTCACATTCAGCCCCATTTTTACCCTCTTTAAAGTTTTTCATTTAAATAACGAAATAATATAATAAGCTATAAGTATTTTATTCCAATTTTTTTTATATTTAAACAAAGTGTACCAGATTACATTATTTTATTTTTCCTATTTTTAGCCTGCTTGACAAAAAACATTTTCAAAATTATTTAGCTTTATCAATATAACTACCGTATGGGCAAACTTTTTCCCGATATAGAACAGAATTAGGAGCCAAAATTCTGTTGCAATTCAAAAAAGAAAAATTTTAAACCATGATTTTTACAGGTCGATTAAATATTAATCCAACTTGAGTTTTAAAGGCTAAATTTTTCCAGCCATAGACACTCATTTTAAAGCAATTATCAATTACAAATTTTGAAAATTTTCACATAATCTCTATATACATATAAAAGAAGAAACTGACTGACTGACTGATTGACTAACGTATCAACGCCCAGCCACACCGCTTGGTCTAGAAACTTGAAATTTTGCACAGAGGTTTCTTATATAACGTAGGCATGCACTAAGGAAGGGTTTATTAATATTCAACCCCTAAGGGGGGTGAAACAGGGGTTCAAACTTTGTATGAAGAAAAAATCTTAGATGGTCCTATTAACTAGAAGTACTCTAAAAAATAACTGCCACACTGAAAAAAATGCCTGTAATTTTACCCAATAACAAATGTATATTTTACATAATATATATTGGGTTTTAATATTTTCCGTTATAAAATCTGAAAGTTTCAAGTGTAACCTATATTACATGGCTATTTTGGTATTATTACAATGTAAATCCTGTTTGGTTCAGGACAAGCGTGGAATATTCCGTAACAAATAATGATTTGTATTTATTTACATGTAAGATCGTGGATTCATACAGGCTATTTAAATTTACTATGTAAATTTTTAGTAGTAATTACGTATAATTTCTAAAACTTGATAAATACTGTAATTTCCCCTACTATAAACACCTAAGTTTCCCTTTCTATATTATGTATTAATGTAAATTTCCACAAGAAAACATATATTTTTTCTATAATGAAAATTACACTCTAAAATAACAAATTATTTACTGTAACTAATCCGATTACAGTAGATCTCAAGGAAAAATTACAGTATAACTTATGTAGTTTCCGCGACGCTTAACGCAACTGGTGGTGCGTATATAATACGTTTTATTCAGTTATTTTCCAGCGATCAGTTGATTCAGGCTTTTTATACTTGTGATTGCTTGCTAACGCTGGCAGTTTTTCATTTTTTTTTTCAAGCAGTAAGTACTTTCAAAGTGTTTATATCTATTACAGATGTATTTTTGTAAAATTGGTACGTTTAACTGCCCCCTTTTACTGTTTACATGAAAATTTCAATTTTGTTTTAAAAACTTATTCCGAGTTTGCCACACACGTATACCGGATATTCACCCCAATAGTAACTGCCCTTAATCTTGTATGTGTCCCAAGTCTTAATTCTAAGACATAAGAAGTGAAATTCCTATATAGAGCCGCCTCTGTATGTATAGACTGTACAAGTGTACAACTACCTTATTTCTTGTGCGATTATAAAATATAAAATTACATGTTTTCTCGTGGGTTTTAGTGTTTTTACATTAAAAAAATAGGTCATTTCTTATGTAATAATCCACTGTAAACCTCGACGATAACTTACTTTTTTACATTATTATTTACGCAATACTCAACCAGTTAAAATAGAATATTACCACTATATACGGTATTTATATAGTAATATTACACAACATTTGTTCTTTTTCGAGGGACTTTTCCATGTTACACAATGGACATTTTACAGTGGTAATATTGTAGATATTTTACATACATAGTCATGTAATAAATTTACGTAATATATCATGGCAAATAAACGCCAGCGTTTCGTAATGGAATTTTACATTTTAGTTTTTTTCTGTGGAATTTCTCCAACGCTAGTCCGGTCTAATTTGACAACCAACAGTTTTAACCTGACAAGTGTAAGAATAAGACAACCAAGTTTTATACCATGAATTTGTTTCCAAGGTTTTTCGCAAATTTATAAAGAAAAGGGCAATTTTTTACTTTCGATAATAATGGAACTAAATTCATTACAGCAATTCGTTCCAAGATGAAATTCATTTGGAAACCAAGCAAATCGCAGAAATATCAGAATAATTCGTAACTTTTTAATGACGACTTATTAACAAATGACAGGACAAAAACCCGTCAAAATATAACTGATCAACTAGAAGATCTTAATTTAAACCAGAAGTAAATCTTAAACCTTCTTAGTGAATCTGAACGTTAATGTTTAAACACGTGTTTTACAGTTTTTAATAAACCCACCCCTAAGGGGGTGAAATGGGGGTTTAAAGTTTGTAATGGAGTAAATTTGTTATACCGCGGACGAAGTTGCGGGCGCAAGCAAGTTTAATATAAATTTATTAAGAAAACTAAGTTGCTCCCTAGATTTAGGTCTAATCTTATTTGTATTAATGCAGCCCTATTAACGAAAACATCCAGTAGAAATATAAAAGAACTCATTTAAAAAAGGGCTAATATAGGCACCAAACATTTTTTATACATATTATTTAAAGCTAGGTCCCATTTTTTCCTTATTGAAAAATATATAAAAAAATGTACTTTGCAGCAAAAAATTTAGCCCTAGTTTACTAAAATAAAAATAGGCCTTTTTCGATGAATATTAAATGCTATAAAATATTGACGTAGACTAACTAAGTCACAATTTTGCAAAAACAAACGACACATGCCTTATTTAGTTATTAAAAAATTTAGGTATTAAAAATAGGTAAGTACCTATTAGAATTTTCAAACTATCATTAGGGTCATTATTTATTGCAGTCATTCTTAAACGTGTTTACAAAAAACACATTGCTAAGTTTACTTAATTCTGTTTAAAAGTTAATTTTCGAGTTTAGGCTTGCTATTTAAATTTATTTGGTTTTACTATCATGTTTTAATAGCCTGTGTAGGTGTAGGCTAAATTTTTCCGTTATAAAACTATTTAGTAAACAGAAAATAATACAAATATCTCAGTGGGCTAAAATTTGTCTTCCTAATTTAGCAATGATGATTTCAGGTCAACTTATGTACAAATTATTTAGTAATTTGTTTCTAATCACGGGCAATTAATAATTATCAAGATATTTTATCTCAAAATTAAAAAAATTACGCTGCTGACAGTAAAATTCCCCACTTCCACTCCTTTGACAAAAAAAATTCTATCCAAAAAGATTTCTTTATATTATGTCAAAAATAACAGGCAAAAACTGTATTCAAATTTGTTTTTACAGTAAGCACTTCACCACTTAAGTTCTATAGTAAACCACGGTATGCTAAATGTTTCCTGAGCTTTAGACACTTATTTTAAAGCACACTACCAACTAAAAATTTTGAAAATTCAGGCTGCTTCCTAAGTCTAAATTTTATTTTTATTAATGAAGCCAGATTTAAGAAATCAGCGTAGAAATTTGAAAGCACTAATTTAAAAGAGGGAGGATATGGGTAGTAGGGTGGAGCGACGGTAAGACAAAAATTTTATTTTTTGAAAATGATGTTGCCCGACCTTAGGAAAGTTGTGGTTGGAAAATAGAAGTTTTTTGGAAATTTAATTTTTCTTTTGCGAGTGTCCTCTCCACCGCCACAAGATAAAGAAAAAAAAAATAGTAATTCTTAAACATATTTACAAAAAATAAACTACTAATTTTACTTAATACTTTTTTAAATTTATTTTTGGGAATTCAGGCTTCCCATTTAAGCTTTTTCGTTTCATTACCATTTTCTAACATTACGTGAAGTGTAGAGGCCAAATTTCCCCGTTATAAAACAAGTATGTACGTAAATAGAAAATGATATAAAAACCTCAGAAGGCTAAAATTTTCCCTGGTATTTTAGTAAGAGGTTCCTAATTTAGCAATTATGATTATAATCATAATTATCTGTAATTACATGTCATTTTTTGTGTAAAAATAGTAATTTAATTACTACACCCTTACTAATTTAAAAAAGGGCGAATATAGGTAGTTGAGTCCCCACCCTAGATTCTACACATTTTCTATACCAATTATTTAAATCTTTCCTCATTTAAAATTAACAGGAAAACTACTGTCGGAGAAAAATTTTAGCCCTATTTTCTTTTTAAATAAAAAATGTTTCTGTCGACAAATATTAAATGATAAATTATTTAAGAAAGGTGGCGGAACTATCTATGCCAAAACTTGGCCAAAAGAAAAAGACAAACATTTCTTATTAAATGAGCTATAAAAATAGGTTCCTAAGTAAATATTAGAATTTGTAGACTGTAATTTTGGCCATTTATTGCAGTCATTCTTAAACATATTTACAAAAAATATGCTACTTATTTTACTTAATACAGTTTTAAATTTAATTTGTGAGTTCAGGCGTGCCACTTAATCTATTTGGTTATATTAATCCTTTTTTAACCGTTCATGAAGAAAACGATATAAAAAT
Organism: Philopedon plagiatum; assembly: GCA_963971165.1. Classification (NCBI taxonomy): domain Eukaryota; kingdom Metazoa; phylum Arthropoda; class Insecta; order Coleoptera; family Curculionidae; genus Philopedon; species Philopedon plagiatum. Next base: position 80,486,112 of record OZ020193.1, read on the forward strand.
CTCAGTGGGCTAAAATTTTCCCTGGTATTTTCGTAAAAGGTTCCTAATTTAGGAATGATGATTTTAGGTCATTTTTGTATAAAAATAGTAATTTAATTAAGTAGGTACTTCACTAATATTAATTTAAAAAAGGTTGAATATAGGTAGTTTAGTACCCACCCTAGATTCTACACATTTTTTATACCCATTATTTAAAGTTATAGGCCCCATCTTTCCTCATTTAAAAATACGTAGAAAAACTAATATTGGAGAAAAAAATTTAGCCCTAGTTTTTTGTTAAATAAAAATGTTTTTGTTGACATATTAAATAATAAATTATTTACGAAAAGTAGTGGCACTATCTATGCCAAAACTTGGCAAAAAGAAAGAAAGACCAATGTTTTTTATTAAATCAGCTATAAAAATAGGTTTCTAAGGAAGTGTTGGAGTTCTGGGGCTGTCATTTTGGCCATTTATTGCAGTCATTTTTAAACATTGACAAAAACTATGTTACTAATTTTACTAATACCGTTTTAAATTTATTTTTGGGAGCTCAAGCTTGCCATCTTGCCATAATCTATTTGGTTTTATTACCGTTTTTTACCGGGCTGTGAAGGTGTAGGCCGAATTTCTCCGTTATAAAACAAGTATTAAGTAAATAGAAAATGATATAAAAATCTCAGTAGGCGAAAATTTTCCCTGGTATTTTCGTAAGAGGTTTCTAATTCAGGAATGATGATTTCAGGTCATTTTTTGTATAAAAATACCAATTTAATTACCTACTACACTTATACTAATTTGAGAAAGGATGAATATAGGTAGTTTAGTACCCACCCTACATTCTACATATTTTTATATCCATTAAGTATTTCCTAATTTAGGAATGATGATTTCTGGTCAGTTTTGTATAAAAATAGTAAATTTAATTAGATACCTAGTACTTACTACACTCACAACTAATTTAAAAAAGGGTGAATATAGGTAGTTTAGTACCCACCCTAGATTCTACACATCTTTAAACCCTTTTTTTAAAGTTATAGGCCCCATCTTTTCTCATTTAAAATTAATAGAAAAACTAACGTTGGAGCAAAAATTTTAGCCCTAGTTTTTTTAAAAATAAAAAAACGTTTCAGTCGATAGATATTAAATAATAAATTATTTACAAAAGGTGGTGGAACTATCTATGCCGAAACTTGGCAAAAAAAGAAAGACAAATATTTTTTATTAAATTAGCTTTAAAATAGGTTCCTAAGTAAGTATTAGAGTTTTTAGACTGTCATTTTGGCCATTTATTGCAGTCATTGTTAAACATATGTACAAAAAATATGCTACTAATTTTACTTAATGCTGTTTTAAACTTAATTTGCGAGGTCAGGCTTGCCATTTAATTTATTAGGTTTTATTACCGTTTTTTAACAGTCCGTGAAGGTGTAGGCCAAATTTCTCCGTTATAAAACAAGTATGTGAGTAAATAGTAAATAGAAACCGATATAAGAATCTCAGTAGGCTAAAATTTTCCTTGGTATTTTTGTAAGAGGTTCCTAATTTAGGAATCATAATTTCAGGTAATTTCTTGAATAAAAATAGTAATTTAATTACTACACATTTTTAAAACTAGGCTAATTTAAAAAAGGGTGAATATAGGTACCTAGTTTAGAATAGGTGGGGATATCTTAGATAACACATTGCAAAAAGAGAAATACAAATATGTTTGATTAAATGAGAAATAGAAATAAGTTATTAAGTAGGTAAGTGTTAGAATTTTCAAACTGTTATTGTGACCATTTATTGTAGTCAATCAAATGTATCTACAAAAAATATGCTACTAACTTTATCTAATACTGTTTTAAAGTTAATTTGCGAGTTCAGGCTTGTCAGTTAATTTATTTGGTTTTATTACAGTTTTTTAACAGTCCGTGTGGGTGTCGGCCAAATTTCTCTGTTATAAAACAAATAAATAGAAAATTTTTGTAGGAGGTTCCCAATTAAGGAATGATGATTTAGGTCATTGTTTCTACAAAATTATTTCGTAATTTGTTCCTAATCCCGGGCAATTAACTAGCAAGATATGTTATCTCAAAATTTACCAAAAATTACGCTGCTTACAGTGCTGACTGAGAGTAAAATTTCCACCCCAATTTCCACTCTTTTTATAAAAATGTTTCTATTTAATCAGAGCCAGCAACAACTGTATGCAAATTGTTTTTTACAGCAAGCACTTCGTTACTTGAGTTTTTTTAGTAAACTAGGTACCGAGCTAGGTACCTACTTACTAGATACATATAAACTAAATTTTTCCTGCTTTAGATACTTATTTTAAAGCACATCACTAACTTATAATTTTGAAAATAGTTACACTCGTATTTTTATAATTTAATATTGAGAAAACTAGGGTGCTTTCTAAGTAGGTCTAAATTTTATTTTTATTAACAAAGCCATATTTAACAAAACATCCAGTAGAAATGTAAAAGCCCTCATTTAAAAATTGGTGGATATAAGTAGTTTAGTACCTATACCCACTCTAGTTTCTACAGATTTTTTGTACCCATAATTTGAAATAATAGGCCCCATTTTCCCTCAGTTAAAAATAAATAGAAAAACTAATGTTGGAGACAAAAGCTTAGCCCTCATTTTCAAAAATAAAGATACGTTTTAGTGAGTAGACATTAAATGATAAATTATTGACGAAGGGTGGGAAGACTATCTAGGTCAAAATTTAGCAAAAAAACGAATGACAAATATTTTTTAGTAATAAAAATAAGTGCCTAACAATGTATTAGAATTATCAGACAACCATTATGGTCGTTTATGGCCATGATGGCAGTAATTCTTAAACATATTTAGAAAAAAATTAGTACTAAGTTGACCTAATACTGTTTTAAAGTTAATTTTGCGAATTTCGGCTTGCCATTTATATTTATTTGGTTTTTTAATAGCCCGTGCAGCTGTAGGCCAAATTTCTGCCTTATAAAATAAGTAAATAGAAAATGATCCAAAAATCTTAGTAGGCTAAAATTTTCGCTGGTACTTTCAAAAAAAGTTCCTTATTTAGAATAAGTCAATTTTTGAAAAAATATGATAAATTATCTAGTAATTTGTTTCTAATACTAGGCAATTAACTGTCAAGATATTTCATCTAAAAATTTACTAAAAATAACGCTGCTAAAAGAGAATAAAATGGCGCCAAAATCCAGCACTGTCTTTCGAAAAATTCTGGAAAAGTATTAATTAAAAATTGACCACATCCACTTTTAAAATTAGATAATAAAAAGGAACCAGGATAAATTAGGTTTTTACAAATTATATAACGAAATTTTTGTCTTAAAACAACGTGATATTTTATCAAAAAATTAACAAGATTTTGGGGACAAATGAAAAACTAAAGAAATGATATTTTGATTTAAAGCGGGCAGCGATTTCACTTGCTTCAAAGCCAACTATACAGAAAATCTACAGGCAAAGCTAACTGGGATGTGTGCAAAAATAACCTATAAGTTTTCATGGGCGTTTTCGCGTAAAAACGGGAATATCACAAAAAAACCGCGGAACACGAGATTCCTAAGGGTTTCTACTTCAATTTGAGAGCAGGTCCAGGTTTCTAAGGGGTAAAAGACAGCCGAAAAAGCAAAATTAGGTCAGGCAATACTGGGGATTCTGCAAGGTACTTACCGAAAATAGTCGTTTTTCTGGGGTTATTTGACTGTCACGGGGCTTAATCACTGATGCAACACGGGGCAGACACTCTTAAATTTGCTCTGTACACGCGGTTTACAATTTTTTCCGGCTAGAAAACGGGAAAATAAGCGAAAAACCGGACCATTGTCAGGACTAGACTAATTCGCAAAATGCCGCGTAACGCCATCTAACTAGCAGACGGCCAACTGGGATCCGCGAATCGCGAATGGCGTGAAAGTGTCGCGAATTTGATCGGGTGGGTGGGGTTTGTTATATTTGAAATTTTTGTACTGTGGCAGTGGAGGAGAATTTATTGCTTTTGTGATATTGCAATGTTTGCGTAATAAACAAAGATGGCCACACTAAGACATTACTAATACTTAGAAACGACTGTATTAATTATAATTTATTGATGAATTTTACCATATCTTCAACAAAAGTGCTAAATAATTGCGCACATTTATTTTGGATACCCATTAAGTTTTAATTATCATGCATGTTTCTCTGTAAACTCTAAAAACGTGTTTTTAAAAGAGACAGCATAATCAGTGTTTGGGTATTTTAAAATTTCTATGCCACACAAACCAACGCATGGACCAAAAAGTTGTAAAAAGTCAATATTTACAACTGTACAGAAATAAAAAGAAATAAGTACCTATATTAAATTTATTAGGTATGTATTGTGCTACGAATTAAGATCTAAATAACAAAATCTTTGTGGCCATTGCATTGGCGTAGATACTGGGGTGCAATTTTAACCCTCTATCCCTTTCTGAGACAATGATTTAGAGCAATCTCTTTTCTTTTTTAAATATTTAAAATTAAATAGGTATATAGAAATATCTTAGTCTAGGAATTGTATTATCTCAAATAACAGGTATACTTTTTCTGTTATAAAATTATTCTTTTAGCTTTTATTGATTTTAGGGAAAAAATATTTTGATGTCGTGAAACTGGTTATTTCTTTTTTTGAAGACTATGGTAATACCTTCAGAGTAGGTAGGTACTTTAGAGAATTATTACTTGGCAGATAAAGAAATTTTGTAGCATACTGTTCGGTTTAGAAATAAAATTTCGTAATAATTTATTACGTAAGTACAGGGTGTCATAGAAGCAAGAAAATGTAGGTACCTACAATTTTTAAAAATTCGTTTTTCAAAATTTCCTTAATAAACGTCAATATATCTAATAATATATAAAACAAGTAACTGACTGACTGACTGACCGACTTACAGACTGACTGACAATACTGACATATTAACGCACAGCCCACATCACTGGGTCTAGAAGATTGAAATTTTGCACAGAGGATTCTTACATAACGTAGGTGTCTACTAAGGTAGGGTTTTTCAAGATTCAACCTGTCAGGGGGTGAAACAGGGGTGTATAGGTACTTTATATGGAGAAAAAATATTAGATGGTTCAATTAACTCGAAACTTCACAGAAGTACTCTAAAAAAATAAATGTTGAAACATGTCTTTTACAGCTTTTAATAAATCAACCCCTAAGGGGGTGAGGGGGTTCAAAGTTTGTGATGGAGTAAAATTGTTATACCGCGGACGAAGTCTCTAATATAATATAAAAGAAGAAATCGACTGACTGACTAACATATCAACGCACAGCCCACACCGCTGGGGTCTAGAAACTTGAAATTTTGCTCAGAGGTTTCTTACATAACGTAGAAAGGGTTTTTGTCAAAATTCAACCCCTAAGGGGGTGAAGCAGCATAGGCGTAGTTAGGCAATCAAGTTAAGGGATGCTTAAGCCCTAGACCCTATTCAGTATATGGCCAAAAATTTTGTTTGGGGGTACTAATTAGAGTTTTGGTGGTGCCCCCTTAACTATGCCTAATAGGGTGGAGGGTTATAAATTTTGGGGGTGCTAATTAGAGTTTTGGGGGTGCTACGCACCCCCAAGCCCCCCTTAACTACGGCTATGTGGAACAGGGGATCAAACTTTGCATGGAAAAAAATATTAAATGGTCCGATTAGATCGAAACTTTACAGAAGTACTCTAAAAAGTAAATGTTTAACCTTTAAATGCCCGAGCGGGGTCCTTTAAGGACCCCAGCGGTACAATATTGCAAATATCTTTTTTTTATATCCATATTGGCAACATCGCCGTTAGGTATGTATCGGTTAACATCGGGTTGATACAACTTCAGTGTGCTGTGAGGTTTCGGAGTCGTTTTGTCAAATTAATGGGTGATAAGGTTAGTGGGGTCCTTCCAAGACCCCGGTTGGGCATTGACGCCACAAAATATTTGTGTTGATAATCGTGTTTTTTGCTTATAGTTTTTATTAAAAATGGACCAACAAGCCATTAACTCAAAAACAACTCAAAAAGAAATTGCCGAGAAGTTGTTAGATTCAGAGGATGACGATAATGAAGCTTCAGATAATGAAGGAGACGATATCAGATTTTCCATGGAGAATGTTTCGGAAACGAAGACAATCTCGAAATTCAAAGCGAGGAAGAATCGGATGTGGAACCTACAGAGGTTGGGGATACTAGTGAACTTCGATCTTCGATGTCCTACTTACATTGCAAAATCTGGTTTGGAGTGGCGAAGTCAGCCTTTTACTAGGTCCAGAAAACTTCAAAGAAATTTTGTAAATGTTCGTTCTGGTATTACACCATACGGTGCAAATTCCAACACCATTGTAGAAATTTTTAACCTGTTGAACTAATGAAGGCTAATGAAATTATACGATTTCGATTTAAGTTTTTCAATTTAGTTTATTATGCATTGGGATTGTAACCTATAAATTATTTTTAAGGCCTGGTAGAAATTATCGCTTTGTTGTTTTTTTGTTTAATATAAAAATTAAGACGACAAGTAAACTAAACACACATCATACTTAGATCATTAACACTAAAACTTCTCAAAATCAATGGGGTCCCTAAAAGACCCCGCATGGGTATTTACGTTGATTATAATAGCATGGGCATTTAAGGGTTAAACAAGTGTTTTGCAGTTTTTAATAAATCAACGCCTAAGGGGTTGAAATAGGGGTTCAAAGTTTGTAATGGAGTAAAATGTAAATAAATAGAGGTTTCTCGTTATTGCCACTGTTTGGAAAATACCGTAACGTTATTTGATAGACAAGCAGAAAGCACTTTTTCATGCGGGAGTAGCTGAGGGGTAGGTAACAACTATTCAACATGCTGTTCAACAGTGAATGAAAATTTTGTGACTATAGTTTCTGAAAGTGAAAGTCTCTGTGTTCTGTGTTTTACGCAAGTGAGGTCGCGTGTTACAATTATATATAGTTTAGGTACTAAAAAAGGTCTACACTTTGCACAATTGAAAGATTTTTATAATTATGTTTTGTGATTTTCAGGCAGGCCCGTGTTGTCCATAAGGGCAAATGGGGCAGTGCCCCAAGGCCCCACAGGTTGAGGAGGCCGCAACGGACGTCGTACAAAAAGAACCGTCGGCAATATACTGTCAGGAGAATTTTCAATAAGAGTCGATAGTTTGATCCATCATACAACCTATCGCCGTGACACACCCTGTATAATTAATATATAAATATTTTTTTATAACATCTAAGTTAAGTGCTTCATTCACTATTTTATATTTTATGTTAGTTGCTGTTCGTAACCTAGTTGATTGGGCAAGTCCCGTAATAAATAAATAAATAAATAATAAAGTGCACATGTAGACTAGACACGCGCGTAAAAAGAGTTCCTGTTTCTTTTTCATAAACACCGCTCGGACCCCCAGATATTTCTATACTTTTATAAATTTTTCAACAACTTGGTATTATACGGGGCTGCCTAAAAAGCTGGGCCTATAGAAACTTTAATCTTCCATTTGGAGCACTTCTATATTATATCATGGTAATAACCAAAATGTGTAGGTACGTCTATTGCACTGACTAGACTAAAAGTCTTCATTATGGCCCACCCTGTACCTATGGGGCTGACAAGAGGACAAATGGACCAAATTTCTGTTCTTACTGAACTTGCGCTTGCCAAAAACATAAGATTCATGATGAAAAAATTTTAATATTTTATACGAGGCGCTTAAAAACTACAAAATCATGAAATTGAGCCAAGAATAAACATGCGTTTTTTATTGTTTTGACGGGAAATATTAGATAAAAAAGTTGGTATAAATTTTACAATTAAGCAACATTCAAAATTATGTGAAAACATTTAAACTTTGTGAATTATAAAGTACCAGCATAAAATGGAGCTTATAAAAACAATCTGTGTTAATTCATAATTTACAAAGTTAAAATTTTTTCTTAAGATTTTGAATTTTGATTAATTTTCAAGTTTCAAATAACTTTTTTTATTTAACATTTTTCGTTAAAATGATAAATAACGCACGTTTATTGACAAAGTTTCAAATCTTTGTATTTATTGAAGCTGTTAGAGCGCTTGTAGACGTCGGTTTTTTTCACCGGACCGTACGGACCGTATTTTTTACCGGACTTGCGGTGTTGTTTAGGTTATAGTGAAAGTGTGTACAATTTGTACATGCACCGTATACCGGTCCGGCAACTATACAATGATAAACATTTTTGTCGGTCCGTGGTCCGGTGAAAAAACTTGACGTCAACAAGCGCTCATAGGGGCCCTTATGCAAAATTTCAATCATGTGCATACGTCAAGCTGTTTAGACATCAATTTGGAAATAAGCGCAGACAATTACATACAGGGTATTACAAAACTCTAGCGATAAAATTTTAAAGGTGTTTCGCTTCCGAGATACAGGGTGATAAAACTTTAATTTCGTTCTGGTTTATCTCATTTATTTTACTTACATCACGTCTTAAAAGATAGTTCATGCAAACGCACATACCTACATACGAGTACAACACTTTTTGGAGTACCTACCTACATATGTACTATGTACCGTGCGTTCAATTTAGCTTGATAACATTTTGATTCGCTGTAACTTTTTAGTTTTTAAAGATATCAAGGTAAACAAAAAAACTAAATGTAGGGTTAGTACCCAAGTTTTTTTTTGAGTTACACATAAAACAAAACACTAACAATTTTCTGAGATAAAAGCCTACCTTATATTTTTTTAAATAGAACACCCTGTATATTATATATGTATTCAATAGAATACGCTATTCTGATTACAATGATATAGCACACTTTATATTTGAATCCACTAGTTTTTGACATATCGGCAAAAATGCGAGATCGACGGCGCGGCGATCACTTTCCGAATACTATGGGTATGCTGAAACAAATCTACTATAGTCACGGCACTCTTCGAGATTAAGTAGGATAAAAATTTCATATTTTTGCCGATATGTCAAAAACGAGTGGATTGAAATATAAAGTGTATTATATCAATGTAATCAGAATAGCGTATTCTATTGAATACGTATATAATATACAGGGTGTTCCGTTTAAAAATATATAAGGTAGGCTATTATCTCAGAAAATTGTTAGTGTTTTGTTTTATGTGTAACTCAAAAAAAAAACTTAGCTACTAACCCTACATTTTGTTTTTTTTTGTTTACCTCGATATCTTTAAAAACAAAAAAGTTACAGCGAATCAAAATGTTATCAAGCTAAATTGAACGCACGGTACATATGAAGCAAAACCTTAAAAATATTTAAAATAATTTACAAAGTGGTATTTTTTGGGGAACACGTTCCAGTAGATCAAACTAGGTTCACTGAGATTAAAAAGTCAACCGAGGACGCAAATTGGGGGTTGGCGACATTTGCTCCCCTCCCTCTGCAAATTGGTTAATACATTCAAAAGACCTGTATTGCATTTGAAAATTAAAGATAAAATGTAAGTACAAAAAGTGGTTTTGTTCACCCCCCCCCCCCCTAAACTTAATCTGAAATGACGCCCTAAAGCCAATGGTCTTGGCTGTAAGGACCGGATATTTTGTCAAATATCGTCCAAATAGTACACTATGTAAATTAAAACAATCCAAGATACCAAAAAGTTAAAGGATCAAACAGAATGTTATCTTTTACAGTTTTTTTATACATAATTAAGGTCAAAATATGGCCTATTAGGTTGGCAACATTGTTCTCTTTGTTTATTAATTATGTTGGCAACATATCTATGTTAATTATTTCACAAAAATGCGTGGTCATACAATACTGCCACTCTATACCGCATCTGAAAGTTTCTCCGTCCTTAACTGTCATATATTGAAAACATAAGGAGTATTAAGTACCTAATACGAATTTAACTGAATTAACTGAAGTGTTGCCAATGAGTAATGAGTAAAATTACGACATTGCAGTGGCGGCTGGTGAAATTTCGAAGTTGTATATCTCTGTTCCTACTTACAGGACCCGAACCAAATTTAAGGGTTTTAATAGTGAGCCCACTGGGAATGTTTTGGTAAAGAGAAAAATCATTTTGTAATTTGCGAAAAAAAGTTAAATTTTTGGTGTGCCCCTCCTAGGAAAAAAATTAAATCGTCTAAGTATTTTATTTATTCCTTTTTCTAAACAAATTTTACATCATTCTGTCGACAGTTTTTAAATTTTGAGAGAAAAAAAGGTGTTAGTAGAAAGTTATAGTCATTTGAATTTTTTTAAGCCTAAAATAAAATTTAAGAAAAAATTCAAATGACTATAACTTTCTACTAACACCTTTTTTTCTCTCAAAATTTAAAAACTGTCGACAGAATGATGTAAAATTTGTTTAGAAAAAAGAATAAATAAAATACCTAGACGCTTTCATTTTTTTCCTAGGAGGGGCACACCAAAAATTTACTTTTTTTCGCAAATTACAAAATGTTTTTTTTCTTTACCAAAACATTCCCAGTGGGCTCACTATTAAAACCCGTAAATTTGGTTCGGGTCCTGTAAGTAGGAACAGAGATATACAACTTTGAAATTTCACCAGCCGCCACTGCGACATTGTCACCAAACTTCCAACCGAAGTATTAAAGTGATATCTGATGTAGGGTTGCCAGATATTAACTAAGAAAAAAGGGTATTTTGAGAAAGATGAGGTATGATGGGTAATGACATACCTATACTTAGTATGACTATGGTTTTATTTTCCATACTAAAGATTTATATAGTACATAAATGTTTGCCAGTCAACTTTATGCTTATGTCACCATAGTACTAGAAATAAATGATCTCGACGTCTCGCTTTTTAGATTAAAACTACCCAATAAGTAAATCTCGAAAAGGGGTATTTTGGTCTCTAAAGAAAAGGTACTTTTAAAATCTGTCTACGAAAATGGGTATTGTACCCCTTAAAGGGGTACGTCTGGCAAGCCTACTCTGAAGGGATTGGCTATTGACATAGGCATTTTTAGGTGGGGGGCTTGGGGGGCTAAGCCCCCCAAATCTCGAATTAGCCCCCAAAATCCAACTGAGTGGCCTAGCCGCCAATATAATAAGCCGGGACTTAGCCCCCCTCCCCCCCCCCCCCCCCCAATATATAAACCAGGGTCTTAAGCCCTCCCAAAAATAGAGGTCTAGAACCGCCTATGACTGTTGACTATATCACAAACGGGCCTAAAGTTTAATTTTATGAGAAAAAAAACAATCTTATTTTTAGACAGGTTACGCCTAATCATTGGCGCAACTAAGGGGGGGGGGGGGGTATAATCCACCCCAATCGGCTCAGTAGGCCCCTCAAACAACCCAAACAATACAGATAGAGACGTAGGATATAGAACATAAAATTTACCTAAGAGTCGATTGCCTGTATTTTTTGTTTGAAAGGGAAATGATAAGTAAAATAGTTACTTACAATAGACAATATACTATAACCTAAATAAAACTGAAATGTTTTTTGTAGATTCTACATAAATCGACTATTCATGGGGCAGTGGCGTAACAAGATCTGAGCCCCCCCCCCGCAAACCTTGGGCCCCCGCAAGCGTTGGGCCCCCTCTCCACAATGACTGGGAAAACGCAATGGGCCCCTCAGCGAGCCGCGCTCCCCCGCGGTGCGGGGTCTGCGGGGGTGTTTGTTACGCCACTGTTATGGTAATTGCTTTTATTCATAAATTTTTGTTTTTATTAAGAAATAAAAATATTTTACAAATCTTCACACAAAATTCAAAACTTGGAAAACGTATTCCTATTGGTTGTAACGTCACATGATATGAAAATAAAAGTGTATTATGGTTGGTGTTCTGAAAAGTCGAGTGTTAAGTGTTATTTTATCTTCTTCATTATTTTCCGAAGATTAGGGGGTTTCTGGGATTAAAAACATTACATTTGATTAAAAAGACTGTTCAACAATGACCACAAGGATAACATAACCTCAACATAGGTATGTGTTCAATCTTTTGGTAGGATTTATTATACCGTAAAAATAAATAAATAACAAAATAGGCTTTCTTGAATTTGGCAATAACAGCTAACATTTAATGATATTTATGTAAAATTTGTAATTAACTCTGCCTGATTTAAGCTGTTCTACATTAAAAAGAAAGTTTGTTCGGGGCACTTGCAGTGGCATTTTTGCATATTGACACATTACAATACTTATAGGGCAGTTTTTAAGAAATTCCATTGTTTAATAAAAAGAATATTTCACACAAATTACACCATAATCAAAAAACGAACTCTACGCAAACAAATGTATATATTTATATTATGGCTAAACGATTGCGATTAGGTATGGTTAGTATAGGCAACTCAATATGTACTCGAGGATAAGTTCTTAAATTCAAATTATTATTTTTGACACGCACGTGATCGATCAAATTGTGTACAACAATTATTCACGTGCCTGTCAAAAATTCTGGGAAAGATAAATAACGTTGAATTTAGGAACTTAATAGAAAACCGCGACGCGTGGTTGGATTTGCTTGGGTGATATACTTAGATATCATCTGACAATCTGACGTCAACTAGACGGCGCGCGAAAATGGCATTTTTTTAAATTGCAATCAATTATACCGAAAAGTAAAAAAAAATAGTTAAATCATCCTAGTAATTTTCTTCAAAATAATATTTTTAGGTTTGTAATTACTTATTGCAAACGATTGATGCAATAAAAAAACTCATTCATATTCATATTCCCTATAACTATTATATACAAGCTGCAATGATAAGTTCAAATTATGTCAGTAAAATCAAATCCTTGATTACAATCTAACTGTATGAGTATTTTCGACAAACACGTAAAAAAGGTAGATAATAAAATAGTGCTATGGGAAAAATAAAATATAAACACGGTTTATTTAAAACTTTGGAGTCTGACTGCACAAGTAATTCTAAGCAACTTTTCAAAGAGCATTTTCCTTATAAATTAAAAATAGGGGTCTTACTCCCAGGTGAAAATGTTTCTCAACGTAAATGGTATTCTTTTAGAAAGTAAATTTTTTTATAGAGACTGACTTTTTCTGGAAAAATAAGAAATTAGGTTCATTTGTGGTATACGCAACCCCATCCGGGAACACCCTGTATATTAGCAACGATATTGCTCCTCAGTAGAACAAAAAAAATCTTATGGCTATATCTTTACTATATAGCTACATACACAGAAGAAAACAGCGCTTGGATACAAAGAACCATTTTAATGCATTTATATTTTTTGCATAACCCATCCTTCGTTCTAACTACCTCCTCCAGCGGGTTCCAAATCTGCTCAAACCGCATCGTAACCACACCCCACATCCACATTTGAACTTCTGGGGTTTCTGTTTTATGACACGTGCAACTTGTAATTACAAGTTGCACACAACATAGGAGTAGCTTACTCTGAGGTTAAAATGCCTTGGGAAGTTTTTGAGCGCCCTGTATAGAGAAATTAATGTTTCTCAACAATCACATTCTTTCAGAAATCAAAAGAGACTGACTTTTTCTGGAAAAATAAAAAGTTAGATCCATTTGTGGTATACGTAATCCAGGTACACTCTCTAGTCTCTACATTAACAAAGATATCGCTACTCCATAAAACCAAAAAAACCTTATGGCTATAATAGAAGATAGACTGTGGTCCTGGCTATACAGCTACAACACATAAAAGAAAAAAGCACTTATAGGCACGCAGAACCGTTTTAATGCCTTTATATTTTTTGACTAACTCATCCCTCTTCTAAGTAGGTACCTGTTGTATTGGTTTCCAAAGCTGAGCAAACCTTAACGTAACCACACTCCACACCCATATTTAAAATCCTCGGGTTTCTGTGGTATGACAGGAAACAATCACAAGTTGCAGGCAACATAGGGGTAGCTTATTCCAAGGTGAAAATACTTGCGAAGTTTTTAAGCGCCGGTATAAATAAATTAATGGTTCTCAACGTGAATAACATTCCCTTAGAAAACAAAAATTACCGACAATTACTTTTTCTGGAAAAAAATTAGGTTCATTTGTGGTATACGTAACCCAGAGGCGCAATGTACACCCCCGAACTGCGGGAGGACCCCTCCGTTTGAGAGGCCCAAAGATGGATAGCGCATAGGCCGATTCATTGCTACACATCTGGGCTCACACTTGATTTTGTGGGGGGGGGGGGGGGGGGGCTTACTATGTTGCCTTACGCCACTGACACAACCCCATCCGGGGACACTCTGTGTATTAGCAGAGATATCTCTCCTCCATAAAATCAATAAATGATCTTTACTATATAGCGACACACACAGAAGAAGAAAGCGCTTGGGTACACAAAACTATTTTAGTCTTTCAGCCAGATTCTCCATCGCTATATCGTCCGGTCTAATTTGACAACCAAAAGTTTTAAACTGGCAAGTGTAAGAATAAGACCTTTAAGTTTTATACCTACTATGAATTTATTTCTGAGCTTTTTCGCAAATTTCTAAAGAAAAGGGCAATTTTAGTACGTACTTTCCACAATAATAAAACTAAATTCATTACAGCAGCTCCTTCTAAGATAAAAATCATTTGGAAACCAAGCAAATCGCTGAAATATCAGAATAATTTATAAGTTTTTAATGACAAGTTATTAACCATGACAGGACAAAAACCTGTCAAAACATAACGGATCAACTATAACCTATTAATTTAAACCAGTACTAAATCTTAAACCTTCTTAGTGAATCTGAACGTTTATATTTTTTGCCTAGGCCATCCCCCGGTCTGACTACCTGCTCTAGCGGGTGCCAACCCAGAGCAAACCTCAACGTAACCACACCCCACACCCATATTTAAAATCTTCGGGTTTATGGTTTACGACAGCACAAAAGTTGCCCACAACGTATAGGTAGGTACCTACTAAATTATCTTTTGTAAATATAAAATACCACAATCGTTTAAAATTTTATTGATGTTATTCTTAAAACATAAATTAAAAATGTATAAAAAGGCCTGCAACGTTTAACTTGATTAGTATTATGTTTAACATGTCTTATGGACAAGATTTTAAAAAATAGTAATCAGAACGTATAAAAAAAAACATTCTCTTTTACTTTTTCTAACCACCGTTTTTTTTTAGATTGCGTTTCACTGGTTATCTAAACATTTAATGAAAAGTCCAATCATGCTGAAGTGCTACGACATAGAGATTTATTGATACAAAATATCAGTAAACAAGAAAAAAATATGGGCATATGGAGAAATATTCTTAATTATTTAAGGCATTGTAATAATGCAGATTCTTAAAATTGCTTTTTTACTCAATTTTTAGCGATTTCTACCTACTACCAACTAATTCCAATAACTAAAAAGTTCCCCTAAGCAATAAAAACATACCTATATGAAAATTTATACGTGTGAATAGTTAACGTTGATCAAGTTCTTTTTGTTAATTTTTAATATTTTCTTGTTTAATATTTTCTTGCTCCATATCGCACTTATAGTTATTTAATAATACATTAATTTCTTTTTGTTCACTCATTATTTTCTTATACGTATTCGCCCTCATTTCCTAACAAACCTTAACAACTTTTTTTATTTAACCTTTTTGTAAGTAATACCGAAAACCCAAAAATAAATCGCCAATATTCAAATTACATTACTTGTGAAAATTGTTATAATTATTGTTCACGAGCCGACACTGCTTAGTCATAACTTAAAATCTAAAGGGTGGATTAGTATTGCCCTCTTCTAGTAAAAAAACAAACCAACCTACCTACACTTACAGGTTCCTGTAAGAAAGCCCTTAGTAAAATAATTTTGAGACATTCGGAACTTTGGTATTATCTTTGTTTGGTTTGTATTATTAGACGAAGATAGGCGATGGGAAAACGTGGTACTTTAGGCAATTTTTCAAAATAGTCTCTTATGATTTCAGATGCAATCATCGACATTGTGTCAATATCTTTGTTTATTTGTTTTATACATAAACAGGACTACGTTTGTCTGATAAAGTATCGATTTTAAGGGGCATTCTCTGATTGTGGGTAAATTTATTTTTTTAAGAAAAATTTTTCACTAAACTGTTGATAGGAGATAAACTTTGCCTAAAGTATGACGAACATTTAGGAGCTTGGTTATGTTTTTTTTAGGATATTTAAAATGAAATTAAACCAACAGAATGCATTTTTTGGGTGATGCAGCGGGCAAAATTAAGTTTTATTTGGGAGGTATGGGATAAATTCATTTGAGAAAAATAATACGTATTAATTGAATGAATAATAAAAGGTCAAATTCACAATTGCTAAGGCCGAGCTAACTTGACAATCAAGGGTTTAAATTGACAAGTATTAGAATAAGACAACTGAGTTTTATACTAGGTAGGTATGATTATTTTTTTTTGCAAATTTATAAAGAAAAGGAGAATTTATATATGTCTTTTCCACAATAACAGATTCAAACTAATTCTAGCAACTAGTTCTAAAGATAAAAAATCATTTAGACACCAATCAAATCGCAGAACTCTTAGAATAACTACTAAACTATGATGACAATGACAGAATAAGAACTATATCAAGATCTAAATTTCAAATACCTAGTACCTACTAAAAGTATTAAACCTTTTCAGTAAAATCCGGGGTAAAGGTTTTACTACAGAGTTGTAAATTCATATAATATGGTTATTACATTAAAAAAAACTTTCTCCTTGACACTTTTATTTAAAAAAAAAACATTTTAAAATTTTTTGAAAATTATTTCAGATTTGATGGATAGCAAATTACTTTTCAACATTTTTTTCATTCATTATTTTTTAAGCAAACACTATAAATAGCGAAGCCAAATAGGTATCGGTAGGTAGGTACTTAGAAAGTTACATTTAGGGTTACCATCTGACCGGATAAATCCGGTCTTGACCGGATTTTAAAGGATTTTAAAGGCGTTGACCGGACTCCGCCCGGATTTCATTAAAGACCGGATTTTCTACACCATCAGGTAACGATGCAATTTCCGGCAAAAAAAAACTTTTTAAAAGCTGTTTCAAGTGGCCAAAAATATAAATAATTTAAGGGGTTACAAAAAAAATTATAAAACTAATAAAATGGTAATACAAAATTTCAGTTTTATTTTTTACACCAAAAACCGGACATGTTTTTATAAAATCAAGATTTTTCACCGGATTTACGAATTTAGCACCTGGTAACCCTAGTTACAATACAAAAAATTGTTGGATGAAATTTATTTATTTCTTCATTCCTTTAAATAAGTATAACATGTACAGTCGTTGCCAAAATAAAGTTGGATTGGAGGTTGGGAGGGAAAGGGAAAACATATGCAGGCAATTTGTTACATAATCTGGAGACCCTAGGTATGAATAATGAGAATGAGCGAGAGAAGTGCGATGTTCTAGGCTTTTGTAGCTGGACAGTAATCCACATATAACGCGCCTCTTGTTGTTCTGTTGGGAAGAGTCAAGAAGGGGGGGATTATAGTGGCTAGTTCTTCAGAGGAAAATCCGTAGAATTACCGGTAGAAAAAGAATAAATCCCCAACAGTGCGGCTACTGGGTCATTGATGAGTCGAATTGCTCTCTTTTATTTTGTATAGAATCAAGGAAGTGTCGAATGTCGATGGTGATGCCGCTTCCCAGACGTGGGAACAGTACTCTAGGTTAGGTCTTATTTGAGAACCGTAGAGTGTGTAAGTTGGAAGAGAAGTATTTTCTGACTGGAAAGAGAAAGTCAAGCTTTTTAGCTGCTGATGATGTGGCTATTGAAGTAGTGTTTGTGCCAGCTGAAATCGTGTTCGGAACGAAGCCAACAAGATCGAACGTTCTATTGTTTTGTGTAGGGCTTGGTCGTTCACGTGGATGGGGTAAGTGTTGCCGGATTTTTTGCGTAACAGTGAGCAAGACTGGGTTTTGGAGGAGTTGAACTGAACAAGGTTCTTGGCACCCCAGTCTAGGATTAATTGAAGATCTTGGGAAAGGGATAGGTGCATAGATCTGCGTCTATTATCCAGCTCTTGATTCTAGACTTGTCTGGAAAAATGAATGGTGGAGTGAAGAGTACTATCGTCACTCGTCAGCGTAACTGTTGATGGGATTGGTAGTTAAAGAAAGCAGGTCATTAATGTGAAGACGTTTCTTTTTCAATATACCTATTATGGCTACTTTGTCTTACTACCTCCGGAGTGCGGCATACAGTTGTAGGCATTCAAGCCATGTATAATGGGGATTTTCATAAAGAGATGTTATTAACCGGTACACTGATTTGGGGGTTATTGCGCCTTGCCTAAATTTACGTCTTGATTTAATTGAAAGTAATGTAGATTTATAAGATGTCTAATAGAACTCGGATGTTACAAAAGGTAACATCTTTAAGACCTCTCTCCAGTCTCCACATCATCTTATGGACCTCTAGCCTAGACAAGCCCCTCCTTTTAAAATCAGTTTAAGGCTTTATCTATCGCTTATATGCCCTCTGAGCATCTATGTATAGTTTCTTTGCCAGATGTATTGAAGCAAAAACTCAAAAATCGGCTCACATTAATTTTGAGCACCCGTCATAGACGTAACTGGAGGGGAGCTTGGGAGGCTAAGCCCCCCCCCCCCCCAAATATGTACCACTGATATAGTTTTACCTCTGTCAGAAAAAAAGCGTTTCGTGAGTCATTCCAGCCCCCCCCCCCCCTCAAAATTAAGTCTAGTTGCGTCCATGACACCCGTCATTATAAATAAAACTTATTTTTCTTCTGGAAGAGTTGTAAAAGAATTTCAGTTCTTAGAAAAAATTTTGAAATTTTCAGTATTTTTCCACAACTTTAAACAGCGAGAAGAGAAATAAATTTAGTTTGTAATGCTGGGACCAAAAGCGTCATAAATTGATGGGAAACCATTCTTGAATTTTTTTCTGGTACAGAAACATATATTAGACCAAAAATATATATAGGTATTTTTCATTGGATGGGTACATTAAAAATGTTTTTTTAAGAATTTTGTAAATAAAACTTTGGTGAATGCTTAATTTAAAATGTCGTGTACAGACATTCAAAAGATATTTTAGAAATATTCGTACATGGAAATATCCATAAAATGTCCCTTTTTACGTCTTCATGCGTTCAAGGTATAATATGAATCTAGAAAAGACGTCTGCAAGACGTCGTCGCGCTATACAGGCTGCAGGCTGCCTAAATAAGTTTTTTCTCGATTTTTTAAAATATTTTCTAAACGATTCGAGACAACTTAGGTACCTAATAAAATATTGAGTATTAGGTAGGTGACTACTATTAGGATAATAAGTTTACATAATATGGAGTCGTTGATATTTTTTACATTTATCCGCTAACAGAGATACGGACATCGTCATTGTTTATTTTTAAGAAGTTTTTGACGTAACAGAAATTTAAAAAACACACTGATGGCATTCCTAGAATTTCAAGTTGTTTTACAATAAAAATGATTTTTATGAATTTTATCAAAGAATAACGCGCTGTTTTTAACATATTTAACATTTTGTTATAAAAGGGTAGGTAGGCTACTACTTGCCTAATTTATGGTTATTAATTTGTCAATTTTCCTAATACTATAGTAGTGATGCCAGAACAGGGCGGGGGGGGGGGGGGGGGTGGGGGGGCTTGCTTGGGTTTTCGCCGCCATTAAAACTCTCCCAATTCTTAATATTTTTTAGTGAATTCGGATGATCGATCATACCTACTAAATTACTCAGCTCTTAAAATGAATGGTGATTTTTCTTCACCTTAATTCGAATCGTAATTATAGCGACCATTGTTGTCAATTATTGATATTCGAGTTCTCTAGTCCGATTTTAGAAGACTTTGTCCGATGATATAGTCGGACAGCCGATGCTCAATAAATAATCTACAAAAAAAGCCCTGATGATTGTTTCTATCCAGAAGTTTAGATTTCGATGTGCATGACTGGATTTGAGGCATAAATTCATAATCACTCCTGCATCGTATAAAACCACTTTTTGAAAGGTAATTCAGTCATCAAATTTCTCTAACTCCTTTGGAGGCCGCCCCGGGCCTCCGAAGGAATTAGTCCGCCACTCGGGGGCATATTTACGTATGGGCTGATTGGGCTATAGCTCAGGGCGGCTGGATATCTCTTCACTTTGATGTAAAATGTTGACGGTGGGGGCAGCCACACTGAAGTAGCCTGGGGCGGCACCGAACCTAAATACGCCACTGCACTGCCTTAACTACTCCTGTTTTAACAGCCATTAAAAGTGAGTTGAATATGTTACCGGTAAAGTCAGTTTATTTGTCTTACTTAAGTTTGCCCAGGTAAACCGCCCATTGCCGGAACGTTTTAGGCAAAGTCCGAAATTGTTCTCTCTTTCGGAGTTTGCCTAGAATGTAACCCGGCATTTAGATTTGCCAAACACATTTTAGGAAAAGTCCAAAATAATAAATTTGTGACCGTTACGTCGCGGGTATCAAATCCACCATAAACTTTTTTCTATGGTCGCGGGTACACAAGCACTGCGTTGATTGTTTAAGTGTTTGTCTATCCGTCTAACTGGACCGGGTTTGCTCAGATTTGTTATCATTTAATAAAAAAAAAATTTAAAAATTATATGTAGGCATATTTAACTTACTAAAATACGATTGAATCATATTATCTACAAGCTTAACATCACTATAGTATACCCATGGATTTATTAAGAATGGATGCGGGGTGATTTAGCATTCTTTGAAGCCAAAACAAACCATTCTAAGCGACACTGTAAACACAATTTGTAAACATTGGCCACATCTTATTTTACCTTGTATTTTTGTACAAAAAATACGTTAGAAGCATCACAAGATTTACTAAAAGTAATAAAACGCCTAAAATACTTTATGTTTCTGCTAAATAATAATAAATTTGAGTTAAAAAGGTTTTATTATTTATAGGTTATATTATTTCTGAAGGTTTATTAAAGTCGCTCAGAGTCATTTATAAATCTATAAGTCGAACCTTTTCTTTTCTAGTTCATTGGACAAAGACGTACGTGTAACCGAGTGTTCAGACGGTTTTCCTCAACAACCAGCAGATACAGCAACACTTCTGAGCTCCAACACTCCAATGCTATTTTATCTCTTTCTACTACCATTCTTGATTCAATTAAGTAGTTCGTAAACTAAACCCCTATGGGAAATGTTTTCATGACAAACAACAAATATAAGGCTTCACGTTCGATACGCTCACAGTATACGGACATCGAATCCTTTCTTAATAAATCCATGAGTATACCAATTATCATGGTACAACACAAAGGTAAGAACCTCTTATATATTTTTTGGTAAGAACATATTTAAGACTTTTCCTAAAACGTGTTTGGCAAGCCTAAGTTTGCCGGATTACAATCTAGGCCACTCCGAAATAGAGAACAATTCCGGACTTTACAAAAAACGTTTCCAATGTGGTTTGCCCACGGCGGAGCATCGTATATTGTCGGTAACATATTATGTACTATTTTTTCTACAATCAGTAACAAAAATTTCAATTTTCAAAATTTATTTAACTTATTTTTTTTGTTGTTGGTAATAAATTGTTTGCGGCTCGTGGCCTGTTCTAGTTTCTGGTGGAGTTGGATTCTCAATTTCACTCCCACTATCGCACATTTCCACCATTTTATTTGCAAAAAACACAAATATTACGAATTTAATAAGTACACAGTAACTATGAACTATCAAAATTGATTAATTGTAAATCTGTCATGGTCACGGCAATCTTTGATATTGACCGAATATTGCTGCGATGTTGCATTTCTATTGGTTATAAACGTGTATCTTAATGAAACATCTGTATCTTAATGAATCTCATTAAAGTGGTTAGTAAAAAATGTGTAATAAATAAATTAAAGTATGGGAGCAGAAAAACAAATTTATAAACTTTATTCATTTATTAAAAAATTTGCCAAACAAAAAATCAAGTTAAATACAGACAAGATCTGTAGAAAACACAAGAGGAGAAATCCTAATTTTATAAAAATATACATGGTACTCTTAAATTTAAACGTACTACCTATTAACCTACAGAATTGATTAAAAACTTCGACCCAGATATTTTTTTAAGTTCACAATTTTTTATCAACGCTGTAGGAAAAAGAAACTAGAATAAAGATAATACCTTATACTGACTAAGAAACTAACTTGTCATTAATTATTATTACAATATGCGGTGGAAATATGTAGGCTATAAAATTTAGTCTCATAAATTTTCTGTTTGTAAATTATGCACTTCTGTCATAAACGGAGTCTTATGAAAATAGACAGAATATTTGTATTTTCCCCTGTTAGTTCTATTTTAAGGAAGATTCTTGAGTTTGAGGTTTGAAAAACGTCGCAAATAATACTAATACTAAAAAGTAGGTCTCGGACTCTTAAGAAGAGTAATCGGCTCCCATCACCACTATTTTAGTCTTTAAAATTGTTGTGATGGGTTCGTTGTTGTGCAAAACCAATAGTTTACACTCCTCTTAACGTTCAAGGCTTAAATTTCATTATTAGAAAGCAGCACCTGTTGAAAAGTGACAGTCCCTAACTAATTGAGAAATATATATTAAAATGTAATAAAATACTTACGTACATACGCTAGTAACCATTAAATTACATATATCATTTTAAACAGGTGCAAAGTTGCGTAAAGTCAATACAACTGAAACGAAATTGTCAAAATCTGAATGTCAAAAATTAATTTTATTAATTTAAAAAAAATCCTATAGCTACTAATTTTTTACAAACGTCTAGAAAAAACATAAAATTAAAAATACTCAAAAGTCGTTATGGCCGGCAGCTTGTCGTAGTAGGATGTAGATCTTCTCCTTGATCCAATCTTTGTTGTATGGAGCATACGTATTTGTAGACTTCTGGTAAACTAGGCAGCTCAAGTCAGATAGCTGTAAGGTAAAATATAATGTAGTATTGATATCAGCGACTTGAAAATAAAACTGGAGCAATATAGCTTGAACCATTGATTTCGAATCACGTATAGATATCATTATTTACATTTTAGAACAATCAGAGTTTCCTCAAGTTATTTATAACTCGGCAAACGAAATGGTCCCCAACCTACTTTTTGAGAACGGTTGTTGCCAGGCTTTGAGTTATGTAGAATATTTGCAGATTGATAGGCTCTTACTAAAATATCGCAATTACTGTGGGTTAATACTTAGCTACAATTATAAATATCATAGGTTAAAGCATATGACTAAGGAATAATAAAATATATCAATATATCATTATTTTTCGTGATAATACATTTTTAGTCGTCTGCTTCATTGAGAAATTTGAATGGCGTAATTTTGTTTGTACTCTTCAGACATGTCGGAATATACGTGTATAGTGATATTTTACGTGATTTTTGGTTTGTCCTGACAAAACTTTATCAATAAATTTTGCGGAATGATGGGTCAGTGCCAACTAGGGTTTCCAGATCCCGGGACCAAAAAGGTCTTCGGGACTAAATTTCAGTAATAGTAATTTTAGTAAGTAAATTTGAGTAATATTAACATACTCGTAGGACAACAGCAATAAACATAAACGAAATGGCAAAATCGTTATTTATGAAACAAGTTGCAAAATGAGCGACTTTTTTGCACTAGATGTGGAGATTGAACCACGAGCGCAGCGAGTGGTTCAACACATCGTGTGCTAAAAAGAAGCTATTTTCCATCGTGTCTCATACAATATTTTTTGTAATTCAGTTATTTTACGAACAATTATTAAAAAAATATTTGATTTGTTTAAATTCCATTTAGACTAAAATAATGTTAAAGGCATTTTTTGTTTCTATGGAAATAGCTTTGATAACAATAGTTATTTGAACATGAGTGATAAAATGAAATCATATTACAACTTGTTTCAAAATGAGTCACATTTGACAATGAAAATCAATGTCAAAAAAGGTGACATTTCATAACTGAATTACAAAAATAGTATATTTCATTACCAGTCCGGAAAAAAGGATTTTTCTGTGCGCGCTTGACAAATTCTCGTGTGAGGCGCAGCCGAACACGGGAAGTCAAGCAAGCACGGAAAATCCATTTCTGGACGTGTAATGAACGATATTTTTTATTATACTTCTTTGAAAACGATAACATAAAACAAAATATAACATAAAAAAATACATACATACAAAATAAACTTGGAATATTTTTATTTTCACCATTTTATTAGAATGAATTTAATTGACAGAAAATTAACAACGCTGACAATATGGTCTTTGGCAGGTATGATGCGTTTTCATGGTAACTTTCAAATCATTTAAAAGGTGATTTAAATTTGTCTATGTCAGATAAGATTGACAAAACGTCAAAAAATATTTCAGAAATTCATCTAAATATTCAAATATTTACGAAATAAAATACAAAATAGGTACATATTAAATATCAGATAGCATATAGACTTTCTTGAGTTTAGTTTATTTTCCTATACCTATATTTCTATTTTAAAGCCAAAAAATAGTCGGTATCTTCATTCAGCACACTGAAAGAACTGGAGACCAGGAAAATTTTTTCCGTGCGCTAGCCCGAAAAAGCCCATCTTACATTATTACTAAAACAGATGAAAATAAGGTGTTTTCAAAGAAGTATAATAAAAATACATTTTTACACGTACATACACGTTTTTTATCATCTGAGAAAAAAAACATGGAAAAAATTTTTTTAATGAAAAAAAAAACATTTTTTTTTTCAAGAAGTCGTCAATCATCATTTAAAAACGCGCCAGATAGCGATGCTGGGCACATATTGGCGACTCACATTAAGGAAGACAGCTGCAATCAGCTGATTTTTAACGGGAGACGCGAAGGGCACACTAGAGGACAAAATTGACGAAGATGCCAAATAACACGATAATAAAGACAAAGACGAAACGAAAATATTCTCCATTATAGCAGTCTTAAAATCGCCTGAAGAGGACGCCACGTTAATTTGAGTCGTCAATCCTGTTAGCCGACTCGCGATTGGAGATCCTTCAGAGTGCAAGCCTAAGGTTTGTTCTTTTGTGCTGCACCAAACTGCACATTTTTTATTCGTGGAAGGAGACCATAAGCAAAGTCAGTGCATATTAGTGCAGTTTCGTGCAACACAAAAGAACAAACCGCTAGTGTGCAATGCCAACAGGTGATCTGCTTTACGTTTTTTTACAAAATCAGGAAGTTTTTAGATAGTATGTAATTCGTTTTCTATTTTCCTTTAAATTTAGATTTTTTTTGACTTCAATAGGATAGGCACATGATAATTTTCAGTTTGTAAGGATAGCCCAAAATTAAAAAAAAATCATAATTGGTTATTGTTTCTATTTTTAGTAAAATTATTACTATTACTAAACATAGGCGTTTTAGCTGTTCTTGTGTTCCTGTTCATAAATAGGTGTTTTTTTTTAAAATATATGTTTACTCATTTATAAATATTCACGTATTTATTGCATATTATTTACTTTATCGTTACAAATGTAACCACATATTGATTTTTAATTATTTTCCTCTAAAACCTTGCATATTTGTCAGCTTGTGAAACAAAACGCTATTTTGAAAAAAAAAACAAGCTCTATGTTTTTCTTTACAAAAAAACACGGTTTTTGAAAAAAAAAAACATTAACGTTTTTATTTTCATTTACATCACTAATATTAAAATGAATTAAACCGAGTAAGGATAAACAAATGTAATGGTAAAGAATCAATAAACACTACATCATACTATATTGAATCAAAATGAAATAATAACCATTATTTTGAAGTAACATACTACCCCATTTCTCTACTCTGATACTACTGTACGACGAATACCGAACGCCGGGGAATCCCCAAATTGGCCATCGCGTGTTCGTGACGCTACCCCAGATAAAACCAGACCAGATGCGAAAGCTCCAATATATGTCGCCTGTACGATCCGCCAGCCCGGTCTGGCCTCTAGTACGGAGACCGAGGTTATAAATTTAAATCACAGCATCACAGCCACTGCCGTGTCTTCTTCAAATGTAACATAACTGCCGTATAGTACAGACGCCTGCACTATCGCAAAGCGATGGTGCAGGCAGCCTAAGTGCCGTGCCTCAAGGTCATTGAGAGTGAACACGATATTTGACAGGCTTTCGCATCTGGTCTGGTTTTATCTGGGACGCTACTATAAATTCCGGGACCTTTGAGGCCCCGAGACCCTTTCTGTGGTTCCGGGACTAGATGTTTTGGGTAAAATCCCGGGACCATCCCGGACCAAATACCGGGACTGGAAACCCTAGTGCCAACTGTGTGGAAAAATAGATTCTTCCCATCCGGAATTGACTTTTCAGAGGTTTGCTTGGCTTGGTGGAATACAGAGGACAGAAAAGTCATTACGGTTGCGCGCCGAGACGGAATTATAGCGGTGGTCTTTGTCCTACACACGCACAATGTATGAAGTCAACAAAATGCTAGTTATAAATGAATGTTGTTGTCTCCTCTTGCTGAAAGTCAATGGACTTTTGCAGTTCAATTTCAAAGCGTTCTGTATTATTAAACAGAACCGGCTTTAAAATTTATAATACTGTGTTATATCAGTTGAGATAGAATACACGTTTATGGACGTTTTAGTAATTTTTTTGTTTAATATGCGTAATGTAGAATACTTAATTTAATTTTTTGAAAATTTAAAAGCTACAAAATATTTTAATAAAACTAACGAATATAGCTACGTAAATTAAAACTGTATGTAAGTCCATTTTTCTTTATCTGAGACATCCCACGTAGACTTCAAGCCTAAGTACTAACGTACCGTGGGTGTCCGAAGAGAAGGGAAATGTAGTCTATTGACACGGAATTTGAAGGATTGGAGGTTGGGACGGGAAGGGAAAACATCTGCAGGCAATTTGTTCCATAATCTGGAGACCCGAGGTATGAATGAGCGAGAGAAGTGGTCTGTTCTAGGCTTTTGTAGCTGGACAGTAAAGGAATGCATAAGTAACGCGCCTCTTGTTGTTCTGTTAGGGACATTCAAGGGGGGAATAATACCGGCTAGTTCTTCAGAGCGAAATCCGTGGAAGTAGCGGTAGAAAAGGGATAAATCCCCTACAGCGCGGCGATGAGCGAGAGGAGGGAGTTTTCTCGTGAGGGCTGGGCCATTGATAAGTCGAATGGCTCTCTTTTGGATAGAATCAAGGATCTTAAGTGTCGAAGGTGATACCGCTCCCTAGATGTGGGAGCGGTACTCTAGGTTAGGTCTTATTTGGGAAACATAGAGGGTGTATAAGTTGGAAGAGAAGTATTTTCGGGCTCGAAAGAGAAAACCAAGCTTTTTAGCTGCCGATGTGGCTACTGAAGTAATGTGTTTGTGCCAGCTGAGATCATGTTCGAAAGCGACGCCAACGAGATCGAATGTTTCGTTGGTTTGTAGGACTTGGCCATTCATGTGGATGGGGTAAGCGTTGCCAGATTTTTTGCGTGAGAGGGAGCAAGACTGGGTTTTGGAGGCGTTGAACTGAACAAGGTTCTTGGCACCCCAGTCTAAGATTAACTGAAGATCTTGGGAAAGGGATAGTTACATAGATCTGCGTCCATTATCCAACTCCTGATTCGAAACTTGTCTGGAAAAATGAATATTGGAGTGAAGAGTACTATCGTCAGCATAACTGTGGATGGGATTAGTAGTTGAAGAGAGCAGGTCATTAATGTGAAGAAGAAACAGGGATGGTGCCAGGACTGAACCTTGGGGGACACCAGCATTGATAGGATGGAAGCTAGATGAGTGACCGTCAACCACAACAGATATGCGCCGATTAGAGAGGATAGGATAGGATCCAGGTACATAGTTTGGTAGGAAGACCGTAAGAAGGTAGTTTGTTGAGGAGTGCGGCATGCCATACTTGGTCAAAGGCCTTGGAAATATCGAGAGCAACAATCTAAGATTCGCCATGAAATTCAAGAGACTTGTTCCAGTTATGTGTGACAAAGCTAAGGAGATTAGCTGTGGATGACAAAATCCGTACTGTCTGTCATGGATGACTTTGTGTTTTTCTAGATATTTTGGAATTTGCAAGTTGATTACTTTCTCCATAACTTTGCTGACAACGGAGAGAAGAGAGATAGGTCTATAATTGGATGGAAGGGACTTGGAACCTTTCTTCGGGACAGGCTGCACACGAGCAGTCTTCCAGCCATCTGGGAAGATACCCTTGTCATAAGAGATCTGGAAAAGACGAGTTAAGATGGGTGCAAGTTCTGGAGCGCATTTTTTTAGAACAATTGCTGGTATGCCATCCAGACCAGAGGACTTTTTGGTGTCAAGGGATAGAAGAGTTTTTTGAACTTGTTTGACCTTAAGTATTATATCGGGCATTTTGTGGGGTACAGACTTAGCGGTTGGAAGAGTGAAATTGGGGGGAGGGATCAGGGTGGAATTGGCAGCGAATTGTTTGGCGAATAGTTCTGCTTTCCCTTTAGAGGTGGAGATAACTTCGTTGTCAGAGGTCAGGGGAGGAAAAGTGCTTCTATAGAAGTTCTGACCAATGTTTTTGGCAAGTGACCAGAAAGATTTGCCGCCGTTGGGACAGGAAAGCACTTCACCTTTTATGCGGTTGTTAAAAGCATTTTTGGACTCTGAGATAGTTTGGTTGTATTGATTTCTGGCCTCGGTGAAAATTTGACGATTTTCGGGTGTAGGATTTTGAAGATACCTTTTGTGAGCTTGGGCTTTTTTGAGCCTGGCTTTGTTACAGCCTTTGGAGAACCATGGCTTTTGATGGTAGAGTTTAGGTTTCTTGCAGGTATGTGGAATGAAACCTTCAATACCTGCTTGAATAATGTCTTTGATATGAGAGCAAATTTCGGAGGGATCGGGAGTGGAAAAACAGACAGGGTTCCAAGGGAAAGCAGAGAAGAAGTTTCGAAGACCATCCCAGTCGGCAGAATTGTAGTGCCAGATCGTGCGTTCTGGCATGATTGCAGCAAACTCGGGGTGTATGGGACAAGAGACGGTAATGAGGTCATGATCAAAACGACCAAGGGGAGCTCACACAGATGTTAAGTAAGGCTCAGGATGGGTGGTAAGAAAAAGATCTAGAGAATTTGCATTATGGGTAGAAACGCGGGGAAAGTATGTTGGTTCTCTGATCAAATTGGTCAGCGAGTTGCTGATTGCGAAGTTTTCTGCTGCTCTGCCTTCTGGGTCAGTTTTTGTGGATCCTAACCATTCCTTGCTATGGACGTCGAAGTCGCCTAGGACGATAACTTCAGCGGAGGGAAATTCGGAGATGAGATGGTCGAATTTTGCCGAGAGAAAGTCAAAGAACTCATTGTAGGATTTGTCCGATGGGGAGCGATAGATGCAACAGATAAATTTAGAAGAAGATTTAAGGGCGAGTTTTAGCCAGAGAATATCGGGCTGGCCTGATTCCAGGTTTGGGAGTCTGGTGCAAGAAAGGCTGCTGCGAACGTAGGCACATTAATTGAAAAGTGTAATAAAGGTTGTTTGCAGATCTCTTAATTTAATAGACCATCATACAGAAAACTTCGAAATACCGACAAGAACCTTTTTACCGTCTGTACTAATGATGTAAGGATACGTATCCAAAAATCCGTTGGATCCGAATATTAAAAGAATCCGGATTATCCGGAACCGGCCGAGAACTTGAATACGGATTCGGAATCAAAATAAATTCGCATCGGGTGGTTACTAATGCAAAGTGCAAAGAGAAAACGGAATCGGAATCGAGTGTAAGCGAACAACACGGTCTGCGATTTGGCATATTTGATATTGTGCTTTCTCTTTCTAATGACATTTCCTAAAAAAAGATGGCATAGTTATCGGGGTAACGGGTATCATATGAGATGAGACCCATTGGTTAAACTAGTCCCGCCTCACCCGAACCGAATTCAAACGAGAACGGCGCGACGCGGTGCCTTCTTATCCCTAAACTTCGACTTCGAATGGTATGATACCGATACCGCATCGACCTACCTAGCCGTGTATCCGGATAGAAAATGTTTTAGTCTGTTGCATTCATACGTATACATGATCTGTAACCGCTTTCGCGCGGGTCAAGAAATGGATTCGAATTCGGAGAATGGATACGGATATTAGCTGATTCCGATTCCGTATAATTCGGATATCTAATGAATACGGATATTTACAACACTAGTCTGTACTACCGTCAGCTGCTAATCCGACCCTGGTTAAGAAAGTGTGTTGCCTAAAGATTGTGTTGTTCAGAATTTACCGGTGAACTACCCCTTTTCTATGATGAGCATGCTACCCTTTATTTAGCTAAGTTGTAAACAAGGGCAGCATGCAGGAACCGACTTGTCCACTGGTGAATTTTGAAAAACGCCCATACGCATACTACGCACGCGTTCTTGTTTCATATATTTTGCCCATAGTGGAGTTAAAATGTACTGTGCATCATATTGTAATTATGAATACAACTTTAAATACTGGCAGTCCAGTTTTATTTTCATGTCACTGATCTACAGGGTGAGTCGGGAGGAACAGACCAAACTCTAGGAGTATAATATACACGTGAAAATAATGTAAAAAACTCATATGTTCTTATCCGATTTTCATTTGTTTTCAAGATATAGTGTAACAATAAATAAACAAAATTTCATACATTAACATTTTCTTAATCATAGCGTTCTTTTAATAAATGTTCCAAAATACCGCCATTGACATCTAAACATTTTCTGCTTCGTCTACGAAGAGCGCCTGTTGCTCTCCTAATTGCTTCATGTCTTTCCTCTTTAATATCGCCTGCAGTATTTCTAATACGTCGAATTAGTACATCCCGAGTGTCCACTTTTACTTTGTACACTTCATTTTTAAACCAGCCCCATAAACAATAATCTAGTGCTGTGAGGTCTGGAGATCTTGGAGGCCAATTTATAGGACCACCGCGACCAATCCAACGCCCTGGAAATCTTTCGTTCAAACGTTGCTTGACCTGACGAGCGAAACCTGCAGGAGCTCTATCGTGCAGATAGTACATTTGCATTCTGATGTTTACAGGAACATCCTTTAGTAGTCCTTCTAATTCATTTTGTAAAAAATTGAAGTAGTGGTCTCCTGTGAGGCGATTCTCCAAAATGAAAGGGCCATTTAAATAACTACCGAGCATACCTCACCACACGTTTACCTAAAACTTATGTTGAAAATTACTTTTCACTGTTGCGTGGGGATTTTCGTCTGACCATATATGAGAGTTACGAGTATTATTAATACCGTCACGAGTGAATGTTGCTGCATCCGTAAAAACTATACGGGATACAACACGACGATTATTATTTATCCACCGACAAAATTCCATACGCTTAGCATAATCTTCCGGTTGTAGGTGCTGTACTCTCTGTACATGGTATGGATATAGGCCTTGCTCGTGGAGTGTGTTTATTACTCTTTTTTGTGGAATGTCCAATTGATTACCAATTCTTCGTGAGCTGGTCGTTGCATCTTCTTCTACTAGTCAGAATATTTTCAACTTCTTCTAAGCTTTGTTGAGTAGCTCGTTCAGATGTTATGTTAGCACCGGGAAGCTTACCAGTCTCGCACAATTTGTTGAAAACTCTGATAAATACGTTTTTATTAGGATGCCTCTGATGTGGAAACCGTTGACGATATTCTTTAACGGCAGATGCAGCATTTCGATTACAGAAACCATAAACAAACACCATATTTGCGTATTCAAATTTGAATAAGTGTTTGGCATTTTGTAAAACTTTAGTCATACAAACTCGAAAATAAACGTTCAATCACAATACACTGGCACATTATTAAAACAAAGTTATCACATGTGTTTGAGCCTCGAACATAGAATACTCTGATTATGCGAAAATGTGGTTACAAGTGGAACGCTAGATAAAAAATTTTAATTACGGTATAACTTGAAAACAAATGACAATCGGATAAGAACATATCAGTTTTTTTACATTATTTTCACGTGTTTCTTAACAATATGAATACAATCGGCGATTTAGAAGCAAAACACACTAAGTCAACGGTTTTAATGTTGACCTACATTTAATTTTAAAAAGTCCAACCAAGTGACTTGTCCTAATTTCCAAAATATTATATATATATATATATATATATATATATATATATATATATATATATATATATATACATATATATATATATATATATATATATATATATATATATATATATATTATATATATATATATATATTATATATATATATATATATATATAGATATATATATATATAATAAAATAGCATGTCGTGACTCGTGACTGACCGACTGACTGATTAATCATCGCCGTCTAAACCGCTAAAGCTATAAATATAAAATTTGGTCAGTAGTTTTATTTTATAATATAGAGACTCACTAAGAAGGGATTTTTCAAAATTCAACCCCTAAGGAGGTCATAAGGGGGTTGAAAGTTTGTATAGAGAAAAAATATTAGATGGTCCTTTTAACTTGAAACTTCACAGAAGTACTCCAGAAAATAAATGATTAAACACGTGTTTTACAGTTTTTACTAACTGGGTAAAATGGGGGTTCAAAAATTGTTATACCGCGGACGAAGTCGCGGGCGCAAGCTAGTTATTAATATTATCTCTTTGTGAGCTTACACAATAAATATTGTATCAAAAATTTACTTTTTCCTTTCAAAAGAATGTTAGTTAACAAGTCAAAATTAAAAAGGAATTGGCTGTGTGAAAAACTGATGTGGGTTTTGCTTGTGAACCGACGATATTATACAGTGCATTTTTTAAAGTGGTCCGTAGAGCTTTTTACATGTTCAATTTTTAACCCTGCTACAGGCGCGGCCCGTGAGTTTTTTTTACAGGTGGGTCAAAATTTTGTGGGCAACTAGTGATATCAACGCAACAAGCAAAATACACTTTTTTAATTACGGGAGGATTTTTAATAATGTGCCCAGTTTTGCCAAGAAATCATTTACCTACAAATAAACACCGCAAAAATCATAAAATAGGTAAGTACTGTAGTATATTGAACATTGCTACTCTAGATGTTTGACTTTCAGTATTACTGTATGTTTCAGTCTAAGATTGTTAGAGGCTTCCCGTTTTGATACGTCTGCGTCTCCTCAATAGAGGGCGCGCCTTGTACTAAAAGTATGATTATTCGTAAAATAACATTAGGAAAGCAGCCGAAACTACGTTTTCTTTAATAAATACAATACTGGCGGCTAGACATAGTAATACGATCTTTGTCTACGCACGCGCAGGCTGCCAGCTATAGCAGATATGAGATTACCAGTAATTTTAAAAATATTTTATCAAGGAACAAATGCTAAACTTGTTGCCAATACACCTTTTAGTGCCGATCTAATTTTAAATAACAAAAATTTTAAAAAAGTCTGCCCGAGCACCTCCTCGAACCCATGACCTATTGGTCCACTCGCTGAGATTCTACTTCTGGACCACACTGCTCATGTGAGAAAACTCGGGCCGATGCCGTTATATTGGATGACTAACATTGGCGTGGCTGAGAGATCGTATTTCTATGTTTAGCCGCTAATTAATAATACATTAATACAATGCAAATACAATGCGCATCTTAGGTACCTAATTAGGCCAAGCAATAGAGCGATTTGTCGTGACATTAATACTATTAGAAAACCGTCTGTGCCATCATCTAAAAGATGATCCCTAGATGATTGCTGTTATATTTCCAACTCTGAAATTTTTTCCTTCAATTTGTTATAAACATTTTTAAGCAAAAAAATCGATTTTTTTAGTTTTTTGCTTATAAAATGGAAAGTAATGAAGCAATCTTAATGGTGTAAATGGACGATTTGTAGAGAATAAAAATACAAACAAAATGAGAGGTCGAACGTCCCGATAGGATAAGTAGCAACGGAGAAAATCCGGAAAATTAAGTTTTTTTAAAAAATTCATAAATCGGCCATTTTTAAACGTAGAGGGCTCAAACTTTGGGAAAAACTAGTAATTTATAGCTACTTTATGTGTGCAAAACCCCGACGCTGTCCGACGATTAGCTTTGCCACAATAGTCATTTTAATTTTTCAACACACTATTTTGCAACAGGTCAGGATGCTCTATGGATCGTCCGATTTTAATTATTGAAACGGATTTGAAAAGTACAGGTTTAATTGAACAATATGTATATCTTAGTTTTTCCATAAAATGCTACGAAACCGGTTGAAAATGCACGTAAAGATGCGTGAAAATGGCCGAGCGCGCGAATATTGGCTCTCCTTCGCTCCGCTTCTTTCCCGCTACTCGATCGATTTCGCGCGCTCGGCCATTTTTCCAATGGTGCGAGAGTAACAGAATGAATGTCAATGTAAAAAAATGTTTTAAAATGATTTTTACCCGTCCACCCTTACCAACAGTCTTCCATTACACCTTAAATGGTGTAGTTTTACCTCTGTGTAATAACATGAAGGATTTGGGTATAACCTTTGATTCCAAAATATCTTTTAGATCTCACATTGTCACTATTGTTACTAAAACATACAAAATGTTAGGATTCATTCAGCGTATTTCAACAGAATTCTCAATACTGACTTTTAAAAAGATATATTGCTGTTTTGTTCGATCACTGTTGGAGTTGTTTGGTCTCCTAGCTATACCGTGCACATAGAGGCCATTAAAAGGGTGCAAAGAATGTTTTTGAGGATAGTTGCCTATCGATGTGGGTATTACAGGGATCAATATCAGTATGAGGACATTCTTTTGGAGCTGGGCATGCAGACATTAAGTATCAGAAGGCAAACAGCCAATTTGTTTTCTGCATAATATAATTAATGGTGGCACTAAATGCCCCGAATTGCTACAGTTGGTGTGTTTCAATGTTTGTGTAAGGAGAGGTAGAGGTTCTGACGTCTTTAGAATACCATTTCACTCAACTAACTATGGCCAGAATGATCCTATCATTATGATATTAAGATGTGCGAATAATGTAAGCAATATTTTTGAGGTTAATATTTTTGGTTCCAAACTTGTGATATTTAAGTCTATGTTGAAGGGTTTGTTGTCACCTCAAATGTGGGACATTAAATTGTAAACCTGGTGTTTCTTCTGATGTTTTCATTAATTTAATTTAACTGTATTAGTGTTATTTAGGAACGTATCGAATCCATCGTGTATATGGGATTTATTTTGTTATATACATATAAGTATTTGTCTGTTGTAACTAAATTCTTTTTGTAAAATTGGCACTGCCGTAAAAAATAAATATTTTCTTACCTGATCAACAAAATCAAACAACTGGGAGATATCATAGGTGATTGTAGGTGTATTAGGATTTCTTCTTTTTAGATGTTCTTCATAGATCCTGCAAACACCTTCCATGCACTCGTTAACAGATTCATAGTCAGAGTAGGTTCTAGTTTCGGGGTTAGCTCCAGGTTGAACCAACAATATTGTGTGCGACTAAAAAAAAAATATATTTGATATAGTCAAATATTTTATTAACAAAATGTTTTTGCCCGAATTATTATTTCATGGCATACAACGTTTAAGCAAGTCACTACACATTCAAAAATGTTATTTATTTATTTTATTTATTTACAGGCCAGGCCTATTTTTTAAAGGAGATGTAACGATTTTTTGAATTTACAATAATTTTCAAAATAACATGTAATAAAGAAAAACAACAAATTAAATTTTAGTATTATTTACAATATAACAAACACTCAAACCAACGCTACTACAACCAGTGTTGCCAGATGAATTTTTCAAGAAGCGGTAGCACTTGGCCCAAAATAGCGGTAGAAAACGGTAGATTGAGAAAACGGTTTGGTTGCAGCTCCCTCTGGAAGCAAGTCTAGTGTGATAGTGTGAACTAAATAGTATATTCCTATCGTATTCCTAACTAGAGATAAAGAAACCCTACTTGCAGAGATATGTAAAGAGCGTGCATGTGATGTCCTCCTTGTCCAGGAAACTCACAGAGGCAATGACAGATGCAGACCCAAGGTGGAGGGAATGGAGCTGATTTTGGAGAGACCTCATAATCAATACGGAAGCGCGATATTCGTTCGACCAGGCACCAACATCATATCAGCCTCTCTAACGGATACAGATGACATTGAAATTCTCACCGTTGAGACGCCGCAGTATTGCGTGACTTCAGTCTATAAGCCACCTAATATTCCTTTTGATTTCCATAAACCCGCAAACTTTAAAGAACAATCTGCAAATTTCATTCTCGGCGATTTCAACTGTAAAAGCATTACATGGGGATATAGGGAAACCGATAACAATGGCGCAGATCTTGAATCTTGGGCTGAAACACATGACTTCCAACTGATACATGACCCGAAACTACCATCTTCTTTCAATAGCGGTAGGTGGAAGAGAGGCTACAACCCAGACAATATATTTGTATCGTCGAGACTGGCAGCAATGTGTAGCAAACACATGGGAGAACCAATACCGAAGACCCAGCACAGGCCCATTATCTGTATCGCTAGCGCTATTTTGGAGCCGGAACAGGTACCCTTTAAGAGACGTTTCAATTTTAAAAAGGCCGACTGGAAGGGTTTCAGGGAAAGCTTGGATGCCGAGGTGAGAGAAATACCACCACAACCAGGAAATTATGAGTTGTTCATTGAACTGGTAAGAGGAATGTCACGTAAATACATACCAAGAGGATGCAGAACTCAGTACATAGCAGGCTTAACGGAAGACACCAAACCGCTGCTCAATCGCTACCAGAAACTGTTCGAGAGGGACAGAAGATACTTAACCTGACTCAATTTATCGAGGATGGCTTTGAGGAGTGGCAGATCACTGGTGTTGTGTTTATCGACCTTACAGCAGCATATGACACTGTCAACCATAGAAAGCTGCTGACAAAAATATATGAGGTTACACGTGACTTCCACCTCACCCGCATGATTGGCACTCTACTCCAGAACAGACGGCTCCATGTTAGTTTGATGGGAAAAAGCAGCAGGTGGAGAAGCCAGAAGAACGGACTGCCTCAGGGAAGTGTGCTGGCGCCAACACTATATAATATATATACCAATGATCAACCTCTACCGGTGAATACGAAACAGTTCATCTATGCGGACGACACGGCCGTAGCAGCTCAGGGCAAAAGCTTTGAGGAGGTGGAGATCAAGCTGTCAGAGGCATTGGAGGAACTGTCTACCTACTACGACTCCAACCACCTTAGACCAAACCCTAGTAAAACGCAGATTGCGCTTTTCACCTCAGCAACAGACAGGCAAGGCGAGAACTGAACATTGCTTGGCGTGGAACCCATTTGCAACATTTTCAAGCACCCAAATACCTAGGCGTTACGCTGGACCGTACACTAAGCTTTAAGCAGCACTGCATAAATACAAAGGCCAAAGTAAGCGCGCGCAACAACATCCTTAGGAAATTGACGGGTAGATTTTGGGGAGCCGATCCACAAACCTTAAGAACATCCGCCTTGGCCTTATGTATATCAGCTTCTGAATATGCAGCTCCGGTCTGGAGTGCTTCAAAACATGCAAAACACGTCGACACGGCCGTCAATGAAACCGCACGGATAGTGACTGGATGCCTAAAACCCACCCCTATTCAGGAACTTTATCCTCTAATTGGAATTGCCCCACCACATATTCGACGTGAGGTTGCTGCCAATATTGAAAGGAAAAATCAACAAAATGACCAAAGACACCCTCTGCATGGTCAACAACCACCAAATAAATGTCTCAGGTCTAGAAAAAGTTTTCTTTTTCGAACTAAAGCACTGGAGGGTTCGGCGGAGAAGAATCGCGTTGAAAGGTGGAAGGAGGAGATTGGGCAGGAACAAGGTATGAAAAATATAAAAGAGGAGATTGCTCCCGGAAGCCAATGCCCTTATACTGTGTGGAGGACGCTGAATCGAATGAGGGTTGGGGTTCCGAGATGCAAGACGAACATTGCTAGGTGGGGACTGCTCCCGGACGGTGAAGACACAAGGTGCGAATGTGGTGCGGTCCAGGACCCGAGCCACCTCTTGGTCTGCCCCATGCTTGAACAGCCATGCAGAATGGAGGACTTATATCTCGGAAATGACAAGGCCATAGCGGCTGCTAATTATTGGAAAATGAATGTTTGAACCGGACACGAAAAGTAAAGTAAAGTAAAGTAAGTATCGTTCTATCTTGTTTCTTTTTGGAGAAAAAGAGAAAGCGAATGTAGAAATATATTCACTGCACATTGGATTTTTTAATTAATTAAAATAGACTTTTAATAACTATACTTTAAACAATATATATTGATATGGAAAGTACTTAAACGATTTCTTGCTTAGGTGTAATTGTGAAATAATACTCCACTTATTTAAATATATTATATCAAACAAACATACACGAGATTTTTAATACAAATACTATTATTTTACATTATAACATCCATATATTATTTTTTAAAAAAGTCATAATAAATTTGTTAACCACCAAATTTATTTAATAATTTTATCTTAGGTACATTAAAATATTTTAATTTTTATAAATATCTTTGGTCATTGGACTCATTGGCCGTCTTAATTCATTGTTTCCCTTAAAATTAAAACAATAACTTGTAATAAGCCGGTTGCTGAGTAGTATTCCCATTATATTATCAGTACTTAAACGGTTTCCTTGATTAATTTTAAACAAATTTATAGTTGAAAAAACTCTCTCAACATTAGCACCAAGAGATGGCGCTAGGAAAAAGTCATCATAATTCGGATCTAGTACCTTAACTTTAAACGCAATGAAGCGAAGGAACTTGGGCTGAACTTGTTCAATTTTGTTTTTATGTATGTATATTATAGTTGGATTAGATTAGATTTAGAATAATTTAGATAATTATAATAAGGTGACCATATGCACCAGCAATATTCTAAATGATGTTGAAGAAAATTACTAGGAGAATTTCATTCACTAGTCAAAATCAAGATTTTAACAAAAAAATACGGGTATTTTTTTATTAAGTTACCTATATTCATTACTATCGTTGTTGAAAAAAATTATCGCGGCAATTTTTGTGGAAAAAAATTACCCGGATAATTTTTCTGCCAGTCATATTCAAAAAGCACCAAAGTGAGTAAACAATTTTACTTATTTTACTGTAGAAAAAATAAAACCAGCTATCTATTATTGAAGTTCTGGCAACTGAACACGCAGTTATTGTAGTTAATATAAATAGGGTTTCCTTTTGAAGAGAATCCGAAGATATCGAGTGTTGATGTGGTGAAAATTTGGTTCATGAAATTGTCCCACGAATATAACGCATGCATTGAAAATTGTGTGCAATTTTTGGACAAATCTGCATGCATGCGGTTTAGAGCAAGCAAAAGTATTCATGCACTATGTGCACCCATGCTTTTTCTGACTCAAACCGCATTCACGCGGATTTTCCAAAAAATTGTCGATAATTTTCAATGCACTTGTTATAATATAATATGATAATCGAACTAGAAAAAAATTTTACTTTTCAATATACACCCACAGTATGATCATATTGTTTACAACAATTAGTGACGTGCCGATTAAAAAATAAGGCGCACGGCCTTATCAATCCATTAAAAAATACTTTATTGTCATAAGAATAGTAATTCCTGTTGACAAAGTTCTATCTTATCTACTAATAATAACAATTTTTTCGCTTAAAATTAAACCGATGAAATGAAATTGTATACAATATAAAACACAAAAGACACAACAGATAATGAAACAACTATGCAACATATTCAAAACTAAGTTAAACATGTAAAAATCCCAAAATACACCAAAACTTGTCCAAAATAAAACATTTTATACCAGGACATAGATTATTTATAAATGCTTATAAGTGGGCACGGCCGTAAACGAATAAATAAATAGATAAAATGAAACACTTGATAATAGGACATAGATTATTTATAAATGTTAACACACAGGAACAAATAATGAGAACAAGAACCCCAAAAACAAATGCCATAACGGACATGGCATCAGTCATAAGGGCATAGTAAGAGTTTTTTGTTATGCAATAATCTAAATTATTCGAAACAACCCTGAGCGCACGATACACTTACAACGGTATGCTACGTAATGACGTCACTTCGAGGGAAGATCTTAAATTAACTAGACGCTTACCCGAGCAAATGAAATATGACAATACTATTTTAATAAACGTCAACTCAACACCTGCCCAACAATAAAGTGACCTGTAATATTATTTTAATAAACGTCAACTCAACACACTACCCAACAATAAACTGACCTGTACTTATGTACAAGGGGTGCAAGCGTCTAGTCAATTTAGGATTTTCCCTCGAAGTGACGTCATGGCGTAGCATACCGTTGTAAGTGTATCGTGCCTGAGCGCATAACAGTTAGACGAAATTCTGCTAGAGATTACTGACATGGTTTTGAAATTTAAGTGAGCTGTCAACTGACAAACCCAAAAACGTACACACATTAGATGATGCGCTTATTTCGTTTTCCAAAGAGATACTGCCTATTTCACATTTGAAGCTTAAGTATTTTGGAAACATTGAAAGATAGCATATTTGCATCATACCACTTTTTTATCTTATCCATGTCAGAACCGATATCAATTCTAAGACCACCAATGTCTGCAATGTGCCAGAGAATGGTGGTGTCGTCAGCAAAGAGAGTAAACTCCCTCTCGATGGACAGATGAGGCAGGCCATTTACATAGATTAAAAAAGAAGAGGACCCATAACGGACCCCTGGGGAACCCCAGACTTAATAATCATCTCCTTAGAGCAGTCATTATGCGGATTAGGCAACTCCTCAGCAAGCGTTTAGATGACACTATCTAGATATGGTCACGTGGATTACTACCAATCATTTGATAAGTAACCACGTGACCAGCAGCCATTAGTATCATCTAAACGCTCGCTGATGAATATCCGAACCCGCCTATTATTCAACACAACTGTCTGTACACGCCCCGCCAAATACGAGCGAAGCCACCCCGAGGCCGCTCTCCTGATCCCATACATCTCCAACTTCCACAGCAGTATTCGGTGATTCACGCAGCCAAATGCCTTTGACAAATGACAGAACACTGCTGCAGCCGCCTCCTCTGAGTTTAAGAAAACATACAGGCGCTTCATAAACCCAAAGATAGCATCGCTCGTACATTTCGATGCTTGAAACCCGTACTGTTGGAGAGACAGAAGGCTATGCTTATTTAAGAAGGAGACCAACCCTAACTCAACCACCTTTTCTATTATCTTCGACATGGTAGGCAACAAGGATATCGATCTAAAATTAGAAAGTACATCGCGACTGCGATCCTTGTGAAGAGGGACGAGAGCCTTTTTTAAACAAGTGTGTTTTGTGCAAGTAAGTGTGCCTATACTCACCACACCTAACCCGAAGTGTTAATCTGTGATGTAAATAGAAAATATGTTTTGATTGTTTGCACAGACTTCGTTTTTTCATTATAATGTAATTTGTAATTCTTTTTATGAAAGAGGGAAATTTCTTAAAAAGAAAACTACTCCATAATTGTATTATGCCACTATGCAAAAATCCCCCTACAAGTGCCCCGAACACTTTTTTCTTCTTGTGCCAAGAACAGCCGAAGTCACAAGAAAGCAATGCAAAGTTAATTAAAAATTGTACATGGTTATTGATTATTTTTGGACCTACAGATAACTTTTTTTGAAGAGATAGAAAAATGTTTAAATTAGAAAAATTGTAGATTTGTCCAAGAACCATCAGGAAGGAAACGTAACTGAAAATCAATGGAACAACAAATAAGCGAGTTTTGAACTAATGTTAAGTTTCTTTAGAGGCCTCGCCATATTATTTTTTGTTTTTTAAATTTCTTAATAAAAACCAAAATAAATGTTAAAAACAACCGCCATAAATGTTTAATTTTTATTTGACTTGACGTTTTCCGTACGTTTGGGCGCGTTGGTGTGTAATCAAAACTCAAGGGTGGGGCTAGAAACTTGAAATTTGGCCTATATGCAATGGCTTATTAAGCCATACAGGCGCCCTAAATCAGCCCAAAATTGTGCGTCCCATTCAGATTGTATTCATCTTTTGACATCCCTCGCTAGAGAAAGTTTTATTCTTAAAAAAATCACCCCTCTAAATTTTTTCAGACCATCATGTTTTGGGGTCCCTTGATCACGAAAATATGGTTTCCCATTTCCATCTGTCTACTGCGCGAAAACGGCTTTTACCGCTGATATAAATGAGGGCACTTTTTGATATGCCAGACACAGGGTGGACAACTTAAAAAGTTAAGTTTTGTGTACTTTTACTCTATTTACCTGAGACAAATATTACTTATTCATTGGTTGTAATTACCATTTCTGCTGCTTCAATTCAAAAACAAAAGTTAGAAAAATGAACCCAAAGTTTTCAAATAAAATTTAGATTTTTCATACAACACTGTGTGAAAAGTAAAATGTCTCCTCAGTTTTGCAATAACTCTATTTCTTATTCACATTAATGACCTGCTCTCTTCAACTACCAATCCCACCACAGTTATGCTGATGAGAGTACTCTCTACTCCAACATTCATTTTTCCAGGCAAGTTCCGAATAAGAGCTGGATAATAGACGCAGATCTATGCACCTATCCCTCTTCCAAGATCTTCAATTAATATTAGACTGAGGTGTCTAAAAACGCCTCCAAAACCCAGTCTTGCTCCCTGTCACGCAAAAAATCTGCCAACACTTATTCCATCCACATGAATGGCCAAGTACTAGAGAACGAAGAAATTTTCAATCTTGTTGGTATCGCTTTTGAACTTGATCTCAGTGGGCATAAACACATTACTTCAATAGCCACAGCAGCAGCTAATATATTTTTAAGTGGCGTATCTTATCTATATTATGTATAGCTAACATGCAACATTAAAAAATGTCATTTATTGCGATCTTATTAAAATTAAAACATGGTGTGACTTTAACCTTTTGATGCTTAACTTCAATAAAACAAGTATTCTTGGCTTTAAATGTCACCCTGAACATAATGGAAATTTCTTTTTGTATTTCCTTTAGTTCTATCTACAATCTGCTTTGTAAACGAGAATTTTGTTCTTCTTACAATAAAGTATTTTTTGACTTTAGACTTTTAAAGAATGAATAAATCTTTGAATTGAATTTTCAGCCAATACT
Organism: Philopedon plagiatum; assembly: GCA_963971165.1. NCBI lineage: Eukaryota > Metazoa > Arthropoda > Insecta > Coleoptera > Curculionidae > Philopedon > Philopedon plagiatum. The sequence continues at coordinate 80,529,048 of OZ020193.1, forward strand.
TCCACGGGTTTTGCTCTGAAGAACTAGCCTCTATAATTCCCCCCTTGACTATTCCTAACAGAACAACAAGAGGCACATTACGCATGCATCCCTTTACTGCCCAGCTACAAAAACCTAGAACATCCCATCCAGTATAAAAACAATGTGATTTACAAATAAAGGAACTTTCATAAACAGGTCTGTTTAATATTTAGTACTTTTGTTTAATTGCCACCCAAAAACTAAATATTGTAGAACCACCCATACTTAATTGAATTATGTTTATCAGAAAGGAACCAAACTGCATTTTGATAACAATCGAGATAATACTGCTCAATGACATACCTTGCTCAATAGAATATTATTTCGAAAAGATCCAAACCCTTCTCTTTAAATTAGGTTTTAAATCTACCGGTGAACCAATAGCTAATACATAGATATATACAGCAATGTAACTTCTTTTGTAATAAGCATGGTTCAATTACTTTTCTTAAAATGAACTTTATGGCATAAGTTTGCCATTTTTACATGTGTGAGTCAAAAATTTATTTATTCTGTGAAATTCTTTATTTTTATTCAGAATATTGCTTGCACGTTAAATATAGATAAGTGGTCCTAAGGATTATACCTAGTTCCTTCATTTATAAACATTTATTGCTGTAAAAAACCCATCCATACTGGCAAGTGGGGCAGTGCCAGAGGCCTAGGGGCGCCGCAAGTGACTTGCGTTGACAGTTTTGTTGTTATTGTGGTTTACTTGTGGTTACTATTTTGTAATTTACTTTTTTACTTATATTTTATTTATATTTGTTCTTTTTTAACACAGCTTTACCATTTAGCATATAAATTGTTTAAACAATAAAGCATTATTGACTAGACTTAATGTGACTTTAGTCAAGAGAAAATTTTCAAAAATGGATAATAGCTTAATTCCAGAGTGCTTTTGAGGAAAGGTAGACCATTTGTAAAAAAAGCAAACAAATAAAAAATTGACTCATTACGTAAACAAGTTTTCATTGAGAATTCATCAAAATTTTGCATCAAAGCTATTGAATGTAATCAAAGAAACCAGACCATGATAGGGTATTTTTGATTTTATGATCATATTGTAAACCAGCTGACTAATGCATGCTTTGTAACAAACCTCAGTTCAAAAAAGAAACATCTTTAAATAATGTAAATAAAGAATCATTTAGTTTGTTTCTGTTTTGAACGCAGATATGGACAGAATCAAGAGTTCTTAAAGGAAATATAGACTTTTATTATAATGACATTAAACTTCCACGTTGTTTCTCTTTTGAACTGGATAGTATTCATTATTTTAAATAATGTACAGAAATATCTAATTTTTCACAAATTTGAAGTTATTTCCCTTTTGAACTGAGGTAGCGTTACAACAAGTAAAGGAATAAATGCAAGTAGGATAATAAATGCTTTCCTAATGCATTTAATCCGAAATATGATTTTTATCTATAGACGCTTTGGTTTGGTGTAGTATAATTATTGATACAACAATCTTTGTATGCCCACACCATTCTCCAATGTGTTGAAGGAAGTAGCTTTTAGAAAACGTTTTTTTTGGACAAAATGTCTTAACTTCATTATAGAGTTTAGAATAATATTAAAATACAAAGGTTTTCTTACCATTTCTAAAATAAATTGAAAGTTCTTCTTGGGAATAGTCTATAAAATTTAGTTTTTCGGCCTCTCCTCCTACTGCTGCCAGAAACAGGTTAACCCAAATTTTTGTACACCGCCGCTAGATGGCCAATTAAAAACATTGAAAAGTATTGGCCATTGCTACATAGGATATAGGGCTGGAAAAAAGCGTGATTTTTCTGTCACAGTTCCGATCTGTGACTGTTCCATGTTCCATGTGTATCACTGTGACTAAAACCTGTAATTTTGTCACACCAAAAGAGAATCGCAATTTGGCTCGGCTCGGTACAACTGCATTCAGCGCTACCGGTTGATTTGTTATTTTACCGGCGACAAAGGCACCTCTGTCGGCGTGGCACTAATAGGCGGCCGCGCTTACAAAATGAGTTTTTTTTGAACGAGTTTGCCGAAATATTATGTTTTGTCTATGCGACTGGTATTTTTATTTTATTTTTACTTTTGATTTACCATTAAGACTTCCTAGTGGATTGCGCTTTTATGTTAGATTTGGTAATTTTTTTTTAAGTTTTTACTTTTTATTAAAATTTCTAAATCTCGGGTTACATCATTAAAAAGAAAAACTAGTGTAATATGGGACTTTTTTACCCCTATAGACGGCGAAATGGCTAAGTGTATTATATTTAAAACAATTAATTGCACTCAAAAACTTTATAGCAAGCCTACAACTAAGTATTTACTTGACTACGCCTGCTCTCGATTATCCTTGAACCGGTGATTGCTTATATTTACTCGTCGCCGTCGTATCTGTCCCGTCGCCCGCAAAGCGTGGCGTATAAAACGAAAGCGTGATGTAGATGTGATCGGTCACCGTTCGGCATCTTCTTGCGATATGCCGGACCGGACCCGAGAACAACTTTTAATCGAACCTAGTTGCCCGGGGTGTCGGTGTCACCCCGTCACAGCTTCTTTAGTCGAAGCGGAGCAGGTCGTGACTGTGACAGCCCCGGAGCTGTGACAAAATCACAAGTTGTGAAATCACACCACAGCCCTAATAGGATATAGGACCATTGTCTTATGACGTATGATCTGTTGTGGATAGGACTTTGAAGAAAAATTATGGGTCAGAGTAATAAAAAAAATATGACACCTTTATCTCCTTTAATAACAAAGTAATGATTAAATTATTTCCAGCAATTAAACATTTTTTTAGTGTAACCTTCCACTGTCACCCTCCTTTGGTAGCATTTTTATGGAGGGGATATCAAGAACTATTTATGGTAAAAATATGACATCATTATCTCCTTTAATAACAAAGTAATGATTAGATTATTTCCAGCAGTCAAACATATTTTTAAAGTAACCATTTTATTTCCTTTTTAAAACCTTTTTTAGTTTATTAATTGTGAATGACTTTCAGGAGCCAGCGTCACCTAAGCAAACCTGGCAACACTGTTTGGGTTTATTTTGAATTGTCTTTTCCTTACCTTCTAAGATTTTGGTAATTATTTAGATTAGTGGAGAGTGCTAATTTTTTCATGAAATTTTTCACAGACTCTAATTTTGAGTCGTAGAACACGAATCCGAAGTCAGTTTTTGGCGGTCTCGTAAAATTTTTTTTAAAACTTTTAGGTTAGCTTTTTCAATGAATTTCTTTAAATTTGTTGGGTGAGCAAAAAGGTGGTCAGGTTTGCTCAGTTTTGATTGATATAGATACATATATATCTATATCAATCAAAACTGAGCAAACCTGACCACCTTTTTGCTCAGGTTGGGTGATCAAAAAAAAAAAAATTTTTACGAGACCGCCAAAAACTGACTTCGGATTCGTGTTCTACGACCCAAAATTAGGGTCTGTGCAAAATTTCATGAAAAAATTCGCACTTTCCACTAATCTAAATAATTACCAAGATTTTTAACATATGTCTGAGATTTTTGGAGCTGGCTCCGTTTAGGACCTAACTTCACTGACACAATAAAAGACGACAGTAAACCCCCCGGTTTAGCTCTCATGGTTTTGAGTCGCCAAAATTCGTCTATTGAAGATTTTAGGCTATTTTAGGTTTAGGCTAGGTCATAAATGTCTTATTTTACGAAATCCGTGGGCTAGGTCCATCTTATCTATGGTAGCCAAAAGAGAAAAGTAAAACTTCCTATTTGAAGTACCCCATTCATCTATTAATCTATTGTGCTCGGTGCTCTATCAATACAGTTTCAATCTTTTTTGTCAGGTGGCTGTGAGCGAGACAGAAAGTGCTGTGCCCTAATAAAACCGAAAACGATTGTGCTAACTGACATTAACCCTAACCTGTCAACGTTGTAAACAAAACATTTGTTATAGAACAAAATACCAATAAAAGAACCATTTCAATTCTCAACTTTATTTAAATTATGTGATGTGAAAACGTTTTCAAAAAATTAATACGAACATAGCTCTCTATATAAAAATGCAAATGCACAGTTTAGGCAATAATGAATTTTTTAGTAAATGTAACAAGTAGTGATCAGCCCAATGTAACGACTACAGAAAGGCCCCCGTTTCAGGGGGACAACGCCAAATATTTGATAGCCCCCGTGGTTGTTATAGTTCTTGTGATGCTATTGTCTCTTCTAGTACGTAATTTAGGTATTTATAGAGCTCGTAGATCAATGAGTGCTTGTATTTGTGTTTTAAAGTTCATTGCAATTTCTCTTCATATATTATGCTTTATTTTAGGTTTATTGCATGGCAAAGCGAAGAAAAATGATCAGACTACGTAAGGAGATTGCAAGATTGTATGAATTTGATGCCAAAGATGAAGAATGGGAATCTTTAAATAGTTATGATAACCCTTACTATAGTTCTGGAGATTATACTAGTAATAGCTTGACAAGAAGTAATAGTAATACTTTTCCTACAACAAATTTATAATTTTATATTGTATTGCATGAATAGGTTATATTTTTAAATATGACAAATGAAATATTTTGGTTTTGGTACAAATCTAAATTTAACCAATATTTGTTTGGACTGATGTCAAGGACTCGACCAAAGTTTATTTTCACCTGTATATTCTAAGGTACCCAAAGCCTTTACCTTTACGTGTTAGTGTAGGAGGCAAAAGAAGTCCTTGCGTAATGATGCATTCACTCCTTTGTAAGGGTTGTTATCTATAAGAGGCGAAGTATGGGAAGGAACTCAACTAAACAGGAACCACTTGTGTTGCAAAAATATAGCTGAATATGCTGCTTTTTCAATGATTTTTACAATAGTTTAAAAACTGATATGATTTCAAAAATACTTGTGCACTTCCAGACCATTTCTTTACCATATTATGGGGAATCGTGTGCACATAGTGGGGGAATTGCACAGTAATACTCGCCATTACCTTTTTTAGCTGGTTGAAAATTTATAAACATCAATAAAGTTTGCAGACCCATGTTTTTTTAATCAGTATGGGAAGAAATGGTTACTTACTTACTTACTTTTCTAGGCACAAAAGTAGTACATAATAAATCTGAGTAAAAACACAAATATTTACCAACCAGTTGTTGTCTACAGTCGTACAGTCATAGGTTAAATATGTAAATACTTGTATATTATGATTCTCAAAACCTGAACTGTATAATTTAACAAAATTGGTTGTCCTATATCTCTAGTAGATTTCTTTAAATGTTGTACCTAAATAATAACAATGATACAGGGTAGATGCTAAATTCCATATGTAGAGTTAATCAGAGAGAAGCACACCTGAGCAAACTCCATAAAGTCTTATGTTTTATTATATTAGGCCACAGAATAGTCAAATTGCTCTTGCGAAAGTAACGCAAAAATCAAAATGATGGCTGATGGTTAAACATATATCATATATATATATATATATATATATATATATATATATATATATATATATATATATATATATATATATATATATATATATATATATATATATATATATGATATATGTTGAAGCTGTTTGCTTAGAATTTAGCTGTTTAATGTAGGGTATATCAGTGTTCATCTAAGTACATGACCAGTAGTTAAATCTGCTATAGGTCAGGTTTTTAAATTGATTGGTGACTAGCTTACAGCTAAAGTTATCTGTGCACTGATAAACCCATGTTAAAACTGCTTTTTTAGCTTTTATTTATACTTAGAAGGTACCTAGTTGACCAGTACCCATTGCTACTATTGTTTTTTTAACATTGTTGTAGCTCAATGCTCGGTCATTTGCTATAAGAAACCAATCCCACCAAACCAAATTCAAGGGTAGACCAAGGAGATTTCAGTAACATAGGCCATCCTATTTTAACCTATAGTGATTATGTGCAACCAGTTGGTTTGCAAATGAAATTTTATTAAATTAATTATTAACTGTCAGTCAGAACTGTGACCAAAGCCAAGCAAACGCATCTACGTCCTCAGTTGCCTGCAATTCACGTCCGTTAATTGCAGGCGCGTATACAGGTGTCAGTTATGGGGGGGGGGGGGGGGGGGTAATTTTCGATATCTGTATATAGAAAAGCGCCGAGGGCGCCCCTTTGCGCCGCAGGCGAAAATTTTTTGGGTGCCACGCCCTTTTTTCATTAATGGTGCTACATTTTCAAGTAGGAAATATAAGTAGTAAAAAAAACTTCATTTTAAAAATATGATATATTGATTTATTACGAAACAGTAAATACAATACAACTTACAACACACTGTAATGTCAACAGACGACAGGTCACACATAGATTAGGGTTAGTTAAGGTCACAGACGGGCAGACCTGATTCAACGATAACGACTCCACGCGATTGGATAATTCGACTACTTCGATTCCACGGTTGCCAAGGTTGTCGGCTTGTATTTTTTTAAAAGATTATAATTTGGACTACTTAACTGATTTTTGTTGGGACTGATTTGTTGTCAATGTTCATGTGATTGGGGGGGGGGGGGGGGGTAATTACCCCCAGTACACCCCCCCCCCCCCCCTTGTATACGCGCCTGGTTAATTGATCGTTGTGGTCAGTTAGACGCAAGGATTTTTTGCTTTGCTATTTGGAGATAGAGAGAGAAGATTTTACCAAGAGTGTTTTCTGTATTTGACTGCCTCTGTTACTAAAATCTCTTTGGTATAGACACATAAAAAGACAATTTATTAGAGAAATAAAAGATGTATTTTGATCTTTTCCATTTTTGTGGCGAGCGGTGAACAAAAAAGTACAAAATAAAATTTTAATTTCTATAGTACCTACCTACTTAAATAATATTTATTTTTTTATGCGTCTACACTGAAAACTCATTGATTGTTATAGCAAATAGCAAACAACAATGATAAAAAAAAATTAGTAACTTTTTTTAACGTTTCCAAAGCCAAAACTAGTTCTTAACGTCATTTTGCCCTGTATATTCAGTATTTGCTTAGACTTTATTTTATTTTTGTCACCCTAGTCAGTCACCTTGCTTCTTGCTTCAAGTTAATTAGAACTGTTAGTAACTAATGACTGTTTTTTAAGGTTTAATATTTGAAGTAACTATTGACAATTTTATTTAGAAAATTCCTATACATATATAGTAAAATTTATAGTTATTGTATGTATGTATAAACATGAATTGACAAATTTTAATTATTTAAAGAATTAATATAAACAAGTTTTATATAGCTTATCGTTTCTATTAAAACCTGTTCCGGACCTGTAAAAAAACTATGCCAGTCAGAAAATCACTCCAAGTGATCTAATCACCAGCGACAGTTTAGGGGGGGGGGGGGGGGTTGGGTTGGGTTTGATGCCAAATAGCTCTGTTCGTAGAGGAATCACAAACCGATCAGCGCCAATCAAATTTTAGGTATTTGGTAACGTGACAGTTTGCCGACTGGTTTCCAGTAATTTCATTGGCTCTGACTGGTTTGTGACTCTTGTGCGAACAGGGCTATTAGCTCTGTTCGTAGAGAAATCACAAACCGATCAGCGCCAATCAAATTTTAGTTATTCGGTAACGTGACAGTTTGCTGACTGGTTTCCAGTAATTTCATTGGCTCTGACTGGTTTGAAATTGTTCTGCGAACAGGGTTATTAGACCTGTTCGCAGAACAGTCTCGAACCAGTCAGAGCCAATGAAATTACTGGAAACCAGTCCGCAAACTGTCGCGTTACCAAATAACTAAAATTTGATTGGCGCTGATCGGTTTGTGATTTCTGTACGAACAAAGCATTAGGTGTCTTCCTTTCACCTCAAGGAGGAGCTCCCGTACAGGTCCTGAGCAGCACACAGCTGTTCCATTCAACTGGGGCATCAAGCACCTGAACCGTTCGAGCCTTAGACGAGGAAAGATAGTGGACTGGTAACACTCATTTAAGCTAACGCATGGCAATTGTGACCGAAATTCGAGACGACGCCATTTTTTGGTGCCAAACATTGCCGGTGACATCAAAGATATTTTGTGGTGTTTCGAACACAATTTGGATTAAAGACGACTACATTTTAGTAATTTATGATGGTGGGTTGTACTGCTTATGGCTGCAAAAGCCGAAACGAGAAAAAGGAGCCTGGAATTACCTTTCTAAGGTAAAAAGTTAAATGTTACATAGTTGCAAGACAAACAATTTTCGAAATATTTTTGTTATGAGATAATTTATCAACGCAATTCGAATACGATGATTTAGGCATTTTCAAAACAGACTATTTATGTTTATTTGAACAATGTGCTTGAATGTTTTCATTCATTATCAACTCATTAAAGATATAAATTATGATAATTTACACGTAGAATAGAATTCTATGTGGCGTGATCCGGGGTCTGGTGTCAGATGGCTTCATATCCGTAGCCTGTATTACCCGTCCTCTCTCTTTCCTCGTCTAAGCTAATAATAATATGTAAGTGTATTTAGATTTTTTCTTTGGTACAGTATGGTTTTTGTTATGAAATTACAAAAATAAATGCATAATTTACAAAAAATCCAGTATAACATTGTTTCATTTTATAGCACTATTTTAAATATTCTATGACCACGTTTCCAACGTAAAATGTCGATCCGATGGAACCGATCGGATGGAAGTTGTTAAAAACGAACCCCGTATTTATCGTCTATTTTTACAGCGGATCGACTAATCCAGATTTCAGTTCTCTAAAATTAAATAGGGAAAGAGCATAAAAAGAAAGAAATAAATATATTCTTATTTACCTTTAAAGCAACCGAAAATCGCGACAGTAATCAACAACATTCTTTCACGAGATAACAAGTGAATTTAGGTTTGATACTTACATTTCCAATTATATACAAAAAAAATTGAAATACTAAATACAACAAATTTAAAGGTTATGTTTATCCACAAAAAGAACATCTGCTGAAGGGTTAACTGTCAGTTGAATCCATTATTTATTCCAATTCCGTTCCTATCGCCAAAAATAATATTCCATCCACTTCAGTCAACTCAAATCATAAAAGTTATAGAATTGACTTGAACCACCGCACCCGATCGAAAATTCAATTCTACCCGTTTATAACGCAATTTCCGAGTGGATGCGGTTCCATCCGATGCGTTCGATCGCATCGAAACGTCCCGTTGGAAACGTGGTCTATTTCATACAGTTTTTGCAGCAAGAAGGAAAAAATTAAATTAATTTACAAAACCTCTAGTTACGCCACTGAGCGGATCGGTCTGGTGTCGGATGGTCACACTTCATGTCAAACAGTTACGCGTCCCCTCTCTTTCCTTGTCTAAGGTTCGAGCCTTAGATGAGGGAAGAGAGAGGATACCGCGTAGGGATGTTGATATCGGAAAAAATATCGATATTTATTATATCGTTATTTTAAAAATATATTATATCGGGTATTCGATATATCGGTAAAAAATATCGATATTTCGTTCTCACAATAACTGTCCATTTTAGATACACTAAAACTGTATGAAATTTTTAACTAAATTATCATTAAGTTTTCAATGAGGCGGTATATAACGGCAAATCCAAACAATAAAAACAATTGTAAACAATTTTAATTGCAAAAATTTAGTCACAATATTGTATATTTAGCAATCTACAGCATGATAAAACTTTACCAAAAATGGTTTATTTCTAATAAACGCACATATAGACTTAATAATTATGAAAAATTTATTTTATTGAAAAAAAATTTAAAGCTACGTTCCAAAACCCAAATTCAAATATTTTTAGATGTTACTTATTTTCGTTTGGTATCCAAAAAGTCCGAATTTCTTCAAGGTCCGAAAAAAGTCCATAGCTTCAAAAAAAGTCCGAAAATCGGACTAAAGTCAGCCGATTGGCAACACTGGCTTGCGGCGTTGGAGCGTTGCAAAATGACGTCCAACAAACGGTCGAAACGAACCGAAATTCGTAAATCTTCTCTTCTAAAATACAATGGCGTCTCGTCGGCTAGCAACGTCCAGCCAGAAATTCGTATTGTAAATTGTCCGAATTGTCAGTAAATTTCTTCTTCTTATCTTGCGATGGCCTCTTGCTTTTCACCATCTAGCTACTAAAACTGGCGAGAAATATCGGATCCGATAGTAAGATTTTAATATCGATATTCCGATATATCGGTATAAAAAATATCGTCTAAAAATATCGATATATCGAACAAAAAATATCATTTATTTGATATATCGATATTTTTTCAGCATCCCTAATACCGCGCATGCCATTAAACCAATGAGCAGAAACTGTTACGCTTTTCGAGCGGCGGCCATTGTTTAGGTGGCAAACAAACAAAACGCATCGAAAGTTTATTTTGCGAATTTATATCAGTAAAGTGAAGGTGAGAAGTGAAGTATATTAAATTTCATTATGGTGAACTGTTCAGCATATTGTTGTAAAAGTCGAAGTGAGAAGAAAGAGCCTGGAATATGATTTCACAGGTAAAAACTAATAGAGATGCTTTTGTCCCTTTTAGTTTATGTTTAAATTTTGGATATAAAGCCTAGTCTTTGAGTTATTTCTTTATAATATGTTAAAGTATGATCAAAAATGTAACAATAGGCAAAATTTTATCTAAGTATTTAGTTACTTTTAGTCAGAATTATGTATTTAAACTCAGGTTCTTTGGTGAAACACGCCTTATGTTCATAGGCGTACCTAATGTACTGTTATAAAATTATAAATTTTCTTTGAAAGAAATTTTAAATATTTTACAATGTGTAAAAGAATACATGTTTCGTTGTAAAAAAGGGTAACTAAAGAAAAATAAAAGAGGGAAAAAAAGGACGAGTAGTACCTACCTACTTAAGTAATTAACTTTTTCTTTCAGTTTTCCTAGAGAGTGAGAGCAATGCAAAAGTGGATAGAAAACATGAAAGTAGATGATTGGATGCCCTCAAAACATGATCGCCTTTGTTCAAAACACTTTGAAAAGCATTGGTTCTACAAAAGTAACTCGCAGTCAAGAGTTCGTTTACTGAATGAAGAAGCAGTTCCAACATTATTTTCTGAGCTTCCACACTATCTGCAGTCAAAGAAGGTATTTTTAGTTGTAAAGTATAAAAGCTTTTTTAAAAAAAAATATTTTTTTCATTTAGTTGAAGTAAAACTGTTTGTTTTTGTAGACAAGAAAAAGAGCATGTAGTCCACAACCAGGCCCTTCAAATGAGCCTACATTGCATGTAGCAGATCCTGAAGCCACGAAAGAAGTCATTAAGAAAACAGCTTTTCCGTGAGGTTGCTAAAAGCAAAGCAAAAACCAGAAAAATTCGGGTATTAACTCAGTCTTTAAAAAGATATATAAAAAAAGTTGTTTCTTTAAAGCAAATGGTACAAACTTTACAAAAAAATAATTTATTAGATAATGAAAAAGCAATGCTATTAGGGAATATAACATCTGTAACTAAAGAAATGTTACAAAGAAAAATTGGGAAAAAAAGAACATATTCGCCAGAATTACGGAAATTTGCTCTCACTTTAAATTTTTTTTCTCCCAAGGCATACAATTATGTAAGAAGTGTTTTTGATATTTGCTTACCACACTGTAGTACACTAGGGAAATGGTTGCAAAATATTAATGCTGCCCCAGGCTTCACATTTACTGTATTACTTATGTTTATATTTGCGTTTTCTTTATACTTATATATTATAATTATTATCCTTTAATTACTTTTGATGCTGTAAAATAGTTTGTCTTTTATGTTTGTATGTAGTTTTACATTTTTTGTGTTTAACAAAATGACAAGTACTTAATTTATTTAAAATTAATAAAAATGTGTTTTGCATTTGTGTTTCTTATTATATTAAGCTAAACCAGATTTTTCACAAACAACGAAAAATAATCAATATCTGAAAAAAGACCTATTTAACCATGTAAATGTTTTTTAACTAATTCTTATTTTATACAGTTCATTTCTGGTTCTATAAGTCAACAACTTGAAAGTATCCATAACAAAAACATACTATTAGATTAAACTAAAATGTAACTTTTAGGTTGCAATAAAACTGCCATCGTCATTAAAACAACTTTATTTTTTAATAAATTATATCAATATGACCGTATTTAAAATCCTCGTTTACTCCTTTTGCGCGATACGCCACTGGAGAGACCTTGCTGTTTTGGCCGGCCATGATTTATGTTAGTGTTGGGAATAATCGAAATATTAGCTCTCGAATGATTTTAATAATCGAATGATCATTCGAAATAATCATTCGAATCAAAAAATATAGCAAATAAAACTACACAAAAATCATCTCTTGAATTTTTTTTGCTTGGATTGGCCGTTTTCGATAAAAACAAAAAAATGTAAAGTTATACATAACATTATTTATTAGTATAATTTGTTAAAAAAACAAAAAAGTAAGAGATCCATGAAAACAAAAACACGTCTTTAAACAAATTTGGCAACTAGCATGATTCCCCTTTATGCATTAAAAATTGTCACCAAATTTCAACTTTATACAAATTTGCGTCCTCTAGTTATTTAGGAAAAACCTTTTACAAAAATTCAACACCCTCTGTATTAAAAACAAAGTCTTAGAACCTATGTTTTGTCTTAAAATTAAGTAAGGAATAATACCCTCAAGTTTGGCCACATACTTTACTAACATACTGTATATATCATAAAAACATGCAATAACACTATGCGTTGTCGAGAAATGAAATAATGCTCGATCGATATCGAAGGATCATTCGAAATAAACAATCATTCGAATGAAAAAATCATCCGAGACCCAGACAATATTAAAAACATGCTATGCGTTGTCGAGAGATGAAATAATGCTCGAGCGATATCGAAGGATCATTCGAAATAAATAATCATTCGAATGAAAAACACATCCGAGACAATCGCATCGTAACGCAACGTCGAGTGCCGAGTCGGCGGAGGCATCATTTCGTATTTCGTCTCGTCATTCGAAGCGGCGAAAGGCGATTATTATTATATTATAATCTCTCGGCTAAATCATTCGAATGATCGCGCTGACTTCTCGAGATATCTCGAGTGATTTGAATAATCGAATGATCGATTATTTTTCATTCGAGATATCCCATCGCTAATTTATGTGGCAGTCGGTAACAGGCAGGCAGGCATCGCTGCGCGTCCACTCTCTTTCCCTTGTCTAAGGTTCGAGCCCTATCCCCCCTGCCCTCTCGAGCATTACTTATGACTTGAGCTTAATGTCAAACTTGTCAATTGTTCCTTTCGGAACGGTGTCGAGTGACTCCGGGGCGAGTCGCTCCGGGGCGTCAGACACCTGAAAGGAATATTACTATTATTAGTTACTACTTATTACCATAATGACGACGAAACTTGTTAGCAAATCGGCCGAAGAGGACGCTACGCCCTTAATTTGAGTCGCCAATTGTAGTTATAGCAAATCGCCTGAAGAGGACACCACGTTCGTAATTTGAAAAATAAAGCAATCCACCTGCAATCAGCTGATTTATAACGGGAAAGAAGGGCCCACTAAAAGACAAAGATGTCAAATAACACGATAATGAAGAAACGAAAACATTCTCCGTTATAGGAGTTAGCAAATCGGCTGACGAGGACGCCTGGTTCTTAATTTGAGCCGCCAGCGCCATCGCCAATTGGCGACTCAAATTAACAGGTTAGAAGGGCTCACTAGACGACAAAATTGACAAAGATGCCAAATAACACGATAATGAAGACAAAGATGAAACGAAAACATACATACCTAGGTAGGTACCTAGTTAGCAAATCGGTTTAAGAGGACGCCACGTTCTTAATTTAAGTATATGACTTAAGTCTATTCTCTATTCTGTGATTTAAGCAGTGGCGATCGGTAGCATGAGGCAGGTGAGGCCCGGCCTCACTACAATTAATTTAAAATGTAAAAATGAAAATTTTCGTAAGATCTCCTCACTACAATTAATTTAAAATGTAAAAATGAAAATTTTCGTAAGATTGATTAACATGTTTTGTTTGGCTCTTCTTCATCACATTACTTCAAATCTAAAATTTATTATATAAATTTGGCAATTATAAAGGTCGAAAGGTTTATCAAACGTCTATAAAGCCACTTTTATTTACAAGGGAAGCGCTAATATTTGCGACCATATATTCGACTAAAAAAGAACCACATGCGATATTCGCAGTACGCGCTGTATGTTAACAAGTTCTTCTATGAGAGAACGGCCTATGCAGCAGAGGCCCGGTGAGCGCTAGACTCTCGAAGCAGCTCGTCTCGGGACGTGTGTGAATGGTTCTGTCTTTATTTAGGGCGTGTACCGTTGTCAACTTCGGTTACGGTTTTGTGTCCCGTAAGTATCGGAAATCTGAAAAGTTGACAGATTGGAAAAGCAATATCTGTCATTAATGTCACCGAAGAAACCGATGCGGTTAACCAGGTTTGACAACGGTAGTTGTAGTATGTTTATATTACTCACTTCCACGCGTACACGTATTCGTTGCTTCCACGCGCGAATTTATAGTGAAGAGAGGCCTGTAAAGCACTTGGCCTCCTGATTTACTAGATATTTTATTTGAGAACGGAGCTACGTATTTTATGATGTTTTATTGCTGCGGCAAACGTCATTTTCTATGCGTTCTCAACGTGAAAAAAATGAAACTGTTACTAATGGGAGACCTACTTCACAAGTACTATTATACAAGTATACGGGCAAGAACCGAAAATAAGGACCTAATACCTAATTAACAATGATGTTACATTGACTTACCTGGTGTTATTTTATGAAGTGCTTGATAATAATCAAATTACAGATCGATTTAACGGTATTAATAAGATATTATTTTTGAACCTAATTTAACCAAACGCTTTTTGCCGATTTTGACGTATCATTTCTAAATCAGTTATTTAACAATTTAGTTCAAAGTTATAAAAATCTTTTCCAAAAAGACCGATGCAGAACCGAGCTTACAATTTTTTTTGCTGACAAACAGTTCCGTTCCTTATCTTTGCCAGAGATTATAGAGACAAAATGTTCAAAAATGGTCTAAACGAGGTTTTATCAGAAATGTGCAAATTGTTATGTTTAATAGCCAACACTACCTGGAGCATCGGTTTCAGTTGAAAGAAATTTTTTAGCTTTAAAACTCATAAAACTTATTCGAGAAATTCGACTGCACAAGAAATGTTAAATGATTTGGCTGTAGTGTCTATAGAAAAGGCTTAATAATTAAAATGTATTCTTCTGACTCGTTTTATAACTTAGTAATAGGATCGTTTGCGATTAAGTGCAACAGAAAGATAGACTTAATCTATAAAACACAATTTTGCATTTTTCTTAGTTTGTTTTTAAGTTTGCCGTTTGATTTCCGTTTTATGATATTTTACGTTTTGATGTGTGTTTTAAATAAAACTATATGCTTCATATTATAACTTTTGGCCTCACCTCTTTTACTGACCACGGATCGCCACTGGATTTAAGTCGCTAATACCCCATTGACAACTGACAAGCCAAATTGCATAAGATATAGTCACAGATGTAAATTACTAGCGTCTACGGATCCCACCAAGATCCCACACTAAAAATTTTGCTTTCAGATTTTTAGCTTTACTATCGCGCAGGTGGATCTAAGGTTGCATACGTTTCTGTTTTGGTTTGGTTAGGTGCAATTATTGCATAGTGAAAAAACATTGTAAAAGCTAGAGCTATTATTTATTTATTTAAAGGTACTTTTCATGAAATATGTAAATGTTGTTGTCTTACTGTGGTAGCAGGTTGTCTAGTTGTTTATTTAATTAATTATTAAACCAACTGTAGTTGTAGCAGATATTTTGAAGTATAATCTGTATGATATTAAAATGTTTTAGGTAATTATTACATTATACAAGGCCGTCCCTATACGGCGTGCAGCGTGTGCCCCGCACAAAGGCAGCAATGGATAGGGGCGGTAAAATCAGTTAATAAGGAATTTTTTTAACTTTAGAATAATAGTTTATTATGCAATGAGCACTTAATGTTAGCTATTAATATTGAATTGAAATATCCACCCAACATTATTACGTCAATTTTATTGTTGTCAGCTTCTTATTTTTCTTAATGCCAATGTCATAATCAGAGCTAGGCAAACTACTTGAAAAAAGTAGTGGAGTATTACTACTAACTACTTTATCAAAAAAGTAGTTTAACTACTTGGTAGTTAAACTACTTCTTCAAAAAAGTAGTTAGAATACTAACTACTAAGTAGTTAGACTACTAACTACCTACTAAGTAGTTAGAAGTTCAATATTTAACTACAAACCAAACCAGACATGTACCGTTGTGGCTCAAAAAACCAGTGGCGTAGCTGTACTTACAAAAATGATTAAAAAAAGGACTTGAACCTATAACAAATAAAAAAATTTAAAATAAAATATATTTTTTATTATTTAAACTTTATTGTAAAGTTAACTGTCCACTGACTTAAATTTGATCATCAATTATTAACACAGTTCCTTTTTGGTACGAAAATACAAAACTAAATCATATTAGGTAAAAGGAATACGAGGTATTTAAAAATCAAAAATTTTGTTTTTTTGAAAACTTTTAAAACCTGAAAATTCTATATTAGGTTTGCTTATCGCTTACTGGACTGGAAACGTCAGACGAGAAATTTCCGAGAACTTGTTCTAACGAGATTTTTGGCACGCGTCAACGTACACGTCATGTAATGACGTAATATAGAGGGATGTAGTTAAATATTTTTAAAAGTAGTTAAATTACACCAAAATAGTTAAAATATCTTAAGTAGTTAGCACTGAGTAGTTAACTACTTTTTGCGAATATTTTATGCAGACTTAAAATAATCGAGTATAACTACTAGGAGAAAAAAGTAGTAAGAATACGACTACTTTTACAGAAAAAGTAGTTAACTACTGCCTAGGTGTGGTCACAATAAGGAGATTTAGACATTTTATTATTTTTTAATTCTTTTAAGTCCAAAATTCGGTCTACTATAGTATTAACAGTTTATATATCTAGGTCGTAATGGAGGCATTTACTGTAGTAAACTAAAGATTTTTTAAAATAGAACATTGGAAAAATTTATATACTAGTTTTATTTATTTTTTTTTTCTTATTATAAAACACCAATACTAAATGGTCAAACAGTTTGTGACTTCAAATGTCCAGACTGCTATATAAAGCATAAAATACATATTACATTATCTACTTTTTTAAATGCCCTTGTATTACAAAACTAGTAATTTTCAACGCTTGCCCGTATAATGTGACAACGAAAACGCCAAAACAGAAGCGTATGCAACCACAGATGCACAAAGCAAAATTTTTAGTGTGGGATCTGTAGACACTTGTCATTCACTAAAAATTGTTTTGCTCGTGTATATATGGTTGCCTATAGTAAGCGGTTCTTTATTACAAAATTACAAATGGAAAAAAAATGAGTTTTGTGCCAAAATTCAACCGAAACAATCTTACCCAACGTTACAACGTATAGTATTGATTAATTAAAATTAGGCTTTTAGTCGTTTTATTAACAGCAGAGACTATAAAGAATATACCTATCGTCTGGTAACAGCCAATAAATTGTTGTTTCTATTTTTAGTTTTATTTTGATGTATTCTGCTTGTTTCCATGCAAGCAAATTTAGAAAGATATGAGTGAGCAGCCTGGGGTGACTAGTTCTTGTGCTATTTAAATATACAACAGAACTAGTATTTAGAATTAGCTGCGGAATTCATTGCAAGAAAATTTTCTATTTTTATCCAGAAAACACTGAAAAATAAATAATAAAAAAATCTGGGGAATTTCGCGTTGCGATTGTCGCGCCTGTCAGTGACATTGCAGACTGCTGGCGCCACCTAATGTAGAAATTTAAAAGTGTCTCATCTGTTTTTGGGGTGGTGTCATTTTCCTCAAGAAATGTAAGATTTTTTCCAAAAATAAAGTATTTTTCATTCAATTTGAGCCGGTATTTAAGTGGTTTACTTATTTGTGAGTTTACTTATGTAGTTTTTATGTTCCTGTGTTGTGTGAAAGCGCTGGAAATCGCCGACATCCCTGAATGCGTTTCAGTTTATTTTTGCAAAAAATGAACCTATATTTAACGATTCTTGCTATGTGTGGGGTCCGGTTTTAGCAAAATCAATTCTTTTGCATGTTTTATATCGGTTTTCGAATAGCACAACGTGTTTTTGTTTGAGAATATTACGCAAAATCATTTTAATCCAAATTTGAAGAAACATTTGACATCTATAGCCAGTGGCGGGGTTTTTGAAAGGGGATGTTTTTTCTTTTTTATATAAATGGTTTGTAGATACCTATGTCCATATATGGATTGAATATTTATATAATTTATGTTATTATCTTAGGTAATGGTTAAAAAAGGATGTTTTAATAACCTTGTAAATAAAAATGGTACTTAATTAATAAGATTACCTAGAGGTTATGTACCCTGCTTGATAAAAAGTTTTGTATTTGCGAACTTATTACATTATTTTGCCATAGTAGGTACCTAGATCCATTTGCTATATCAGAGTACTAATATAGTGCACTCTTTTAAAAATAATACGAAAATATATTTTTATCTGGGACAGCTTAGCTTTATTTTAAAATATGATATAATTTGGTTTCTACAGAGCAAATTTAAGTTCATTTCGATTTTAAATTTAATTTAGTACAAGTAAATATACATTAAGGCCAAGGCAGAGAGCATTTATACAAAATTTAAGAACAAGTTTGATTGAATTTTTATTTAAGTAATTTTAATTTAAGAAATTCGTCAACTTTTAGCTACTTCAGGTAAAATTGAATGAAAGTGAAATTGTGAGTGCCTGAGCTAGTTGACTATGTTCATTCGGTCTAAAACTCCCCTAAATTTCAAAATTTTAATCTTGTATTTAATAAAGCAGGAAATAACAAGTAGATAGGCAAAGCAAGGTTATAAAAGCCGTTGTTCAAGCCCCACAATCTCAAATACTCCTAAATAAACACATCAAAGAGATTTTGGCCTGTTTAAATTAATCTTAAATAATTGTATAAATGCCACCAAATTTCCTAATTAAAATTAAATTAACGTTAATAAATTAAAATAAATAAATTAAAGTAGATAAATTAAAGTAAAATTATTCTCTTAACCAATCTTTATAATATCGATTAGAATTTTTTGATGTTGGGAAATTTAATCTATTATACTAGCTCGCGCCCGCGACTTCGTCGGCGGTATAAAAATTTTACTCACTTACAGACTTTGAACCCCCATGTCGGGTTGGTTTATTAAAAACTGTAAAACACCTGTTTAAACATTTATTTTTTTGAGTATTTCTATGAAGTTTCGAGTTAATAGGGCTATCTAATATTTTTTCTTCATACAAAGTTTGAACCCCTGTTTCACCCCCTCAGGGGTTGAATTTTGAAAACCTTTCCTTAGTGCATGCCTACATTATATAAGAAACCTCGGTGCAAAATTTCAAGTTTCTAGACCCAGCAGTGCGGGCTGTGAGTTGATATGTCAGTCAGTTTTTTCTTTTATATACCGGATGACCATGAGATTACTGGCCAGTTCGATATTTTGTTAAGAAATAATATATCAATTTGAAAATTTTGGGAAGTCGTATGGTTGCTTTAGATGCAGATTTTAGCTACTCAAACATCTGACTCTCGTTTCCGGTTCAACCGGAAATACTTTTTAAAAATTTGGATTCTACTTAAAATTCTAAGTATAAAACATGTATAATCATACCCCCTACCTATCTTTAACAGTTTTTAAGAAAATGGCGTTTAGAAATGTCGAAAGAGCCGCAAACTATAGGTACTGTTTTAACTGTTTTTAATATATATTAATGACCTACCAAGTAGCGCACCTGAGGCTAAATTTGTGTTGTTTGCGGATGACACGACTATCTCCGTGACAGGGATGAACGAGCGGGAGGCCGAAGAAAAGCGGGAACTGACACGATCCAACGTGGAGGAGTGGTTCCTAGCCAACCGGTTGCTTCTTAACGCGGATAAAACGCAGAACATCTTGTTCTCCCTCAGGCCCATTCACAGCGTCCAGGAGGCATCGGTCAAGTTCTTGGGTGTCCACATCGATGCTGGGCTCACGTGGGGGGCACAGATGGATGGGGTATGCAAGAGACTGAGTATTAGTGTATATGTGTTGCGAAACCTGATGGACTGTGTTTCATGTGGTAGATCTAGAATATCCAATGGTAGAAGTTAAAAAATGTGATAATCAGTTGCCTTGGTGTGATGGTGAGGTTAGGGCTAAGATGAGGGAACGTGATATTGCATATAAAAACTTTCGTAATAATAGTAATAGTAATACTGAAACTAGTCAGCTCTGGGATATCTTTAAAGTAGAGAGGAATGCTGTGGTAAATATGTTAAAAGCAAAAAAAGAGCAGTATTTTGAATCCAAAATTGATCAGAATAGAAATAATCCTAAAGATATGTGGAAATGTTTAAAAAGTCTTGTTAAAGGGGAAGAAAAACACATTGAGTTTTCTAAGATCAATTTTGGATCGGAGGAACATACTGTTAAGGCAGGAAATGAAAAAGAGGCCAGTAACAATTTTAACAAATACTTTATTAATAGTGTAATGGAAATCGTACATAATTTTAATGTTTCAGTTCCTTGGTCTTCTTCAGGATTGCCTGAGGTAAAATGCAGGTTGGACCACTTCTCTAAAGTTGCTATCTCTGATTTGAGACGGCTAATATTTTCACTAAAGATTAAAAATAATCCTTTAGATGTTGTAAACTCTAAGTTCTTGCGAGAAACTTTTGACAGCATGGGCAATATTATATTAAATTTTGTAAATGTATCTTTAGACAGTGGCCATTTTCCAGAGGAGTTAAAAGCTTGTAAAATAGTACCAATACCTAAAATAAAGGATGCAAATAATGTTAAAGATTTTAGACCAATAAATACTTTGCCATGCATGGAAAAAGTTTTGGAGGCAGCAGTGTATGATCAGGTGTATAGATATTTCAATGATAATGATTTATTCATGACATATCAATCAGCTTTCCTTAAGAATCATTCATGTGAAACCACAATACAGTTGACAGTAACAACTTGGAAAAGATTGATTGATCAGGGTAAATACGTGGTTGCCATTTTTGTGGACTTTAGACGAGCTTTCGAAACTATCGATAGAAACATTCTGTTAGATAAACTTTCTTATTTTGGCATAAAGGGTACGGCGTTTCAGTGGTTTAAGGAATATCTCACAAATCGAACACAAACTGTAAGACTTAGTAAATCAGAATCAGATCCTTTAATGAATGAAATGGGTGTGCCCCAAGGAAGTAAAATTGGTCCACTCTTATTTGTCATTTACTTGTATGATATTAAATTTATTGAAGGGCTGGAATTTATAAATTTGTTTGCTGATGATACACTTTTATCTTTTAGTGGAGATGACTTAGAATGTGTTATGCATAAAGCACAAAATGTAATTAATATCTTTAAAGATTATTTGAATATAAATAAATTAGCAGTAAATGTTTCCAAAACAAAAGCCATGGTGGTCACTACACAATTTAAGCTAAAACAAATTCAACCAGAGCAACTTAACTTACACATTAATGGGGAGCCATTGCAATGGGTTAATGATATAAAATATTTGGGTTTCATGATTGATAGTACATTGAGTTTCAAAAGTCACTTTGATTATGTAAAGAAAAAGATATCAAAAAAACTATTCTTCTTTTCAAGAATATCAAGAAATATATCACTTTTTGCAAGAATAAATGTGTTTAGAACATTAATACAACCCCACTTCGACTATTGTGCTAGCCTCTTGTGTTTATTGGACCAGAACTCATGTCAGTCTTTGCAAGTCTTGTTTAATCGTGGTATGAGAGTGATATTGAGATGTAACAGATATGCGCCCATTCATCTGATGCTTGAATGTCTGAATTGGTTAACATTAAAGAAACGATGGTACTATCTCGCAATGACTTTTATATACAAAATAATTAGTGGTAACGCACCCATATACTTTAATGAATTTATTGTATATAATAATCAGATACATAACTATTCAACTAGAAGTAGTGCTCAACTATATGTGAGAAGAACTAGCTTAAAAAGGTCTATGAAGTCGCTGTTTCATAACGGTATAATAGAATATAATAGATTGCCCAAGGAGATCAAACAATCAACATCTATTGGACAGTTTAAATCAAGATTAATGCGATACATAAAAAGTTAGTTTCAAGCATAATTTAATTTTTCTTATATTTTGATGTCCTCATTTGTCTCTTATCTTGTCTCGTGTGCCTGAGCGTGTCTAGTTGAGTGAGGGTGACCTAACCCTGCATTTTTGGTTGTATTTTATTATGTTTGTTTCATATTTGTAAGTGATAGCGAACTAATTCCTTGTGAATTTTGTATTTTGACTGAATACTGTATTGACTTTAGATTATTATTATATTAGGATTTTCCTACTTGAATAAAATAAATAAATAAATAAATAAATACGAAACGATCAGAACAGCATATTTTGCCCTCTTTCATAGCACAATGTCTTATGGCATACTAGTCTGGGGGGGGCTCAGCGCATTCTGCTAGAGCTTTTGCGTTACAGAGAAGGGTGATTCGAATAATGGCTGGATTGGCCTATCAGGATGACTGCAGGGGTGCCTTCTCCAGGTTGGGTATACTCACTCTCCCGTCTGAATATATCCTCCAAAATCTAATATACAGTATGTCCACGGATACAGGTCACAAGAGGACAAATGGACTAAAAATTTCATTGTTCGATAAAAAATCATTTCTAATAAGCTTCTGCTTCTTAAAAAAATACGGTCTACGAAGAAAATGTTTGACTTTTTTATACAGGGTGCTCAAAAAATACAAAAATAATAAATTATGTGAAGAGTAAACTACCTTTATTTTTCATTTTAGAGCAAAATAATAAAGTCAAAAAAGATTTCAAATTCCAGTCAAAATTTACATTCAAAATATCAGCTGAATATTTTACTTTTTATTTTTGTGTTATAATTTTATCAAATATTACTGTACCTACGTTTTCTAGGTAATTTTTGCCTTGTCCACCTCATCTCACTATCTTTTACTATAAATATCAGAAAAATTAAAATTTTTGCAGCAAAATTTTAAATTTTCTGCATGTCGTAAAAGATAGTGAGATGAGGTGGACAAGGCAAAAATTACCTAAATTTAAAATTTTTGCAACAAAATTTTAAATTTTCTGATATTTGTCGTAAAAGATAGTGACATAAGGTAGACAAGGCAAAAATTACCTAGAAAACGTAGGTACAGTAATATTTGATAAAATTATAACCCAAAAATAAAACGTAAAATATTCAGCTGATATTTTGAATTTAAATTTTGACTGGAATTTGAAATATTTTTTGACTATCATTTTGCTCTAAAATGAAAACTAAAGGTAGTTTACTCTTCACATAATTTATTATTTTTGTATTTTTTGAGCACCCTGTATAAAAAAGTCAAACATTTTCTTCGTAGACCGTATTTTTTTAAGAAGCAGAAACTTATCAGAAATGATTTTTTATCGAACAATGAAATTTTTGGTCCATTTCTCCTCTTGTGGCCTCCATCCGTGGACATACTGTATATATCAAACAGCATAGAAACGAACCTAAATGTCATGCTGACTGTCACAATTATAATACTAGACACAAAAACAACTTAGTTGTATCATACTGTAGACTGAGAAGGTGTCAGAGTAGGCCTGACTTCTGCGCAGTTAAACTGTATAATAAGCTTCCTTTATATATCAGGCAAACGCCCCTCATAAAGTTTAAGAAGAAAATTAAATCCTTTTTGTTAAAAACTGCTTTTTACAGTACCGATGAGTACCTGAATTTTAAGGGCGATACGGGTGACTTTGACGAGTAGCCATTTGTGGGTCTGGGTAATTTTAATCTATTTTAATCTTATTCTAACTAAATTCTGATTATGGGGTAAGGTACCCTACCATTGTAAATGAATGGTAGAACATTCATCTACTGATTAAGTGTTTTGTTAGTTACTATTGTATTGCTAAAGTATTGGACCTACTTAATGTTATATACTGTTATATGTGTATAGTTGTGTGTATTATACAAGTTTGACGTGTGTAAGTTACATTGTAACACTTAACACAAATAAATGATTTTGATTTTGATTTTGATTTTTTGATTTTGAACATAAAACAAACAAAAAACTTGTCATATTTTACGTGTATTTTTACGCCATCATGGTTAATTTTAGTTTTGACAGCTTTCTGTAGGATTATAACTGCGGTTAGTTAAAAAAATAAAATGCCTCATTTTACGCGGAGCATCAAATCGATATGATTTTAATTTATGGAGAAGCAAGAAAAAATAAAAGAGATGCCAGAGCTTTGTATGTTTAGCCTTTTCCAGATCGTTAGCATCCCTGCGCGAACTTTTTTCCCTGGTTGGAAAACTATTTAAAACGTGAAGGGAAAATGCAAATAATAATCAGGACGAAGGATTTATCGTCAATGAAGGGGCGAAAATAAACATTGGCCTGTGTTAGAGTCGATGTGTCAACTTTAACAGGACAAATTGCTGAAGAATTCAGAGTTGGCAGAGAAAGTGTAATGAAAATTTTAGCAAAATTTGGCTGTAAGTCTTTCAAGTACCAGATTCATCATCACCTTGATGAAGCTGCGGAATAAAGAAAAACAGTCGCATTTAAGATTCCGAATACCTATTATTTACTGATGAATCACTTTTCACCAATTTGGGTATGTTTAATAGGAACAATAGCAGGTACTTACTGGGCGACTGAAAATATGCATTTGGTGAGGGAGGGAGCATTTCAAGAAAGATTTGGTGTCAGTGTATGGCTTGGTGTTATAGGCACTAATATTATAGGACCCATATTTTTTGAAGAACCATTAACTGCAGCATGATACCTAGCCTTTTATTTTTTTATTTATTTATTTCAACGGAAAATCCATTTTAGAATTTACAAGTACATACTTGTACAATACTGGACATGAATTAATCATATTAAACATAAAATATACATACTTACCTGTAACATAGAACTAATAAATATACCCTTAAAAATCGAATTAGCCCCAGTGTTTGCCTAGATTGCATGTAGCACATTGCGTAATTTCTGTTTAAACCTTATCAGAGTCCCTCCAAAATGGTCCAAATTAAAATCGTTAAACCTGCGCGACATGGGGCTATGAAAGCCATAATTAGTTAAATGAAGTGGAGTGATAAACATGGTACTATTTGTTTATTTATTTATTTATTTATATATACTCCATTTTTACAATTTTTACAATAATATTTATATACAATACAACAATAATATATTCTTAGGTGGTGAGAACAAAATTACATATATCACATAAATATCCCTATTTTGGTTACATAATTCTAGAAATATGTTTTTTAAACTGATAAAATTTTAATTTGAGTGGATCGAGATCATATTCATTGTACAGTCTACACATAAGGGTGAGAGGGTTGTGCATGGCATAGTTTGTTCTACTGGTGGGAATGTAGAAAAGTTCATTATTTCTAGTTCAACTTGTGGTTGAAAGGTGAATCAAATTTAGAAAATGTGTGGCTCTATGTACTAAATTAAAGGAAACAAGTTGAAGTAAATGGGGGCAACAGATGGTACCATTCAATAGCTTAAACATAAAGAGAACGTCAGGAGAAATCCTTCGTTCCTTGAATGACCTTATATCATATCTATCCATACAATATCATAATTAATGGAATAATCAAAATCGTTATAAATATTTATATTTTCCCTAAAGGCTAGTGTACGTAAAAATGTGAGTTGAACACTTTCGACTGTAATAATGTGACCCTGATAGTATGGTGACCAAATTACGGGCATATTCGAGGCCAGAGCGCACCAGTGAACAGTATAATATCTTGAATGATGAATGAGGCAGGTGAAAGGTCTTTGCCATATCTTGAGATAAATCCCAAATTTTTAAATCCCTGCTGTACTATTTTATTGATATGAGCTTTAAAAGAGGGTTGGGTGTCAAATAGTACTCCCAGGTCTTGAACCTCGGTAACTGTTCTGAGCGTTACGTCATTCAACAAATATCTGCATGAGACTGGGCTCTTGGAATGACTAAAACTAATATCAAATGTAAAAAAATATAAGTAAATTTTAACAGAACCAGAGAGGACATTTTATAGATAACGTACCTCTATGGGAAAATGTACAGATTCTCTATCAACAAGACGGCGCTCCAGCGCACAACGCTAGCGTAGTAACAGATTACCTAAATGGTGTATTTCTGGTTGAATCGGAAACTTCAGTCAGATGTTTGCGCACTCAAAATTTGCATCTAGAGCAAATATACGACTTCCCAAAATTTAAAATCGATATATTATTTGTTAACAAAATAACGAGCTGGCCAGTAATCTCGTGGTCATCCAGTATAGAGATTAATACCATTGATTTCGAATCAAGTATAGATACCATTATTTTCATTTAAAAGCAATCAGGGATTCCCAAGTTATTTATAACCCGTCAAACAATATGGTCCCCCATAATGTTGTAAATATCCGTATTCTTTAGATATCCGGAGGATACGGAGTCTGAATCAACTAATATTCGTATCCATCATCCGAATACGTATCCATTTCTTGAGCCGCGCGAAAGCGGTATGAGTATATATGGAATTATTTCGGATACGGGTAGATAGGTGCATGCGGTATCATATGATTTGAAGTCGAAGGTTGGGGATAGTAGGGCACCGTCGTCCGTTCTCGTTTGAATTCGGTTCGGGTGAGGCGGGTCGAGTTTAACCAATGGGTCTCATCCATAGACAAAATACATTTAGACCATCACAACGTATTCGCGACACCAGCTGAATCCGTCCAATATATGGGCGAAAAAGTGCGTTTGTACGCATATGGCGCCAGTCAGGTTTTTAAACGACGGTTCTCTCGAGGCATGCGCACTCGGGACGTCTCGCAAAAGTGGTTGTTGAACTCAATGACGCAACTCGGCGATCAGAACCGGACCCAGTTGTAATCACTGAAGGAAACACATGGAATACATCTGTTGTAAATGCTGAAGTTGCTATTTCCATTTGCAAAAATACTTTTAAGTTTTGAGTTATTAAGATTAAGTCTAACCAAATAAATTTTCTAACTTTTATCTTAAATGCACTCCGGTGTTGAAGTGAACACACACACGGAGAAGTAGAAATATAGTGACGTATATCGAGTGTGGTCAAGGTGTCAGAAAGGCACTGATGGGGTGTGTGTGTATTAGGGGCATTGTATAAGGGGTAAGATGGTGTAAGAAGGTCATATATAGTGTCAATGCCTCCTTCCCCTATATTGCATAAGGGTGAGTGAGTGTCCAAAAGACATATTTGCGCTTTCGCCAAAGGGGCACTAAAAATACTAGTGGATTAGGGTAGAGGGGAGTATTTTAAAAGAGATGGCGAAAGAGAAAAGCTCTTTCGCCAAATGATCGCTAAGATATCAGTGGATTAGAAGGGTGAGTGTCCAAAAGGCATATTTGCGCTTTCGCCAAAGGGGCACTAAATATACTAGTGGATTAGGGTAGAGGGGAGTATTTTAAAAGGGATGGCGAAAGAAAAAAGCGCTTTCGCCAAAGGATCGCTAAGATATCAGTGGATTAGAAGGGTGGGTGTCCAAAAGGCATATTTGCGCTTTCGCCAAAGGGCACTAAAAATACTAGTGGATTGGGGTAGAGGGGAGTATTTTAAAAGGGATGGCGAAAGGAAAAAGCGCTTTCGCCAAAGCATCGCTAAGATATCGGTGGATTAGAAGGGCGAGTGTCCAAAAGGCATATTTGCGCTTTCGTCAAAGGGGCAGTAAAAATACTAGTGGATTAGGGTAGAGGGGAGTATTTTAAAAGGGATGGCCAAAGAAAAAAGCGCTTTTGCCAAAGGATCGGTAAGATATCAGTGGATTAGATTGACATGGGGCCATAAGTAAGTAGCGCTTTCACCAAAGTATCAAGTGCACACACTGTAAATAGGTGTAAAAATATTTACATCTTACCATAGACCTTGGTTTGTTCAATAATTATACAGGATGGGATGCCAATCCAGTAAAATATACACATAGTTTTGGTAATTTTTTTATTTACTATTTTACTTCTTAAAACAGTTGCATATTTTATTTCTATTGTTTAGAATACTATGTTTATATTTTATTTCAACTTTCAATTTTGTAAATGTAACGTTTAAAAAATTAAGAGGGGGGACATTAAAGAGACGCAATGTATATGTATAAACTGAGCTATTTTCGAGGAATTATCGACAGTTTTGTATAGCAAGAAAACTCAGATTTAAGCCAACAAACTATACAATTTTTGTTAAAATCTCACTAATGGTTACATTTTTATCATTAATCAAAAGAATAATTACAAGTAATATATTTAGCATTTATTACTCGATAAAAGATTCACGTCATGTGAAATAAATTTTGAAGTACGGTCCTGTCTATCACAAGGCAAACGTTCGACAAGGCGCAAGCCCGCAGAAGACCGTCTGTGTTTACGGATTCAGCTTGGTAAATTTGCCACATTCGCAAATGACATTATTTCTCTATTATATATTTTCTCTATGGTCTCATCCCATATAATATCCGTTACCCCGATAAGTATGCTATCTTTTTTTAGGAAATGTCATTAGAAAAGGAAAAGTTATCTGGAAAAAAAGGCCTTCTATAGCTTTAACAGGGTTGATAAAAATCATGATTTAAAAAAATCTGCGATCATGATTTTTTTGATTTTTTTTCTGAAAAATGTATTTTGGAGTAATTTTTATTAATACACATATTTTCTTACAGTTCATATCTTGTTTAAGGTGCTCGCTCACTTAGGCGAAGCGTCGCGAAGGGAAGCGAAGCTTCGTTTACGCGGTGTCCGCACACTGGGGCGAAGAGAAGCGAAGCGCAGAGAATCCACGGCAAAAGATATCCAATCCTATTGTCAACATTTAAACATTTTTTATCCCGGGCTTGCGCATGCGCAGAGTGGATTTGTTCGCACCGATCCCTCTTCGCTTGCGAGGAAAGAGACTGGTCAGGGCCCCTAAGCAGGTGCTAACCCTGTTCCGACCTTAGGGTGCCCTCCGATCCACCGTTCTGGACAACAAACAAAACATACTTTGTAGGGTAAGGTACCTAGACACGATTAATTTTTTGCTCGGGACTTTTAAAAAAAGACAAAACAAAATTTTTATCGAGGAAGGTGTGCTAACCCGTTTCCAATCCACCTTTTAGAGCCGATTTCCTACTTTTTATAATATTTTAAGTGACAAAAATTACAAAAGATATGCGGCCGAGCACGGATTCGAACCAAGACAGACGTCTGGGTCAATAAGCCGATTCTATACCAGTGCACTACGTGACTGATGCTAGGAAAGCGGTAAACTTATTAACAAGTGCCTCATTTATATTTTTGAGGTTATTACGCATGCGCACGTCCGGGATAAAAACGTTTCCCCCAACCTCTAGACTCTAGGGCAGTGCCGGCTTAAGGCTGTTTACTGCCCGGGGCTATTCAAAGCTGACCGCCCTCCTCCAATAAAATTTTCCGATGTTTATTTCCACTAGGTATTATCCATGTGAATAAAACGAACGTAAAAACACAAAGATGTAGAGGAAAGGCGCCTAATATTGGATAGTTGCCTAATTTTGGATACTACATCATCTCGAAACTGAAAAAGGTGTTTCATATAGAATGAGTCTGAGGGGAGCACCCAGTTTGGATGTTCAGTGGTGCAAGTGGCGTATTCAGGATTTTGGGGGGGGGGGGCGGTCACTAAATGGAAAGTGGGAAGGTGGAAAAGCTCCGCAGGCGAACATTTTTCGGGGCCGCGCCCAAAGTTCGTCATAAAATCGAAATACAAATATTTTTATTCAGACATCTGGGGGTTCACCCCCCCCCCCCCCCCCTGAAGACTCCACTGGATGGCGCCATAATATGTGTTTATTTGTGACATAGAGTTTTGTGTTTCCGTGCCTAAACATTATTATAAAAGGTAGTTAGCGTAGGAAAGTGAAAGTTCGCATGCATGTACTAGACTAGTTGTAGAATAAGCCGAAGTGTGTGAAACAAAAATATCTGTCAAGATTTTTTTATTTTAATCACATAACCTTAGTCATAAAGGCTGCCTAATTCTGGATAGAAATGTGTCCTAAAATTGGATCTCCACACTTAAAAACCCAACTAAATGTACGGTTTGAAAACTTTTTTATCTATAGGTTATGTTCTCTATTTTTTATATTAAAAGGATTTTATAAAACTTTTATTTTTGTGAAATGTAGCTACATTTGTTTTCAAGTATTATAATTGAATATTATAAAGTTTAAAACGCATTAAGGTTTTTTTTTGAACAAAAGGAGTTAAGAGTTTTATTTTTATGAATAAATATGTTTTTAAGTACCCTGAGTTTAACTTCATTTTTTAATTAAAAATCACGATTTTAATGGCTGATTTTAATCGCTGATTTTAATCAACTGATTTCAATTTTCTCAGCCCTGTAATAAATATATTTTAAATATTTTGAAAATTTATAAGAGATGCATAAGAATGCTTCTGAGAATTGCAAAGTTATACTAGATATTAATTGTTGTATTTACTGTGTAACATTTTGTTTAAAATCTTGTTTAAAATTTTTGAATGTTCTGTAATTGGTTTTAATTAAATTTAGGTACAATTACATTTTAATGTTTGACTTTATTTAATTATTGATTGCTTGATATATGAAAATGCTTTTACGTATGTATTCACTAATAATTATTATTTATTATTATTATATGACTAAGGATTAATAAAATACACAAAATATACCTTTATTTTTCGTAATAATACATTTTTAGTAATTTATTTTCATTACATGGTGACGAAATTTAGAGTGGCAACGTCGCTTTTTCTCCATAGTACGTGCTGTAGTCCCGTTCATTCATGGCCTACTGTCGGGGTCTTGTGGAAATAGACAGATCATTTTTATTATGGAACAACATTAAAAATACACTTTTAATATAAACTTTTGTTGATATTAAAGGTTAATATACAAAGATTAATATCAAGCAATATAATCCCACAAAACTTACTAATTGGTAAGATACTATACGGTATCCATTTGGTTTTGAGAATGATGACAGAAAAAAACAATTGAACAAGAATTAACCCTATTGGTCAGTTCCATGGACCGTTTACACCAGAACATATTTTAGTGATTTCGTTCTATCCGTGTTGGCGAAAGTGCATTAGACAAAGACAAATAAAAAAAGGATTTGTTCAAATTTTTATCGTACATTCTTTGCTTGTGGAAGTATTTCTGGATATAATACTTCGAAAGATTAGTCATGGCAAAATTCGTTTTTTCCTGATAAAATCCCAGCGGAATCCGGTTTCTTTCTATCCTTGTTAGCAAAAGGGGCATTAGAAAAAGACAAATAAAAACGATGTTGTTGCCAATAAAAAAGAATAATCAAACAACATTTCATCACAGGCGACTTTGTTTGTGCGCAAGTATTTCGGGTTGCCTATAGTGAAATTTTAATCGGAGTTGTCATAAAAAATAAATTTCTAACCTGACAAAATACTTACATAAGTTTTATGATTTTATAGCAAAAGACCTTTGTTTTTACACAAGCAGTATTTGCAAAAATCTCGTTTTTATTAAACAAAAACAGTGTCAGCATAGCCACATTAACCGTATTATTTTATAGCATTTAAAATTGTTTCCTACCCAAATAACAATACTACCTCTAACCAACAATTTGCACTAGAAGGATCGGAGGAAAAGTATTTAAATAAATAAAGGAAAAATTTCAAAAATGAGTAAATATTTTTATTAGGATAAACAATTTATAATAAGGTTAAAAAATATTCCCTATTCTCCGATATATAATGAAAATGGATCAATAATATAGCCTACCTGCGAACAGTGATGTTTGTGTAAGTTAAAGACCATAGAGAAAATATATAGTAGAGAAATAATGTCAATTACGAATGCGTCAAATTTACCGAGCTGAATCCGTAAACAAAGACGGTCCTCTGCGGGCTTGCGCATTGTCGAACGTTTGCCTTGTGATAGACAGGACCGTACTTCAAAATTGATTTCACATGACGTGAATCTTTTATCGAGTAATAAATGCTAAATATATTACTTGTAATTATTCCTTTTATTAATGATAAAAATGTAACCATTAGTGAGATTTTAACAAAAAGTGTATAGTTTGTTGGCTTAAATCTGAGTTTTCTTGCTATACGAAACTGTCGATAAGTCCTCGAAAATAGCTCAGTTTATATATATATATATATATATATATATATATATATATATATATATATATACAGTGCGTCTCTTTAATGTCCCCCCCCCCCTCTTAATTTTTTAAACGTTACATTTACAAAATTGAAAGTTGAAATAAATTATAAACATAGTATTCTACACAATAGAAATAAAATATGCAACTGTTTTAAGAAGTAAAATAGTAAATCAAAAAAATTACATGTGTATATTTTATTGGATTGGCATCCCATCCTGTATAATTATTGAACAAACCAAGTTCTAGGGTAAGATGTAAATATTTTTACACCTATTTACAGTGTGTGCACTTGATACTTTGCTGAAAGCGCTACTACTTACGGCCCCATGTCAATCTAATCCACCGATATCTTAGCGATCCTTTGGCGAAAGCGCTTTTTTCTTTCGCCATCCCTTTTAAAATACTCCCCTCTACCCTAATCCACTAGTATTTTTAGTGACGAAAGCGAAAATATGCCTTTTGGACACACCCTTCTAATCCACTGATATCTTAGCGATCCTTTGGCGAAAGCGCTTTTTTCTTTCGCCATCCGTTTTAAAATACTCCTCTCTACCCTAATCCACTAGTATTTTTAGTGCCCCTTTGGCGAAAGCGCAAATATGCCTTTTGGACACACCCTTCTAATCCACTGATATCTTAGCGATCCTTTGGCGAAAGCACTTTTTTCTTTCGCCATCCCTTTTAAAATACTCCCCTCTACCCTAATCCACTAGTATTTTTAGTGCCCCTTTGGCGAAAGCGCAAATATGCCTTTTGGACATACCCTTCTAATCCACTGATATCTTAGCGATCCTTTGGCGAAAGCACTTTTTTCTTTCGCCATCCCTTTTAAAATACTCCCCTCTACCCTAATCCACTAGTATTTTTAGTGCCCCTTTGGCGAAAGCGCAAATATGCCTTTTGGTCACACTCACCCTTATGCAATATAGGGGAAGGAGGCATTGACACTATATATGACCTTCTTACACCATCTTACCCCTTATACAATGCCCCTAATACACACACACCCCATCAGTGCCTTTCTGACACCTTGACCACACTCAATATACGTCACTGACAAATATTTCTATTTCTCCGTGTGTGTATTCACTTCAACACCGGAGTGCATTTAAGATAAATTATATTTTTTACCTCCTATTCTTTCACATATTGATATAATTTAAATTTGGAATTAAACTATTTGTATTTATGCACTACTTGTAAGAAATAGACTACGAAATAATTCCTTATATTTAAAAGTTGGATACATAATTGGCGAAACATATGAAATGTCTGTAACACTTTGTAAAGACTATTTTTGTATCGAAATAACAAGCTTCAGAGGTTCGCTATATTCGCCACCCCAACCAAAAATACCATAACATACAAATGACTGAGATTTTTTCGGCCCGGTTCTGATCGCCGCGTTGCGTCATTGAGTTCAACAACCACTTTTACGAGACGTCCCGAGTGCGCATGCTTCGAGTGGACCGTCGTTTAAAAATCTGACTGGCGCCCAATGCGTACAAACGCACTTTTTCGCCCATACATTGGACGGATTCAGCTGGTGTCGCGAATACGTTGTGATGGTCTAAATATATCTTGTCTATGTTAAAGACGCGATAAAAATTGTTTAATCGAATATACCAAGTAGTTTCACAATTTTTAACTGTAAATGTTGAGTCTTAGTTCCAGAAGGATAGATACACTGTGTAATGACACTGTGACTTCTGCTTTAAACTGAAACCAAACGCTTCTAGGGCGAAATTTTCACTATTTTCTCAATAACTAAAGAAATCTTCTGTAATGCCCACTATTCTCAACTTTATATCGGGTCGGTGTTCCTGTTACTCATTCCCATAACGCCCGGTCCAAGTAATGTAAAGGAGAACAAATATGTACCTTGCGTAATATTTCAATAGTTGTTAGTTAGTCCCAGATTCATAGAACACAGGAATTTAAGCTGCTAATACTTTATATAAACCTTTTAAGTATATTTTTACACTGCAAAAACAACTTATATCATGGGACAAGCTTCAAATAATATGTCATATTAATCTTTCACATAACCTAACTTTCTACCAGCTGTAAAAATTTTACGAGTATGAGAGAGAAAGAAGACGAGAGAGAAAGAACATGAGAGAGAGACCTAATTGATCTCTCCCTTGTAAAATGGGTTTCTGTCATCATTCTCAAAAGTAAATGGATACGGTTATAGTAGCCAAGCCCTACAGAGCAATGGAACGTTCGATCTTGTTGGCACCGCTTTCGAATATGATTTTAGCTGGCACAAACACATTACTTGAATAGCCACATCAGCAACTAAAAAGATTGGTTTGCTCTTCCGTGCCAGAAAATAATTTTCCCCTTCCAACTTACACACTCTGTTTCCCAAATAAGACTTCCTATAATACTATTTCCACATCTGGGGAGTGGCATCACCTTCGACACTTAATATTCTTGATTCCATGTATTCGACTCATCAGTGACCCAGTCCTTACAAGAAAATGACCTTCTCTCACTCGTCTCCACGCTGTTGGGGATGAATCTCTTTTCAATCGATATTTCCACCGATTTTGTTCTGAAGAACTAGCCGCTATATTTTCTTCCTTGACTGTTCCTAACAGAACAACAAGAGGCACGTTACATACGCATCCCTTTACTGTCCAGCTACAAAATCCTAGAACATCTCGCTGCTCTCGCTCATTCATACCTAAGGTCTCCAGATTATGGAATAAATTGCCTGCAGATGGTTTCCCTTCCCCTCTCAACCTCCAATCCGTTAAATCCCGTGTCAGTAGATTACATTTTACTTCTCTTCAGACGCCCACGGTACGTTAGTACCGTAAGATAAAAAAACATCCTCAAAGGATGCCGTGGAATCAGTCACGTATGTCTTCAAGGGGTTTGGCCCTGGATTGGTTTCGGAGCTATTTGTGTGCTCGGGCGCAGTCGGTGTCTCTTTCTGGTAGGTAAAGTTCCCAGTCCATTAGCAGTGGTGTCCCTCAGGGCTCTGTTCTGGTGCCTATACTTTTTCTAATTTTCATTAAAGGCATTGCTATGCCGTGTTAGCAGAGGAAAACCTTACACGCGTTACTTTAGCGACGAGATATTTATACCCGAAATAATTGTATTTGTGGATGGAACAAGAAACTACCTGTTTTTGCTTTCCGTGTGTACTTTTCAAAGGTGATAAAACATGGTCGCAAATAGATGTAAGAAGTGTATTTGACGGAAAAAGTAAAGAAACACGAAAATGCATTCAAAATTCATTCATAATTTTATTGACATATATTAATCTCATCAGTATTTTGTTAAAAATTAAGTATGGTTTAGTATTGACGAAATGCTCCGAAAAAAATTACATGCTATTTATTTTGGTAATTTAATTTTATTTCAGAACACTTATAATATTTCCCACGAGCCGCCACTGTGCCTTAGCCTGTGGTATTTACGATTGCAGTATGTACAATAATGTCGTTGTTTTATCTGCAAATATGCCACATAACTGAAAACCTGGCAACAGCCGTTTTTAAAAAGTAGGTGGAACACATAGTTGGTCAGATTAAGAGTAACCCTGAAATCTCTAATGACTCTAAAATGTATATAATGGTATATCCTCCTTGTTTCTAAATTATGGTACAAACATATCCACGTATACATAGACACTGTTAAAAACCAATTCCCCCCTTGACTGTTCTTTACAGAACAACAAGGGGCACGTTACGTATGCATCCCTTTACTGTCTAGCTACAAAAGCCTAGAACATCCCACTTCTCTGCTTCATTCATACCTAGGGTCTGCAGATTATGGAACAAATTGTCTGCAGATATTTTTCTTTCCCCTCCCAACCTCCAATCCTTTAAATCCCGTGTCAATAGACTACATTTCCCTTCTCTTCAGACGCCCACGGTACGTTGGTACTTAGACTTGAAGTCTACGTGGCCTGTCTCAGATAAAAAAAGTAAACCTTCCTTGGCGTTCCGCAGTCCGTTAAAAACCTTTCTTTTTTTTTCAGGAAGTTTTGGAACCGCAAAAAGATTGTTACTCCGTTGAACTCCAGTCCACTTGTGATAGAAAACCCATTTTAGAAGACTTCACTACTAACCTAGATCGTTAAGACTGTCAGAAGCTAGCCAGAAAATCTTAGTCATAGTATATAAAAGAAACCCTGTTAATCGATTGGTGCTCAGTAGCTTTTAGGATATTTTAATTCAATTATTGTAGTCAGAGAGGAGGAAGTGTTTAGAAAATATATATTCAATTTTGTAAGGTAATCTTTGCTCGTAGGCTGAGTTCCTTCACAAAATTTTGATTTAGGTGACATTGTATGTAAAAGTAAAAACATAATTTTTCACATGTTTATGTGATTTTTTTTTCTAGAAAAATTTTAAAAAAATAGTGAAAGAGCCTATTATTATTACTGAGTAAGGCGCGCCAGCTCAGTTAGACGTCGATTTTATAAACAGCCAACCGTGTTAGGATAAAATCAAAAGTTAACCGCCATCACTTGAGACGAAATATTCGGAACACGTAACTAACTATTGTTCGGGAACGAAAGAAATAAAACACAGCAGTTCCGTTAACAGTTCGATCTCGACTGATAGGTTATTGTTTTTATTACTACCAACCTAACATACCATGATACAAATAAAAGAAGATATGATACCGGGCAGGTAGGCGTGGCCATTTACGTCACGCCGTGATCAGTTCCGCGATATTTTGTAAACGAAACACGTCTTTTTAAAGATCTCGTTGTGTTTTCAACTATTGTTTGGTGTTTTTATATTACTTTTAGGAGTTTAAAAGTAAAAATGAGATGTGCTGTGTATGGTTGTGATGTGGACAATCAATCAATCAATGTATGTATTTAACCCTTTATTTATATGATTATTTTAAATCATACACTATAAAATTTGTGTTATAAGCAGGGGGCAAAGTATATTGCCAATAGAATTTATATAAAATCGCCTATACTAACGTAAACCTATATTGCGCGTTATAAATTTCAAAAATAAATCACGGCGTGATGTCATGCGCGAACCCGGACGAATTTGACACGGTTTGGTATCATACCTTCTTTTATTTATATCGTGCTAACATACTACAACTGGGCCGTACTTAAATATTTATGTCTTGATGTATCAAAAAATAACAAAGATCATAAAAACACCATCACAGCCCACTATATCAGTACAGCTGGGGCAAGCAAGGCCTGTCATATTGGAATGACATTCATTGAAATGCTCGGTCAAAATTCTCCGACGAAAACGACGGTCCTCCAATGCCTTCGAGCCATCAACGCCAAACGCCAATGCACTGTGATCTTTTTTCTCGATTGGGTCAAATCGAACGCGTAAGAGTCATCTGGAGGTAAAAAGAGGAAAAAGACGAGCCTGCCGAACATAACGATGGTTAACAAAATGCTATTGTATTACATAACTAACAATACAACTAAAAAGTCCATATAACACAATGTTAAAACCTGTCGAATCACACTTTTTCACAAGCCGCTATCCATACGAAGCGGAAAAAGATTGGACTTCGGCTGCTAATCCGACCCGATCATAAAATATGTGTTGCATAGATTAAAAATTTTGTTATTCAGAGTTTACGGGCGGAGGATCCCGTTTCTATTGGTTAGCATGCTATCCCTTTTTGATGCATTTGGAACTTTCCCGACTTTTTATAGCAAGACTTTTATTTTTCTATTTTATCAAAAAATACCTAAAATCAACAAGTAAGAAACTCAAAATTTCCATTGTCCATTGATCTATACAGTGGCAGTAAAATCAAAGTTTAGTGGAAGAGCCCATTATCCTTGAAAAAAATCAAATTTATTTCTTGTTTACTGAGCGACTTCATTTTTTAGTTCTTGGCAAACATAGAGAAAGATAGAACGAGTTCCTTTTTCATACTGGAATTGGAGAACTTCAACAAACGGCTATCCGGATTCTTTCAAAATGACCCCAGGAAGTCCAAGGGATTGGCTGGGGTGTTGAGGGCACCTCGTTGCAGCGCCTGTCATCCCGAAAAGAGGGGAATCACGGGGCAAACCTGCCCCATACTCCATCAAGGATCGTGAGTATTTAAGTTTAAATTCATAAAAATATAAATAGTAGTTATATTTTCATTTTCAGGACTACTTTAACGACCATTCCGCGC
The DNA here is from genome assembly GCA_963971165.1 of Philopedon plagiatum. Classification (NCBI taxonomy): domain Eukaryota; kingdom Metazoa; phylum Arthropoda; class Insecta; order Coleoptera; family Curculionidae; genus Philopedon; species Philopedon plagiatum. Next base: position 80,567,431 of record OZ020193.1, read on the forward strand.
ACTAAAGCGGCCTCCGTCGACTCGGGCACAGGCGGGGGCGGCTCAGGATCGGGGGGACCTCGTGGAGGAAGCGGAAGGGGGCCGCTCGCCTGGACCAGATCGTTAACCTCGAGCGGCAGTAAGAAAGGCGACTCGGCCCGACAAAAACGGGCGACCTCTATCGCCTCGGTCGAAGTGGGGGAGGAGGCGGCGTTAGTGCAGGCAGCCGTCTCTCCCCCGGCTGGAAAAAAGAATGATAAGGTAAGGATTTGCCGAATTATTTCATTTTTATCTTGACTAAGTAGTTCTGCGCTTAAACTGGTCGGATCATTTTATTAGTTAGAAAAAGTAAGCTGTAAAAGAACCCCAACAAGCTATATTTACAACTTCAAGAGGGCTGTCAAAATGACAGATCTTAATAGAGTGCTACTTCAGCTCGTTGTAGGTATCTCATTTTCAGCTACTTTTTCGCATCTTGTCAGTGTTTAGTATATCAGCACTAGATTTTTTATATATTCGCACTTTTTCTCTTGAAAAAGTAGTTCCTTATGTTAAAGCTAGCCATGCGATTTTCTTAGTTGGAAAAGCTAGCTGAAAGTACGCTCCAACAGTCAGAATCATAGCTCGTAATAGAGCGATTACACTTACCTTTACCTACAGCTTGTAGCACCTCATTTTCAGCTACTTTTTTCCAACTTGTATAATTGACAATATATCAACGCTGGATTTTTAAAATGTTGCACTTCGTCATTGCTTTTAGGCAAAAACAAATAGCTTAAACCACGAATCAACCCCTCAAACACCACCGCCATCTGCCGCTTTCGATAAAATCGATAATATAGAATTTATTGATCAGTCCACATCTCCGCAAGATGTGTCCAAACTTAGCAAGGGATACCACACGCTGGACTCGGACAACGACTTCAACGAAATCACGGGACAGTCGTTGGACGACAATGTGTTCAAAACTCCGCAGAATAAGATGCAAAAGAGTAAGGTTAAGAGTAAGACTGCGAGCAGTAAGAAGAAAAATAAAAAGGCGAAAGGTGAGTTGTTTGGATTCGGTGTTTTTTTTATTAAATATCCAAATTTATAAGGAATGTTTTATGGTTGCAATGTATACAGGGTGTCCGGTAATGATTGTTACATAGAGTAACTGTGGATAGTAAAGGTAAAAATATACCTATTAAGTCAAAAATGCCTTAGTAAAATGTTGCTCGTTAAGGAGATACAGGGTGTTAAACTTAAATTTTATATTTTGTTTTATGTGAATAACTTTCAACAAAATTTCCATATTTAAATAAAAATTGGTATCTAGGGGTTGATTGATATGAGATATTCAAATTTAATATCAGTTTGCCTTTCTTTTGTAGGGGGCGCCACCTACATACCTTTTTACTCTTTTGAAGGGCCATATTTTTTTGTACGTGATTGTATTACATCCTAAATTTAAAAAAAAATGATTTCCACATCATTTGTACATAAAAAAGGTATACCAGGTAAAAGTCGCTAGAAGCAACCGTTTTTGAGATATTCGAACTTTAATCATTCAATGCATTTAGTTTTCAAGAAGTTTACAACAATAAATTAATTAACAATAAACAAGTAATTTAATTAATGTGTCGTTTGTTATCAAAAACAGTCAAATTTAATTTTTGATTGTCATGTCTTAAGTCAAAGCCTACTTAAATAAAATTAGTGAACAAATAATATTGGTAATTAGTAATATGATAATAAAGTCAGGGTGCATTGAATGATTAAAGTTTAAATTTCTCAAAAACGGTTGATCCTAGCGACTTTTACCAAGAATACCTTTTTTACGTACAAATGATGTAAAAATCATTTTTTTTATTTTAACATATAATACAATCACGTACAAAAAAAATATGGCCCTTCAAAAGAATAAAAAGGCATGTTGGTGGCGCCTCCTACGAAATAAAGGCAAACTGACATTAATATTGAATTTCTCATATTAAAAAACCCCTAGATCCAAATTTTTATTTAAATATGAAAATTGCTTCGAAAGTTATTGACATAAAACAAAAAATAAGATTTAAGTTTAACGCCCTGTATCTCCTTAACGAGCAACATTTTACTAAGGCATTTTTGGCTCAATCGGTATATTTTTACTTCTGCTATCCACAGTTACTCTATGTAACAATCATTACGGGACACCCTGTATAAAGAATTGTTAATGTAATTCACTGTCTAAGTGCAAGCGGGATGAATTATCTTTGTATTAATTGTATTTCGCTAAATTTTAATTTTGAAGTAGAATATAAATTTCCGTGTTCTTTAAACGGGGTTTACACGGGACAATTCATACACAATACAGCTGGACCAAATAATGTTCATGGAATAACTATTCCAGGACAAGACAATAACTAATTTGTTGTCTTCCGATATTGCCTCTGGGCCTTCTTATCTACCAAGACAATGTCTTCTTTTCCCATTGTCTTGTAATCGTGTAAACGCACTCGGGACAAGACAGTGCGACATTAAACCTAAACGTATATAATTTGATTAAAGACCGTGGCGTCGTGGATCCATGACTATGACGATGAAATGACCACGTTTTGTCAAGCGCAAGTCATTACGAAGCCGGGACAACACAAATCAAATAGATACAATAAACAGTGTCTTTATAAAATTGTGTTGTCGTATCAGGAAATTTCTCTATCAGTGTCAGGGAAAACAGGGAAATGTCAGGGAATTTCCTTTTAGCAAATCGCTGAGAACCGCGTATTGGTCATCTCATATGTACAGGGGTTTTCCGTATATTTTGGAGTACCCCTAGAGCGTTTAATTTAAAAGCTAGAAAATACTTTAAAATACAAAAGTTGAACTATTTTCTCTGAACCGTCAAAATCTGCCATCGGATAAAACAAATGAATATCACAAATGTGTTTAAAACATTAAATTTGTTTATTTTTAATGAAACACCCTGTATGATATTTAATAGCTCTGTTCGTAGAGAAATCATAAACCGATCAGCGCCAATCAAGTTTCAGCTATTTGGTCACATGACAGTTTGCGGACTGCTTTCCACTAATTTTATTGGCTCTGACTAGTTTGTGATTGTTCTGCGAACAGAGCTAATATTTGGAAAGATCTGCTCTTCCTGATTTAAAAAATATATACTTTTCCTATATTTTATCAAGCCGTTTCCAAAATATAAGGGTCTAAATTCTGTTATTTGTATAATGTGCATTGTGGAAATCTATTTGGCCATAACCACGAAATACGGGTTTTTATTTCAAACCTTAAACCTCTATATTTTTTAGACGGTTTGATGAAATACAGCAAAACGATATATATTTGAAATCAGGAAGAGCAGAACTTTCTCAATGTTAAGTAATATACAGGGTGTTCAGTTAAAATAAACAAATTTAATGTGTTTAAACTGATTTACGATATTCATTGGCTTTATCCGATGACAGATTCTGACTTAAAGTTTTTTCTAACTTTTAAAATAAACTCTCTAGGGGTACTCCAAAATATAGGGAAAATCCCTGTACTACTCAAAATCTCAAGTATGGGCAAATATATCAAGTATCGCTGAGCGTATCCGAGAACAACGAGACAGAAACGGTATTCTGTCGCAAATAACCTCCAGCCTAATTATTATAAAATAAAAACTCTCGGATTTGCTCAGTATTAGTTGATCAGTTTTTATTTTTAATGATATAACAAAAAAGACAGAAAAGAATCCTGAGCAAACCAGAGGGTTTTTATTTTATGACTAGGCTGGAGGTTATTTGCGACAACGTGTGCTGTTTAGCGTGGGTGTTTTGCGATCACAAGCGGCGCAGCGTTTAGAACCCGTCACTCGGCATGACTCGGCATTCGCGATCACGTGTTGTGGCGTATAGAAAAATGCCTCCGGGCTCGGCCGTATTTTAAGTTGACTTCATAGGTTTATATGGAAATAGAAAACTATATAAATGTATTTAAACTAAGAGAGAAACAAACATACGCGCTTTAGGAAGTTAAAAAATGACGAAATTGTCGCCGACCCACCAATAATATTGCTTTCGGCGCTCGCATGGCTATCGACGCCGGCGGTTCTCGGCTTGTCCCAGGCTGCTATGGAAATACACTTAAACCGCTCCGTGAAATATACTATTGCAAAACATTTGGGTTGGACAAAGAAAAACTAATTACCTAATATGCGCATTGTATTTGCATAAACTTTTGTTTACATTTCATTACTTTGCGCCGGCACTAATTATTAGTTTAAAAGGTGTTTTGACTTTCCTAATTTTGATGTGTTATATATTTTTGGATATTATTTGATATTTGTGTTGTGTCCTTTGTGTAGTAGTATACTAGTACTTGAGTATTACTTGTGTTAATAATGGCTTTAACTGTGCAAGAAACGGTTTGTATGTAATTTTTAAAAAATCGCAGCAAAACTGCAATTTTAGTATTTTGAGCTTTTGTGGTGTTTATTTGTAGATAAATAATTTCTTGGCACAAATAGGCATTTTATTAAAAAACTTTCCTAATTAAAAAAGTGTATTTTGCTTGTTACCTGTAAGAAAACTGACGGGCCGCGCCTGGCCTGCATTTGCACCGCGTATTGATATCTTAACAATTGCAATTACCCAGTTTTTTGGACTATATTTCTTTATATTATTCTTACATTAACCTTTAGAATCAGCAAAAGGTTATATTAGAAGAATCTGTATTTTGAATAAAAAGTCTCTCTTTTCACAAACACACAACTTTCCTCGGATATCCTTTTTATTTACAACTAATATTAAAAGATAACAAACCGCACAATCCACGACAATCTGCCAAAACTTAATCAGTCATACTAATATTGACTTTGGTTCATTGAACTTAAATTGTGTTTCATTTCTGTTTCATAATTACATTCTTTTATATATAGGAAGTGAATCCACTACCGGCGCCGGCAGCCATCATGCATGCCGACAGCCCTAACGGTAGCCTTGCTTGGTACCGGCACCGGCAGCCGAGCTGGATGCCGGCAACATTAGAAAATTAATGTCAAAATAAGATCAGAATAACCTAATTCAATCAAAAAATAATAATTTATTATAGTGTAAACTTTAACGAAACTTAAATCTTGCTAGAAAATAATATAATAATAATAGTAATTATTATTATTATGTAAGTCGCAAAACTTGGATCTACCAGGCGATAGATACCATCAACAAAAATAATCTCTGGAACACACTACATGTACTTTTTCATTCTGTCATCTTGGAAACATAAACCCTTGAAAATCCCATTTTGATCAACTAAAATCTCAATATCACTACAATGGTATGAATTTCTTAAAATATGGATGCATTCTTCAAAATTCTGTGCCTCAGGCTTGCTACGGTTTCCGAGATTAGTGAGGTCCTTTAATGTTGCTTTACAATCTGTTTCTATAACTACGTTATTTAAAATGATTTTTTATTTGCCCCAGCCTTCAGGACTTCTTAAGTAGTAAGTTTTCATTTTCCGGAAAATTTAGTCCCTGTTTTGCTAGAGAATTGAAATAAGCTTTGAATGAAATATGATTGTGATTGTGTTCAAGCTCCAGGATGCATAGAAATTGTTTACACTCACTTACTTTCAAGAAAATGCTAGCCTGGCAGCCGTGCTTATACGTGGAACAACTCCTTGTTGACCTTTCATTTTTTGTCTTAAATGGCCTTGAATCCACCTTTAACACAGGCTAACCGCGAAAATAGTATTTCAGAGCTGGATTAATATCCACCACAGTATCAGGATTTCGTTGTCTTTGATTTGTCAATTGATTTGCTATCACGCAACAAAAACTCATTGTTTGTGGCTTTCTTGTAGTCTACCAAAACACAATTAAAATTTTCATATGAAGAAAATTTATCACCTACTTTCATGTTTTATAGTTTTTACGCAAAATGAAAACAACACCCCAGATTTTTAATGCTCTATAAACATTTTATTTGACACCTTAGGATTATCTATAAACACTTTATTTGACACCTTAGGATTACTTCTATTATTGCAAAATAGTTATAATATCCGCTTATTTGACAGGCGCGGCCCGTGATTTTTTTTACAGGTGGGGCAAATTTTGTGGGCAACTAGTGATATTAACGTAACAAGCAAAATACACTTTTTAATTAAGGAAGATTTTTTCATAATGTGTCTGTTTCTGCCAAGAAATTATTTACCTACAAATAAACACCACAAAAAACACAAAATACTAAAATTTGATATTTGTTGTGACTTTTTTTAAATTACATGCAAACAGTTTCTTGCACTGTTAAAGTCATTGTTAACACAAGTACTCAAGTACTAGTACTACACTATTACACAAAGGACACAACACAAATATCAAATAATATCCAAAAACATATTATTTATTACACAACAAAATAGGAAAGCCGAAACACCTCTTAAACTAATAAGAAGTGCCAGCGCGACGTAATGAAATGTAAACAAAAGTTTATGCAAATACAATGCGCATATTAGGTAAGGAGCGGTTCGAGCGTACTTCCATAGTGGCCCCGGGACAAGTCGAGAACCGGCGCGCGGCGTCGGCGACGCTCACGCGTGCGACGAAAGCGATATTATTGATGGGCCGGGGACAGTTTCGTCATATATTTGTCTTTATTTTAACTTTCTAAGGCGCATATGTTTGTTTCTCTCTTAGTTTAAATGCATTTATATAGTTTTCTATTTCCATATAAACCTATGAAGTCAATTTAAAATACTGCTGAGCCCTAAGCAAGTTTGCCTCGATTCTTTATTGGAGAGTTTTCTCATGGAATCATTTTTCAAATGAAAGAACATTATTTTTTGGTTTCAGAAAATAAATTTTTTGGTGAGTCACTGACCAAATGACCTTATGGACAAGCCGCGCCTATTATTTGACATAGTATTAAAATATTTATAAATTCGGTTTAGTGAGTGAAAAAGTCCATTAGTATGTTTTCTGGGATTATATTGATTTATTTTATTCTGTATACATTGACCTTGAGAATCAACAGACAGTTATATCAGAAGAAACTATTTTTAAAGTTTTGTCCAATAATAAAAAATAGTCTATCTTTTTTCGCAAGACCCCGATCCATTCAATTTTTTCTTACCCGTGATTTATTTCGACGTTATATAGGTTCCTCAGAGGGTACAACCCCAGAACCTCCCAGAGCCCAGAAATCGCCTCCCAATGAACACACCGTCACCGTGAAGACGGTCAAAACGGACAATGAGACAACCAAAATCGTCACCACGACGACGAGTTTGAACCGGTACACGTTCATGAAGTTGCTGGACGATGAGCAGAGCCAGCCGGAGAATCATTTCGAAAAGACCAGGACGCACAGTTGCAGTAGCATTCCGTACGATAACATAATTGAGAACTTGGCGCCGTTCAGGAAGAGGTTTTGTAATGTACAGCTATTCGGTGATAAGGATGAGAAGGAGCAGCATGGGGAGAAAGGTAGGATTATGTTTTTTTTTTGGAATTCTTCATTTTGCGTTCAAGTGGTTGGTAACGGTTTTAATACTTACATCAGTTTCCTTTTTATTGTTAAAAGCATGTTTTTCTGTCGTATACTGGCGCCAGTATGTTGTCCACTGGAAAAGAAATCTTTCCGACGTTACTGTTATCGTCATCAGTGACCAGTACCAGTGGCGGCTGATGAAATTTCAAAGTTGTGTATCTCTGGTCGTACTTAGAGGACCCGTATTAAATTTAGTGGTTTTAATAGTGAGCCCAATGGGAATGTTTTGGTAAAGAAAAAACATTTTTAATTCGCGAAAAAAAGTTTAATTTTTGGTGGAAAATAAATGAACGCGTTTAGGTAATTTATTTATTATTTTTTCTAAAATTTTACATCATTTTGTCGAGAATTTTTAAATTTTAAGAAAGTTTTAGTCATTTGAATTTTTTTAAAGCTAAAATTTTTATTTAAAAAAAAAATCAAATGCTTGTAACTTTTTACTAACACATTTTTTTCTCTTCAAATTTAAAATTTTTGACAAAATGATGTAAAATTTGTTTAGAAAAAATAATAAATTACCTAAACGCGTTCATTTTGTTCCCAGAGAAGGCTTAGCAAAAATTCAACTTTTTTTTCGCAAATTACAAAATGTTTTTTTTCTTTAGCAAAACATTTCCAGTGGGCTCACTACTAAAACCCCTAAAGTTGGTACGGGTCCTGTAAGTAGGAACAGAGACATACAACTTTGAAATTTGACCAGCCGCCACTGTAAGTGACCATCTTCACGATAGTATAAAGAGGTTTTTATGCACTAGGTTCACGGTGAGTGAACCATTAGAAGATCTGAGGAACTAGTAGAGATATCTGTTTGATATTTGCATCAGAGGCGTATGATATTCTAGTCTAGCCTTCAAAAATATTTTAACAACTACTTTGCCAGCTCCAGCACTATGTGACAGCAATTTTATAATTTTATATAGAACATTCTATATATTTTTAAATTCTTGAATTCTACCCAAAATTTCTAATGTTTTGTTTAAGGTACTGTAAATCTAAACGCAATAGTTTTCGAAATATGTATTGAATATGTTTTTTTTTAAATTTTAACAGCTTATAGCTTACTTATGGCGCATCTTAGAGAAAAACTGCTTACATATCCCTATCTTAGGGTTGTCACTCGTTATATAAACTCCGCATCGCATCGGCACGCGTGGTTTTGATTGCGCCAGAGTTTCTAACAAGAAGTAGACTCACCTATAAGCAAAACTGGAACGATTATAACAAAAAAGGAATAGATTTCCGATTACAATTTCTTGGTTAACGAAGTAATCGATTACTTATTGCTGGTTACAAGTAAGAACTGTAATCAATTCCAGATTACTTATTTTAATTACTTTAAAGTAATCACAATACATGATTACACTGATCACAACTTTTTTGCTTGGCCAAAAGAAAGTCAATTAATCTTCTAAAATAATAATATATACAGGATGAGTTTTTTAAGTGTTACAAGTTACAAGGCGATATCTCGAAAACGGTTTAAATGGGATGATGTACTTTGGTTTATAAAATTCGAATCTACGTAAAAAACTATGTATGTGTACAAAACATGTTTCGGTTCGCTCTCTCGGTTACGAAATTATGGTTAACTAAATTTTGATTGAATTTCAAAAATAAATCAATTTGCCAATAAATCAAGTTCACTTATTTCAGAATTATTCGTTTCCATGGAAATGCGTTATTTTTATAGTCAGTTGACAGGTTGTCCACTTTTCTGGAAAGTCAGGGAAGTGGAAATTTTACAAGTTCAACTTAGTTTTACTAGTATCCCATAATAGTAGTTATGGATTTCCACCTAGTATCGGCTGATTCAATTAAGAATAGTCCTACTATTTTATTTTATGTCATTTTACGGTCTTGTGTTTTGCACTAGCGAAAGAATTAAAGCTTTTGCATTTTTTGACAAATATGTAAAACCCATTCTTAATCACTTAAAAAACTATTTAAAAAAGTTGAAGAACTATGTGCTTTCTTTATGATTTATGACGTGAATGAATTTGTGATGTGAATGACTTTGGTTAAAAAAAATTAATGCAAGATATTTATAGGTACAGGGTCTTCCAACGACGACTGAACAGGGGCTCATTTTTGAGCTTCCTTGTATTTAAAGAAAAATCTAAAATAGCCAATCGATGTACTTTTTCCTGCAGAATTCAAAAATGAAACCAAAAATTTATTTGAACCAGAAACAAAAGAGTTACGCTATGGATAAGGTGTTTTTTAAATGGAACATAGCTTTTTTTATACGATTTTCGGAACGAGTGATTTTTTTTATGTCCGTTCTGATTAAAATATTTAATATTGTGACAGCTATTTTTATTAAATTTTAATGTTTTATCCAGTATAATTTAACTTCAACCTGTTTGAAACATACACTAGGTAATAAAGGTAAAATCACCTTGAAATCCTTCAAAGTCAAAAAATTTGACAAATTTACTATAATATTGCCGAAATGAAATATTCATTAGATGAGAGATTGCAGATTGTTATCTTGTTCTACAAATGCCAAGAAAATGCAAGAGAAGCAAGGAGAAGATTTATTGCAAATTTTCACAGAAATATATAATATTATAGTAAATTTGTCAAATTTTTTGACTTTGAAGGATTTCAAGGTGATTTTACCTTTATTACCTAGCGTATGTTTCAAACAGGTTAAAGTTAAATTATACTGGATAAAACATTAAAATTTAATAAAAATAGCTGTCACAATATTAAATATTTTAATCAGAACGGACATAAAAAAAATCACTCGTTCCGAAAATCGTATAAAAAAAGCTATGTTCCATTTAAAAAACACCTTATCCATAGCGTAACTCTTTTGTTTCTGGTTCAAATAAATTTTTGGTTTCATTTTTGAATTCTGCAGGAAAAAGTACATCGATTGGCTATTTTAGATTTTTCTTTAAATACAAGGAAGCTCAAAAATGAGCCCCTGTTCAGTCCTCGTTGGAAGACCCTGTACACTGTGAATCCTATCAAGTTACAGACTCGTGAAATAGGTATTTACGAGGGGAGATTTTTATGTAATCTACCTAGACATGAAATAAAAGACAAAGAGCAATAAAACAATTTTTTTTCTACATATATTCCTTCAACATCTATACACTTATTCCAACGTTTCTGTAATAACGAGATCCCTTAAAAAAAAATTTTCTGAACCTCCTCGAAATAATCATTAATAGTAGTTTTCAGGTCATCATCAGAAGGAAATCTCCGCCCTCGTAATTGTTTTTTCAACTTAGGGAAAATATAGCGATCGCAGGGTGCTAGATCCCGACTATAAGGTGGATGTCTCAAGTCGTGGAACCCGCATTTTTCGGAAGCTTGTCGAACTTTTTGAGCCTTATGCACCCTGCAATTGTCACGCAGCAGTATGGTTTTTTCAGCAAAATGTTGAGATCTTTTCGCTCGGATAGCAGCTTTAAGATTTTTAATGGTCTCTTTATAAACATCACCGGTAATTGTAGTGTCCTTCATATACTCAACCCCCAAAATCTCCTCGCAGTCCCAGAAAACCGTTGCCATCAAATTTCCCTCCGAACATTGCGTTTTCGCCTTTTTTGGTGGCGGAGACCCTTTATGCACCCACTGCATTGGCTCTTGTTTTGTGGGAGGGTCCCAGTGATGTATGTACTTAGGTTACATCGCCAGTGATAGTTTTCGAAAAAAAGTCGCAGTTTTGTTTTAACGCATCCAAATTTTCTTGGCAGATTTCTCGCCTGACAAGTTTCTGTTTTGGTATGATAAGCCTGGGAATCCATTTCGTTGACACTTTGTTTATCCGTAATTCTTCATGCAAAATATTCAAAACTGTTGTCCCTGATATCTGAACTTCCCGTGCAATAACCGAAACTTTATTTCTTCGATGTGTCAACACCAAACCTTCAATTTTCTTTATTGTTTCCTGTGTTCTTGCCTCAACAGGTCTACCATATTTTGGATCACCTTCCATAGATTTCCGACCCCAACGAAATTGTTTCGATCAGAATTTTACTTGATCATGTGATAGAGCATTCTCACCTATGTAACAATCATTCGTTCATGGATTATTTTTGGGCCATGCCATTACTCTCTTTAGTCAAAAACTTTATCACGCTTCCATATTCAAGGTTTGATTCACTCAACGGCGCGTCGCGTCGCCGGCGAAGCCCTTGTTGAGAGGTCGCTGGCGATTCAGCAGGATAACGACTACGAATGCGACTGTTCGTTTTTTCGGACGAGTTCGCTTGGAAAGTTTTGCATATTTTAAGTGTGTTTATGGATTTTTCGGGGTATATTTCTATGTTTTTTTTTTTGCAATCAATCATTCGTTCGTGGATTATTTTTGGGCCATGCCATTACTCTCTTTAGTCAAAAACTTTATCACGCTTCCATATTCAAGGTTTGATTCACTCAACGGCGCGTCGCGTCGCCGGCGAAGCGCTTATTGAGAAGTCGCTGGCGATTCAGCAGGATAACGACTACGAATGCGACTGTTCGTTTTTTCGGACGAGTTCGCTTGGAAAGTTTTGCATATTTTAAGTGTGTTTATGGATTTTTCGGGGTATATTTCTATGTTTTTTTTTGCAATCAATCATTCGTTCATGGATTATTTTTGGGCCATGCCATTACTCTCTTTAGTAAAACTTTATCACGCTTCCATATTCAATGTTTGATTCACTCAACGGCGCGTCGCGTCGCCGGCGAAGCGCTTGTTTAGAAGTCGCTGGCGATTCAGCAGGATAACGACTACGAATGCGACTGTTCGTTTTTTCGGACGAGTTCGCTTGGAAAGTTTTGCATATTTTAAGTGTGTTTATGGATTTTTCGGGGTATATTTTTTTTTCCAATCAATCATTCGTTCATGGATTATTTTTGGGCCATGCCATTACTCTCTTTAGTCAAAAACTTTATCACGCTTCCATATTCAAGGTTTGATTCACTCAACGGCGCGTCGCGTCGCCGGCGAAGCCCTTGTTGAGAGGTCGCTGGCGATTCAGCAGGATAACGACTACGAATGCGACTGTTCGTTTTTTCGGACGAGTTCGCTTGGAAAGTTTTGCATATTTTAAGTGTGTTTATGGATTTTTCGGGGTATATTTCTATGTTTTTTTTTTTGCAATGGAGGGACCATCTTCTGTGAGGGTGGGCAATAAAATTTAGACTGTGTCGTATGTAGTTTATTAAAAAATGATTTTCTAGTCGAAACTTTCAAGAAAAAAGTGGCATTATTAAGTCTGGCATGCCCATGGTTCCTATTAATTTAGAGACAAAAGTGGAAAAGTGTACGGTACTATATTTTTTAAATTATTTTTATCGACTCGCTTCCCCCTTTATAGTTGTCACCGCACACCACTGTTTTATACCTTTTTAGTGAACTCTGAAGCAATATTCTAAAAAAGTAAGATCGTAAAAAATCAAAATTTTTCGTATACGTTTCAGCGCAATCAAACCAAAATTTAGTAAAATAATCCATTACCTTCACCCGATCCTCCACAGATCTTGACAAAGTAACTTCGCAAAAAAATATGTATTTGTCCTTATCATAATTTAATTAGTATTTACTTTGCTAATGGTAATGTTTTATTTACTCATCATCATAAAGATCTCGGTTATGTAAATCTGGACTTAATAGAAACTCGAGATATTATTTCTTGATCCCAGGTCTAAGTAATAATAAAATATAATTATTTGCTTACAATGGGTTCTTGCAGTAAACAAATAGACGGGGCAGTAAACATTTTGTCACAGTTAAGGATCTATTTACATGATGACATTGATGACAACATCACAACACAATAATTATACAAATAAATAGGTGTTTTATCTTGAAAACAATGAGTAATGTAATGTAATGTACAGTGGTAATTTACTTTGACTTCTACAGCCCAGGCGCGGCCCGTCCATAAGGTCATTTGTTCAGTGACCCACCTAAAATTTTTAATGATCTACCTAATAATTTATTTTTCACTTTTCCTTTAAAATCGCGCTTCACAAAAATTCGGCAAGTCTGTCTGTCAAGTTTTTGCGGCGCACGGTTTTAAAGAAAAAGTACAAAAGTAGAGCATTGCTTTTGGATTATAAAAATGAAGTAAGTTTTTGTTCTACTTCTTTATTTGCTAAATATGCTAAAAATTAAAAGAAACCTTAAAGACCAGGTATTAGCCTATTTTTAGGGTTTTCAACATTTTTTCAGTAAACACAGACTATGAAAAAATTTGCTACCATTTCAAAAAGTAGACCTGGTGTAATAGAAATTACCCTTTATTTCTCTATACCAGCTTCATACCCTTCTGCCACTAGAGAAAGGCGAAATAAAAGCTATTTTTAGCTAATTGCGTATTTTTCTAAATACACTTGGCAAACGGATATATGGGCCGTAATCAAAAAATAAATAGAACTTTACTCTTAAGGTAGTGTACAGTCGGGACGTTTTGATTTCGGATACAATCCCGCTGTAACTGTCTATGGTAACAACATTATTGTTTCCACACCTGAAAAGTCAGGAATTCCCCATCGAATATCTTCATAGGTTGCTGTAGTTGTAGTTAAACTCTTTAACTTATTTTTTACCATATATTCGTTTAATCTTCTTAAAGTAACTTTTACAAAGTTTACAACTGACAAAAAAGGAAAGGTTGCAAAGTCGACATTAACTTTAATTTAACCTTGTATAGACATTGACAGATGCCAAACACGGCGATAAAATTTGAAATTTGTAGGACGGTTTATACCCACAAGACAAAGCCAAGGACAACGGTAAAACGCGTAACTCGCGCAGTATAATAAAACTATACGGACAACTTCTACCGACGTGGTAGTCTAGGAAGCGCGCCTTCGGAAGAGCACGATCGGCAAAACGCTACGTACGGGACAAAAAATTGATGTTGACATTCTTTTTTTGAAGTTAGGTTGCCGTGCAACGACAACTACGTCTGACGTCTTTAACCCTGATTGGTTAGTTATGACACCGAGACGCGGTTCTTTTAAAAATACAAAACGAAGATAGTATTTGTTTTACAAACATACTCCGCCCGTTGGCGTGACAACGTCAAAAAGACTTAAAGTCAATGACAAGCAAGCATAAACATACTTGATGGACAGACAATTTAAATCACGAATATTCATGAATAGATAATTTAACTTTGACAGACGTATCTAATTAGGGCTGTACATTTAATTCTAAATTGTCACTGATCGGCAAAATGCAGACCTTGGTAATTGGTCGTGTAAAAACACCATCTTTAGTTTTGAGTTTGACTACTCTTACTTTATTGTCAGGTCCGGGAATAGATTCTAAAACTCTGGCTCTTGGCCAAACTAAAGGTGGGACATTATGTTCTTTTAACAACACAATGGTATTGGGTTGAACATTATTTGATTCTAACAGCCATTTAGAACGTTTCTGTAAATTATTCAAATATTCAACAGACCATCGTTTCCAAAAGTCCTGTTGTAATTTGGTGCAGTGCTGCCAACGTGTTAAACGATTCACTTGAGTTTCGATTAGATCTGTTTCTGGAAAAGACATTAGGCTTGTACCTATTAAAAAATGACCTGGCGTGAAACATTCAAGGTCAGACGGGTCTTCAGACAAGGGACACAGTGGTCGCGAATTGAGAACAGCTTCAATCTGAGACAACACTGTACTAAGCTCTTCGAATGTTAAATGACTGTTGCCAATAATACGAGTGATGTGAAATTTAGCGCTTTTTATAGCTGCTTCCCATAAACCTCCCCAATGAGGACTTCGGGCAGGAATAAATTTCCATTGAATTTCCATGGAAGAAAGATAATTATAAATAATTTCTGAATTTGGTTTTGTCTTAAAAAAGTCAGTAACTTCTCTTAGTTGATTTCGACTTCCAAGAAAATTGGTAGCATTGTCAGAGTAAATTGTTTGTGGATTTCCACGACGTGCAATAAAACGCTTTAATGTTAATAGAAATGCATCTGTAGATAGGCTTGAAACGAGTTCAATGTGTACGGCTTTCGTAGCCATGCACACAAATATAGCAATATAACATTTTGTTAGCGGCACACGCCGAAGATTAGATGCTTTAATTAAAAGCGGACCACCAAAATCTACGCCAACACAAAAGAAAGGCCTAACAATAGTGACTCTATCTTTTGGTAGATCTGCCATGATTTGTTGAGAACTGGTATTATTTCGAAATCTAAAACAGATTACACAGTTTCTGATTATTTTTTTAATTTCTTTTAATCCATTTAGTGGCCAATATTTCAAACGAAAATTTGACAGTACTGTCCTAGCTCCAGCATGATAAAGAAGAAGATGTTCTTTTCTCAATAATAAATTGACAATATGATTTTTCGACGGTAGGAGTAAAGGATGTTTATGATCATATGAAATTTCTGCCTGGGATAGACGACCACCCACGCGTAGAAATCCATTTTTGTCTAAAAAGGGTTTTAAAGATCTTATGGCTTTGGAGGTAACTAATTTGTTGGAATTTAATTCTGATATTTCTTGTGAAAAATATTTGTTTTGTACAAATTTGATGATTAAGTCTAAGGCCTTTTGAAGTTCTTTTACTGAAAGTGGGCCTAGCAATTTTTCATTTTTTGATTTAATATTATTGACAAATCTTAGACAATATGCTAAAGCTCTTTGTAATTTCGTAAATGAAGAAAATTTTAAATAAATATTTTCTAAGTCCGATTCGGCGTTACTTTGAAAGTGTACTTTAGAAGTGACAATTTTTTCTTCTTCAGAAGTATCTGTTATTTGACTGCTATAATTTTTGAAATTAGATTCAAATTGACGTAACATTTCTGGGCCGCGCCACCAAAGAGTACAGGTTTTTATTTCATGGGGGTTCAATCCTCGAGAGACAAAATCTGCTGGATTTTCGTGAGTAGGAATATAGTACCACTTACATTTTTCTGAAGTTAATTCCTGTACTTTCGAAACTCTATTTGCGACAAACGTAGACCACCGAGAAGGATGAGATCTAATCCAAGCTAAAACAACTTGAGAATCGGTAAAAAGATTGATACTTTCAAATTGTAGAACGTCTTTAAATATTGAAATGACTCTGACACATAATTTAGAGAGCAAGACCGCTCCACATAGTTCAAGTCGGGGTAGGGTCACGGTTTTAATAGGCGCGACTCTGGATTTTGAACATATTAACCGACAAGAGACTTCTCTGTTTTCATAGATAGCACGAGCATATAGGCAAGCACCGTAAGCTCTTTGACTTGCATCGGAAAATCCAAACAACTCAACCTTAAGACAGCCAAGCTGCATCAAAAGACATCGAGGAATTTTTACTTCTAACAGTTGTGATAAATGTTTAGAAAATGATTGCCATTCATTAACTAAGTCCTTAGGTAACATGTCATCCCAGTCAATTTTGGCCTTCCAGATTTCCTGCATAAAAATTTTAGCACGAATAATTACAGGGCCAATAAATCCGAGGGGATCGAACATTTGGGCAATAATTGACAAAATATTTCTTTTAGTCATAGATATGTCAGAAATGTTTTTTGGTAGTGAAATGGCAAAATTGTCATCTTGAGGACTCCAAGCTACACCTAAAACCTTGTTGGATGTATTTTCCAAAACTATATTATAGTCATTTTGAGAGTAACTTACACGTAAAGACTTCAAAAATTCTTCTGAATTCGAACCCCATTTGTGTAAGTGAAAACTAGCGGATTTACAAAGACCAATGAGTTCTTGGGCTAGCTTTTCCAATTCTGCTTCGGAATTTGCGAAACATAGAAAATCATCTAAATAACATTGATTTAGAATTGCTTTAGAAGCAAGAGGAAACTGATCTTTGCCTTTATTTGCGAGCTCTACCAGACATCTTGTCGCGAGATACGGGGCGCAATTTGTACCATATGTGACAGTTGTCAACTCAATTTGTTCCAAAGACTTCTCGGAACTTTCCCTCCATAGAATTGTTTGTAAAAATGATTGATCTGGATTAACACGAACTTGACGATACATTTTTTCAATGTCACAAATAAAGACAAATGCCGAAGAACGAAATCTACAAAGTATGTCAAACAGTTCTGGTTGGACGGTAAAACCTTTAAGTAAAATATCGTTCAAAGAGAACCCAGAACTGGATTTCATGGAAGCGTCGTAGACAACACGTAATTTTGTCGTGGCACTTGATTCGCGTATAACACAATGGTGAGCCATGTAATATCTACGATTACATTTTTCAGCCTCGGACGGGGACACATATCGGGCATGATTTAAATAGACATATTCGTCAATAAAATCTTTATACTGACAGAAAAGCACAGGATTTTTCTTAAATCTGTTTTCTAGGTAAGAAAATCTTTTTCTTGCTAAAGAAAATGAATCGCCCAGTTTTGAAATATCTTCGTTATTTCTAAGGGGTAAATTTACTTGAAACTGGCCATTATCTAAAATTTTTGTTGTCTCCTGGAATATTTTTTCGCACTGAAGATCTTCTAGTGATAAATTGGGCTTATTTTCGACTTCTTCTAAGGACCAGAATTTACAAAGAAGAGAGTCAAGGTCATTACCAGGATTGTAAGAATCGGTTTGTGAATTTTGTATGAAAAATGATACATTCGACTTTGATTTAGACGTATGACAGTTAGACATTGCACCTGAAACGACATATCCTAAATGTGTAGATTGTAAGATAGGTAAACCTTTTCCTAAGTCAATTATTTCAGGTTTGATAAGTTCACGGTGTACTTCCGCACTTAGAAGAATATCAATTTCTGATGGACTATGGAATGAAGGATCTGCTAAGGGAACAGTAAACGGAATATGTAAATTATTTTTATTAATCTGAACTTGAGGCAACTTTCCAGTTATTTCATCTATAATGAGACAAGACACGTCAAAAGATTTTTCTTTTTCAACATTAGAAAATATTCTGACATCTACCATTTTATTAGCAATCGTACTTTTGTTTGAAATAACTGAGATACGAGTCTGCATGTCATAAGAACGGACACCTAATATATTTACTAATTTTTGTGAAATAAATGAACTTTGGCTGCCAGGGTCAATTAAAGCTCTAGCCATAACATAAGAACCATTTTCGGCTTTTAAATTTACTATAGCAGTAGCCAAAAACACAAATGTTGGATTTTGTGAAAATGATGTGTGTGACATTGCCGTTAAAGGACTACTTGGAAAAGCATCATTTGAAATTTGACGATTAGAGCCAACAAGTGTATGTGGTTTTTCATTTTGAGAGCCCTGATTCTGAAAATTTTGTTTTTCTGTATTCCCTTGACTTGACAATAAATCAGTAGCGTTTTCGGTTTTATTATTATTACTAAACGTGGAATAATTTTTATTAAAACCTCTATTCTGATCATTGACTTGTCCAGAATTGTTTTCATTTTTAATTTTAAGTACGGAAGAATTGATGTGTAAAATTGTATGATGCTTTTTACGACAAATATTACATAGCCTTTCGCTACGACATTGCGAAAATGCATGTTTACCAAGACAATTTGAACATCTCTGATTTATATGTAAAAATTTTAATTTTTCATTATGAGGCAAATTTAAAAATGTCTGACATTTATTTAAGAAATGATTTGCCTGGTTGCAATAAGCACATGTCAAGTGATCTCTAGATGAACGAAGAGGTGAGTTCATAATACCCATATGAGCCGAAGTTTGTCCATGCTTACTTGGAAACTTCTTCTGAAATTGATTAAAACTTTTATTATCAGTCTGAGACTCGGATGTAGCCACAGTTTCTAAAATTTGACATTTCTTTTCTAAAAAGTTATAAAATTCATCCATAGTCGGTAATTTTGATCTATCTCTCTCATATTCAAAAGACTTACGCATGTTATGATCAAGCTTTTGAGAGAAAATATGAATTAAAATAACATCCCATTGATCTACGGGTAAACTTAAATTGCGCAATGATGCAATTTGTCTTTTAATGTGAGTTAAAAATTCTCTTAAAATTTGAAAATTAATTTTAGTAACTGGAGAAATATCTAATACTTTTTTAATATGAGCGTTAACAATTAACGTATTATCGGAATATCGTTTTGTTAAAATATCTATTGCGACTTTAAAATTTGCATCGGAGAGTTGTAGGTTATCAATTAAATTAAGAGGTTCATTTTTTAAATAACATTTAAGATACATAAATTTTTGAATGTTACTCAAGTCCGAGTTATTTGTAATTAAAGCCGTAAAGAGTTGAAAGAATGACGCCCATTCCGTAAAATCGCCAGAAAAATTGGGAATATTTAAATCGGGTAGTTTGACATTTGATTGTGCAGTTTGTGGAATTATAATTGGCTGCAGCGACGTATTGACTGAAGACGATGGCTTTAATTCAAAAATTTTACGCATTAAACCTGCTAAAGTGTCATAATATTTTTTCTCTACTTCCTCCCTAATTTCGTTATCAGTCTTATCAGTATCTAAAACCTCTATCTCATTTTGAATGTCCTCGTATTTAGCAAAATATGAATTTAATTTAACTTCGTGAATTTGAAACTGATAAACATCGTTTTCAGTATCTCTCTTGTCTTTATACCAATTAACTATACGTGAAATGTTTTGTTTGCAAACTTTTCTTTGCTGGATCAAAGAATCCATTTTTTATAATAAAAAATGTATCTTAAAAATTTAACAAGATAAAATTTACCGTTCAAATCAATAAACTAAGACAATCTTAAGGTATTTTTGTAAGACACAGGTATTTTTTTTTAAACTAAAAGTCTCTACTAAAAGATTGATGTTTCTCGTCACAAATCGGAAAGTTTCTAATAATGACTGTTTCTCGTCAAATTAAAGAAAGTCTTTATAAAAGGGTTTTTCTTGTCAAAATATGGATATGGAAAGTTTATTTTGACCTTATATAAGATAAAAGTTCAAACTTACAGTTTGTTGGGACACAATATTTTCTGAGTACTTTTTTGTTACAAACCACTTTGTTTTTCTTTTCTTCAGTTTTTCTATCCGGCTCCGAAGGACCAAATGTACAGTCGGGACGTTTTGATTTCGGATACAATCCCGCTGTAACTGTCTATGGTAACAACATTATTGTTTCCACACCTGAAAAGTCAGGAATTCCCCATCGAATATCTTCATAGGTTGCTGTAGTTGTAGTTAAACTCTTTAACTTATTTTTTACCATATATTCGTTTAATCTTCTTAAAGTAACTTTTACAAAGTTTACAACTGACAAAAAAGGAAAGGTTGCAAAGTCGACATTAACTTTAATTTAACCTTGTATAGACATTGACAGATGCCAAACACGGCGATAAAATTTGAAATTTGTAGGACGGTTTATACCCACAAGACAAAGCCAAGGACAACGGTAAAACGCGTAACTCGCGCAGTATAATAAAACTATACGGACAACTTCTACCGACGTGGTAGTCTAGGAAGCGCGCCTTCGGAAGAGCACGATCGGCAAAACGCTACGTACGGGACAAAAAATTGATGTTGACATTCTTTTTTTGAAGTTAGGTTGCCGTGCAACGACAACTACGTCTGACGTCTTTAACCCTGATTGGTTAGTTATGACACCGAGACGCGGTTCTTTTAAAAATACAAAACGAAGATAGTATTTGTTTTACAAACAGGTAGGTCTGCTCTTTAAAATTGCAACAAGTACTAACCCAATTTTATCAGCTGTATTGAAAAAATGTTGAACAACTATCATCGGTTAAATCACGAGCACTTTGCATTTTACCAGGTTGTTCGTTAAAATTAGAATTTTGTTCATCTATAAAAATAATTACAAACACTTAACAAAGTGAGCAACAAACGGTAACATTCGCAGTGGTTCCGCAATATTTAAAATGTTTATTGCAATAAGTTGATTACTAAAAGGTGAATTGACGTTGGTTAGCGCCTGTTTGTTGCGTTGATTTTTATATATATATATGTTATTACTAATCTAAAATCGTTTACCTTAGTACAAATACAAATATATACAAATGCGCCAGTGGCGTGCGGTGACAATTATAAAAAGGGAAACGATCTGATAAAATTAATTAAAAAAAAACGATCGACTAGAAAATCGTTTTTTTAATAAACTACATGCGACACAAACAGTCTAAATTATTTTCCACATTCGCAGAAAATGGCCCCTCCACTGCAAAAAAAAAAACAGAAATACTCCCCGAAAAATCCGCGGATACACTTAAAATATTCAAAACTTTCCAAATGAACTCTCCCGAACAAATTAAGACTCGCTGAAGGCGGCAGAAAAATCGCTTCCCTGGCTGTTAAATTTACCCGGTTTCTCACGTAACGTGTGCCGTTGCTTGTAAGCGTGGTCGATCACCCACATGAAGGCGTAATAAACGAACATGGCGAAACACGCTTCCAAGCCACGACGGCGACGCGATAGAAATTGGTTGCGTTTAGGCAGTAAAATTTTTTACGTTTACGTAAGATTTCAGATAAATTATAAGAAATCCAATCCATATTTTTATAAAATTATTATAGAATAACTAAAATTTTGCATTATTAATGTATAAAAATGTATTCTTTTATCTCCAAAAAGTTTAGGGAAGCGGTGCTTCCCCCGCTTCCATGGACTGCACGCCCCTGAAATGCACAAAACTTATTATTGCGCAAAATAGTAATTTTAATGCCTTCAATTTATAATTTGTATAATGCACAAAACTTAAAATGTTATTTCCCAAATCAATAAATTTATTGCTTGCATTGTTTAACATAATGAACGCTTGAATACCACCAATTCTTTTTTGTGTAACCTTGTATATCTCAGTAACCTCTGCACCTGCAACCAACAAAACTGCATCAGCACCCTCGCCCGGCGGCGTCCTTGAGAGCGACGGCGACGCGACAGCGCGCGCGATTCATTTGCCGCCGCGATGACAAATTTCAAATTTAGTTTGTCAACATCGTTAGTCAAATGACAGGGCCCATTATCA
The DNA here is from genome assembly GCA_963971165.1 of Philopedon plagiatum. NCBI lineage: Eukaryota > Metazoa > Arthropoda > Insecta > Coleoptera > Curculionidae > Philopedon > Philopedon plagiatum. Next base: position 80,589,810 of record OZ020193.1, read on the forward strand.
AATTATCAAGATGTTTATTTACTCGTTGTAATTCGTGTTGTTCCCGGACAATAAAACACCACATTATTCTATTAAACGGTGCGGTTCGTGCTAAATTTTAAACAAGTGAAAAAACATTGGATATTAGTGTTGTGAAAATTTGCGACGAAGTCGAAGGTACATATTGTGGGGATGCGGCTTGTACGGAACAGATAATATATCAAACAGGTACTGTTGTTATTAGGTAGTTTTTGGGTATTTTTCCTTTTAAAAGCAGTAATCTACTCCCAGTACTGCTATTTTTTTAACACTGTTGTTGCTCAACTATTGGCTATAAAAACTAATGATTTTCCTGTAGACATAAAAAGACATGTAATTAATTCATTGGAATTTAAAATTTTATTTTGTATTTTTCCTTTAGAACCGCGCCCCGCTAAAATTCGATTCATTGTCGAATTTTTGCGGCGCGCGGTTGCCAAGAAAAAGTACGAAGTATAATTTTGATTTCTTTAATGAATTACATATCTTTTTATGTGTCTACACAGGAAAGTTTTTTTTTATAGAAAAAAACTGAGTAATAACGATGTTAAGAATCTAAGAAATGGTCGTATTGACACCTGAGTACTGCTCTTAAGTATGGTTTTTATCAGGTCTGTTCCTAGCTAGCAAATAGGGAAGTCCGATAATTTTTTAAAAAAATTTTTAATTATATTCAGGGGCGTACCGAAAGCACTATGTTGAGGGGGTGGGAAGGGAAGGAAAAATATCCAACTATATGAGAAGATAACAATTCAAAATTGTCGACCGTGTTTCTTTTTTGCAAAGTCCCTCCGAGAAAGCCTGTCGACGTTTTTTTGATAACTGGTGGACTTTTTTATGTTGAAATTAAACTGTCGACCTTTTTGCAAATTTTCCCAAAATTCAACTGTCTAGGTTTTTTTGGTACAAAGTTCTAACAGCCAACTCGTACTCTAATTAGCCAGCTCGAACATCAACATATTATGTCCGCCCCTGATTGTATTCTCCCCTTCCAACTTACACAGTCTATGTTTCCCAAATAAGACCTAACCTAAAGTACTGTTCCCACATCTGGGGAGCAGCATCACCTTCGACACTTAACATTCTTAATTCTATACAGAAGAGAGCCATTTGACTCGTCAATGACCCAGTCCTCTCAAGGAAACGTCATTCTCTCGCTCATCGCCGCGTTGTTGGGGATTTATCTTTTTTCTACCGATACTTTCTTGGATTTTACTCTGAAGAACTAGCCGCTATAATTCCCCCTTGAATGTTCCTAAGAGAACAACAAGGGGCGCGCTACGTATGCATATCTTTACTGTCCAGATACAAAAGCCTAGACTAGAACAAACCACTTTTCCCGCTCATTCATACCAGACTGTGGAACACATTACCTGCAGTTGTTTTCCCTTCCACTCCCAACCTCCAATCCTTTCTGAAGAACTAGCCGCTATATTTTCTTCTTTGACTGTTCCTAACAGAACGACAAGAGGTGCGTTACATATGCATCCGTTTACTGTCCAGCTACAAAAGCCTAGAACATCTCGCTGCTCTCTCTCATTCATACCTAAGGTCTCCAGATTATGGAATAAATTGCCTGCAGATGTTTTCCCTTCCCCTCCCAACCTCCAATCCTTTAAATCCCGTGTCAATAGATTACATTTCCCTTTTCTTCAGACGCCACGGTGCGCTTGAAGTCTGCGTAGGCTGTCTCAGATAAAAAAATGATATTCCTTAAAAAAAAATTAAAATAGCGACGATACCAGCGGTTCAAAGAGAGACGTTCGTAGATAGAGTTGAGTAAGCGTTTGATGTCACGGCATAACATAGCGCATATAGACACCCAGGTGAAATTAACAAGTATCTGAGTCAAACTTTGCTCCCCCTCCATCCACGCGTTTTCTTTGGGAGAACACTGAACTTGGCAACTTCATAAAATTTTCCATTATTACTTCCCTTGATAGAGAGAATGTTGTATATGAAAAAACAGGCTTCCCAATTCCGTTGGTATGTCTGTCGGTCTGTCTTTTGGCGCAAAAGCTTTACCTTGGTTTAAAACCGGCTACACTACCCGTGAAGTATGTATATACAAAGTGAGCATCTTAAAAAAAAATAGTTTCTATTTTTTGTTCCTGTAATCCAAAAACGATTTATTTTACAAAAATAAATTTTTGTATATAGCTAAGGCTTTTACCGTTGATATAAATAAAAACAGATTAACCCCCAGATACAGGGTGGTCAACTTAAAAAAATTAAATTTTGTTTGTTTTTGCTCTGATGATTGAAGCACTATTTATCTCAGACAAATCTTACTTGTTCCCTAGTTGTACTTGAATTTTGCATATTATAAAGGATATTATTTTTGAAATTAGGGTGCGCTTTCATACAGAGTGTGCAACTTTAAATAATATTTGCTATTATTGCCTTAATTCGAGAACGTATGTTTAAAAAAAGTATTTGGATTTGCCTAAAGCTTTGAGTTACAGTTTATATTTTTCGTACAATACATGGGGAACAGATAAGACTGTCTGTTTAATTTTACTATAACTCCAAAAAACTAGCTTGAGCGAAATAAATTTCTTTATAGAGCAGAGGATTTTAAGTGGAAAATGAACATTTACGGCCGGATTCACTATTGCTAAGACCGATCTAATTTGACAGTCAAGGGTTTAAATTGACAAGCATAAAAATAAGACAACTAATTAATGGTAATTATGATTCCGGGAAGGGGGGATATCAGGAACCAAGTGTATACAAGTTGTTTCAAAAAACACGGGCCATCGCTGAAAGGGAGATTCTTTGACAAAAGCTAAGGCAAAAAGTTCATATGAACATGGGTCCGCAGATGCTTTGTTTCAAAGATAAAGGGTGTTTCAGTTTTTTATACATATTTTCAAAATGACTTCATCAATTTTGATGAGATTTACGTTGTGTAAAGTACTTAAGTTAAGCATAATTCAGACTGTGAAAAGACTTTGACAGGTCCTCCAGGAGCGTGCATATAAGACGGTAAAATATTTTTTTAATAAAAACATGCACATCACTGATTTTTTCACATTTTCGCATCTCACTCAAATAGTATGTTAAATTCTTAACAAACTTACCTCTTCATATTTTTTCAATTTTCACTTTGTTTAGGAGATAAATGCAATTTTTATAAGCGCCTTCCTGGTTTAGTTTTCCCAACATCGGTTTTAACAAGGAAAAAGAAATTAAAAATTGAACACCCTGTATCTTTGAAACAAAGCATCTGCGGACCCATGTTCATATGAACTTTTTGCCTTGGTTTCTTTCGAAGAATCTTCCTATATGCAATGGCCCATGTTTTTTAAAACACCCTGTATAAGTGAAATTTACTATTTGGTTTTCTTTGTTATACTTTATTCATTATTAAGCCATTAAACATGTAAATTAATTTCTAAATGAGGCTGTAAAAAAAATTGCACATAAGGTGTACACGTATGTCCATGGATGAAGTAGACAAGAGGACAAATGGACCAAAAAGTGAAAGTTACGAAAAAAGGTCATTATTTATACAAGTTTTTGCTTGCTTTTAAAATAAGATCCACGATTCCAAAATGAGTACAGACAGAGTATGCAAAAAATACAAAACCGTAAAATCTGGTTAAGGGCGAAGTTGCCTTTTTTAAATTTTACTGCAAAACTTTAAATAAAAAAGTTGTTTTAAATTTTAAAAGAATTTTTATTCTAGATTTTTAAGTAAAAATTTTAAATTTCTAAATTACGCTTTTAAAATCGAAATTTTTCTGTCATATTGTTACCTTTTTTTATTTCATTACACCTTTGATAACTGTGACGTATTTATTAAAATAATAAAGATGTCTTTAGAGCAAAGAATATTTATAATCCAAAATTACAGGCTTATACAAGTTAAAGAAAATAACTAATAGAATATTAAACAATAATTTTAATATTCGAGAAATGTTTCTTATTGTATAAAACTTTAGAGAAATTAAGAGTACATCATATTTTATTTCTCAAAAATTGATTTGAAAATGGCTAAAGCTTCTTATTTCTTCCAGTTAAATCGATTTTTCCGCTCTTACAATTCTTTGCTTTAAAATTTCTTCGTCATTTTCAATGGGTCTTTCATATGTTATTTGTTTAATGCGCCGCCAGAGAAACATATCACAAATTATCAAATCGGGTCTCCCAGGAAACACAAAAATAGACCATTTCGGACCATCCATCGATTTCCAAATTTGCGATTGAGCCAATCCCTTACTTCTGCAATATAATGTGCAGGACACCCATCATGCTGAAAATACATATTTCGGCGATATTGAAGGAAATGGCGTACCAAACATTTACTTTTTTAAAATACTGACGTCGGTTCGCAATTCTAAACTCTGGATTTTCTCTACCCCAGTATCTCACTTGCTGAGAAGCTACAGTGCCTGAAGGTTGACTTATCTGAGAACTTAATCAGTTTATGAAAGTTCACGTTGTTACTTGGAATTTCATCGCCGACTCACAAACAAAAATCCTAGCGTTTGTAACTGTCCCCATCTTCCACAGCTTGGTTAAAAATTGGTTTAAAAGGACGAATTGTATTTTCCTTAAACACATTTTGAATATAGCTTTTTTACACTATTGCAAACTTCGTGCTCGTTTTCTTAAAGACGTAATAGGATTTTCATCAACAGATTGCAAAATTAACACTGTAGAAGCATCATTTTCGTCGTATCTTTTCTTGGTTTTGTTTAAATCACTAACGGGTCCAGTTTTTTTAAATTTGAGTACTAACCTATGTGCAGGGTTATTCATTAAATTTTGACTCCCACCTACAGCTCTTATTACGAGTTATAGAGAAAAACTTTAAATACAAAAGTTTTAGTTTTTTTCACGTAGTATCTTTTGGTAATAGCGAAAATAAAAAATCGACTTTACAACATTGAAAAAATTAATTGAGTCATATTTTTAAATGGAGCACCCTGTATATTATTAGCTCAAATGAAAGATCTCTTTGTTCTGATTTCAAATATATATAATTTGTTGGCATTTGGTTCAGCCACTTTTGAAATATTTGAGTTTTAAAAAAATACTTTTCGTTTACGTTTTCGAGGCAACTTGATTATATTAAAGCAACAAACTTTAATGACCGATGATCTCCAGTTCAGTGGCGCAGCTGGGGGGGGGGGGGCCCGCCCCGGGTGACACCCTTTAAGGGGTGACACCCGCATCAAACAAAAATCAAAATTATAACAATACAATAGCCTTCCCCCGGGTGACACCCTTTAAGGAGTGACACCCGCATCAAACAAAAATCAAAATTTTAACAGTACAATAGCCTGCCCCGGGTGACACCCTTTACGGAGTGACACCCGCATCAAACAAAAATCATAATTATAACAATACAATAGCCTGCCCCGGGTGACACCCTTTAAGGAGTGACACTCGCATCAAACAAAAATCAAAATTATAACAACACTGAAAAAACATTGTGGGACATTTCACTACAATTGTGTACCTTTTTCCAACAATTTGTTCTCAAAAACGTCCAAGACCAATTTGTAGCAAAATTTGCTACAATAAATTGTATGAAAATGTAGCCTGCCCCGGGTGACACCCTTTAAGGAGTGACACCCGCATCAAACAAAAATCAAAATTATAACAATACAATAGCCTTCCCCCGGGTGACACCCTTTAAGGAGTGACACCCGCATCAAAAAAAAATCAAAATTTTAACAGTACAATAGCCTGCCCCGGGCGACACCCTTTACGGAGTGACACCCGCATCAAACAAGAATCATAATTATAACAATACAATAGCCTGCCCCGGGTGACACCCTTTAAGGAGTGACACTCGCATCAAACAAAAATCAAAATTATAACAACTCTGAAAAAACATTGTGGGACATTTCACTACAATTGTGTACCTTTTTCCAACAATTTGTTCTCAAAAACGTCCAAGACCAATTTGTAGCAAAATTTGCTACAATAAATTGTATGAAAATGTAGCCTGCCCCGGGTGACACGCTTTAAGGAGTGACACCCGCATCAAACAAAAATCAAAATTATAATACAATAGCCTGCCCCGGGTGACACTCTTTAAGGAGTGACACCCGCATCAAACAAAAATCAGAGTTATAACAATACAATAGCCTGCCCCGGGTGACACCCTCTAAGGAGTGACACTCGCATCAAACAAAAATCAAAATTATAACAATACAACAGCCTGCCCCGGGTGATACCCTATAACCCTATAAGGAGTGACACCCGCATCAAACAAAAATCAAAATTATAACAATACAATAGCCTGCCCCGGGTGACACCCTTTAAGGAGTGACACTCGCATCAAACAAAAATCAAAATTATAACAACACTGAAAAAACATTGTGGGACATTTCACTACAATTGTGTACCTTTTTCCAACAATTTGTTCTCAAAAACGTCCAAGACCAATTTGTAGCAAAATTTGCCACAATAAATTGTATGAAAATGTATAAAAACTGTTGTAACTAATAATCCAATTAGAGTAAATTGCTCTACAAAGACTTTGCTACAATTTTGTGTGAAAAAAAGTCCAAACGATTTTTTCAGTGAATACAATAGCCTGCCCCGGGTGACACTCTTTAAGGAGTGACGCCCGCATCAAACCAAAATCAAAATTATAACAATACAATAAAAATCGCACATTCGAGGGCAATGGGCTTGTTTAGTTATTTCGCGTTTTCAATAAATATGTTAATATTATTGCACAATCAGTCAATCGAAAAACACACAAAAAATTACGTCTTTTAAAATTTAAAATTCGACAAAATTGAAAACATTCAGTTTCCAGCTTGACGTCATCCCACGAAAAACAACTGAATGTAACGGGCAATGCGATAAATCCAATACAACACCGCCATGATCCCCTAAAGGGAATACGATTTTTGACAAGTGTCATTTTGACAAAGTTCATTGCAAAATCTTTGCAGCGGTGCCAATGTTTATCGCTCATCGTGGGACTACGTCACCAGACGCCATTTCATAATGAGCGATGTTTGACCGCTGTTTTGGGGGTGAATTCCATCAAAAATAATTCTAATATTTTGGAGATAAGCTTTTCAAATGAAGCACTTTTGTATTATGAAATAAAAAAAAAATTTGCTGGATAAGCCCATTAAAATTAAAATATAAAAAAATTGCACTTTTGTGCGAGCTTAAAAAAGTTGATTTGCAAAACTCTCCAAAATTCAATAAATCTAGCCAATATTAATACCAAAACGTAATGCAGACCAGTCAAATAATGGTTGGTTAATGAATCCACTTATGGTAAAAGAAATGATGACTGATCAGAAATGTACTGAGAGCGAGTGGCGATAGCAAGCGTCTTGGTTATTCCTCCATTGGCGGCGCGGCGTAATTAGGTATTCATCATGGATCAAGCGATAAAAAGTCAAACGCGAGAAGTGATTGCCAATGTTTATAGGGTCTGTTATGAAGAGGCCATTGTTTTCATTGTTAAAAGTTTTTGTTAAATATTTAAGTAAATTTATAGTCAATATTTTTGTTATATTTATTTATTACCTTTTATTCAGTCAAAAATAATAAGCACGCCCATTTTCGTAGACTTTATTAGAATGGCCTAGCCATTTTTTGTAGCATTTCCCCCTTTCGTCTCTGTCACAGACTGATTTGCCAAACTTTATACATACTAGTTTATGAATAAAAGTTTGTAAATGTTTCAAGAAAGAATTTTTAGCTACTTGTAAAATTTTATACCGAGAGATTTGTTTTAATTGTAGAACTCTAGTAATTATTTTTAAAAAATTATCTATTTTAAATTTTTCTTATTTAAAAATCCAGGAGTATCAACAAAAATGTAATGATAAAATAAAAATTTTGCCGCCAAAAGTAACCCAAACGGGTTAGTTTGGGCGTGGCACCCAAAAAATTTTCCCACCATTTTGCCACCATTAATAGCCGCCCCGGGTGTCACCCACCCTAGCTACGCCACTGCTCCAATTGTGGAAAAATAAGTTATAAACTCAAATATTTCAAAAGTGGCTGAACCAAATGCCAATAAATTATATATATTTCAAATGAGAACAAAGAGATATTTCATTTGAGCTTATAATATACAGGGTGTTCCATTTAAAAAAATATGTCTCAATTAATTTTTTCAATGTTCTAAAGTCGATTTTTTATTTCCGCTATAACCAAAAGATACTACGTGAACCAACCTAAACCTTTGGTATTTAAAGTTTTTTTCTATAACTTGTAATAAGAGCTGTATGTGGGAGTCAAAATATAATGAATAACCCTGTACTGACCATTTCTGTAATTTTGGATTATAAATATTCTTTGCTCTAAAGACAACATCTTTATTATTTTGACCAATATGTCACATTTATCAAAGGTGTAATCAAATAAAAATGGTGACAATGTGTCTTAGTAGTGATGTAAAAAAACCGTTTTTTTATCATCTGAAAAAAAACATGAAAAAAAAACATGTTTTTTTAATGAAAAAAAACATTCTGTTTTTTTCAAGAAGTCATCAAGCATCATTTTTAAAAACGCACCAGATAGCGATGCAGGGCACCTATTAAGGAAGACAGCTGCAATCAGCTGATTTTTAACGGGAGACGCGAAGGGCACACTAGACGACAAAATTGACGAAGATGCCAAATAACACAATAATAAAGACAAAGACGAAACGAAAATATTCCCCGTTATAGCAGTCAACAAATCGCCTGAGGACGCCACGTTCTTATTCTGAGTCGCCAATCTTGTTAGCCGACTCGCGATTGGAGATCCTTCAGAGTGCTTTGTACAAGCCTAAGGTTTGTTCTTTTGTGCTGCACCAAACTGCACTAGCACTAACCTGCACATTTTTTATTCGTGGAAGAAGCTCATAAGCAAAAAGTCTGTGCAGATTAGTGCAGTTTCGTGCAACACAAAAGAACAAACCGCTAGTGTGCAATGCCAATCGGTGATCTGCCTTAGGTTTTTTTTATTATTGTTAATACTATTTCCTGTTTACAAACGAATCAGGAAGTTTTTACTTGTAACTAGGTTTCTATTTTTCTTTAAATATAGATTTTTTTGACTTCAATAGGATAGGCAATACTACATGATAATTTTTTCAAACTAGTTTGTTAGGATAGCCCAAAATAAAAAAAAAATTCATTATTAGTTATTGTTTCTACTTTTAGTAATATTATTACTATTACTAAACTTTTGGCTATTCTTGTGTTCCTGTTCATAAATAGGTGGTTTTAGTTCGTTTTTTTAAATAAATGTTTACTTATTGACAAATATTGACGTATTTATTGCATATTATTTACTTTATCGTTACAAATGTAATCACATATGAATTTTTAATTATTTTCCTCTAAAACCTTGCATATTTGCCAGTTTATGAAAAAAACGCTATTTTGAAAAAAAAACAAGCTGTATGTTTTTTTTTTCACAAACAAATCACGGTTTACATTACATTAACTTTTTTTTTTCATTTACATAACTATGTCTTAGAAAATTTTTGATTTTAAAGCGTAATTTAGAAATTTCAAATTTTTTGCTTGAAAATCTGGAATAAGAAAGAATTCTTTTAAAATTTAAAACAACTGTTTTATTTAATGTTTTGCATTAAAATTTAAAAAAAGCAACTTTACTCTTAACCAAATTTTACTTGTTTGTATTTTTTGCATACCCTGTAAAAAAATAAATTTTTTTCATCGTGAATCTCATGTTTAAAGCAAGCAAAAGCTTGTATAAATAATAACCTTTTTTCGTATCTTTCACTTTTTGGTTCATTTTTCCTCTTGTCTACTTCATCCCTGGACATACTGTATAACATCAAATACATACCAGATTTAGTGCAACAAGAAAACGAAACTATACAAGTACTTTATAATATTATGAGAGAGTATTAAAACATTTAAAACATTACACAAACATCAGATTTACAGTTATTTTTTGGCATACAAGGGTATATATATTTTTCGAAAATTAAATAGCTTGGAAAATATCAGTAAAAAGGACACAAAGCATCCTGACAACCTAAACAAACCAGAGCAAACCAAAACAGACTCATCTTTAAAAAAGTTTGTTGGCTATGGCTGGCTAGTCTGAGCACTAGTCTATAACTTTCTACTAACACATTGTTGCTCTTAAAATCTAAAAATTCTCGACAAAATGATGTAAATCTTGTTTAGAAAAATAATAAATAAAATACCTAAACGTGTTCATTTTTTTCGCAGTGGAAGCAATACAAAAATTCAACTTTTTTCGCAAATTACAAAATGTTTTTTTTTCTTTACCAAAACATTCCCAGTAGGCTCACTATTAAAATCCCTAAATTTGGTACGGTTCCTATAAGTAGGAACAGAGATATACAACTTTGAAATTTCACTGCACGCCGCTGCCATTTAGATCAACATGCGCTTAAATACTTACAACATGTACAGGGTGGCCCACCGAAAACTTTCCACCCAGGATTTTTCCTTTTTGACGTAATAAACAGAAAAACACTCGGACACGTCAATTTTGGTTTTAAGGCGAACATATTATTTTGACATACTCACTCCCTAAATTTCAACCCTTAAGCGGGGGTGACTTTTACCCTTAAAATGTTAAATGGTAAGCGATATTGTGTGATACATCGATTTAATGGGCAGTGAATTATCTTTCCAACGCCATCTAGTTTTTTTTAAGTTTAAATGATCAGTTCTCGAGAAATGAAAGTAAAGAAGTTTAGAACAACAAATTCACTGCCGCTAGGGGGCGGGAGCCCCCCCCCCCCACTTTTGTCGTAACGGCGCCCTTGCGCCCCCGAGCATTTTTTTGTCATTTTTGCGATAATATTCCGTTTCACTTTGGTTTCATCTCAACAATAAACATTTTATATAAAAATTAAGTTCCCGAGAACTGCTCATCCAAACTTTAAAAACTAGTTAGCGTCGGAAAGACAATTTAATGCCCTTTAAAATGATGTATCACACGATATCCCTTACCATTTAACATTTTGTGGGTAAAAGCCCCCCCCCCCCACTTAAGGGTTGACAGTTAGGCAACGATTATATTAAAATAATATGTCCCCCTTAGAACTGAAATTGACGTGTCCGGGTATTTTTCTGTTTATTACTTCAAAAAGGAGAATTCCTGGGTGGGAAGTTTTTAGTGGGCCACCCTGTATTATTGTTTCGTTTGTTGCTTTGGACTCATCATTTTCGAGTTGTGCTTGATGGTTTGCTCCGGTATGATTTCCAAGCACCAGGGGGACAGTCCCCCCCCCCCCCCCCCATTCAACACTGATTCCGTACACTATATAATTCTATTTATAGAAACAAATCTATATCTTTATACCCTGTGTGTTAAACTCATTACTCATTACCAAATGACTCGCAGACAGAGACAAAACAATAGCTTCGCTTCTTTTATAGATAATTATATATATATATATATATATATATATATATATATATATATATATATATATATATATATATATATATATATATATATATATATCACAGAGTCTGGCTACAGGCTGGTCATAAGTATTCTCGTTTTTCCAGTAGCAGAGAGAAATTTTAAAAATGAAATTTGTGCAAGTCAACCGAACGTAACTTGTAAATTGATAAAATAAATCTTATGTTTGCTATGAGTTAAGGTAAAACAAAAGTATGCTACTGCGGCGATGGCGTAGCGGGCGATAACAAGCCACAACAATATTAAATTTAGTTGTTCTAATCAGTACTTTATCACTTAAGACGTTGTTTATCGGAGATAATTGAATACGAGGGAGAAACAACAAATATGGTTTGATAATGGCAAAGATTACCTATGGCGAAGACTAAGCGGTATTCAGCACCTATTACTACTATGTTGAGTTTTATACGATTTTCGATATTAATAGATAGTTTACGTTTATATTATAAATTCACATTTTTCGCATAATTGTGGGGGGCCCGGGCCCCCTGGATCCGCCACTGGGCACAGGTGCACCGATTCTAATAATTTCTTTCAGTGTTGATTTCAGGCATATTTCTCCGGTGGTGAAATTATGATTCCAAGGGGGGATATCAGGAACCAACAGTGTAGGCAAGGTTGCTCAACCTTTTGAAGAGTCGGGCCAAACGGTGGATTCAGTCGTTAACGACGGGCCACTTACATTTCCTGTTTCAGTTACTCTCAGGACAAGTCACTCTCGTACGATGCGCAATGCACAATATTGGGGTATCACTCCCCGCGCTGCGCGTAGCGAACTGACAGCTAACTTCACAGAGGTCATAAAGTTTGAATCGGGATGTACTGTGCGCGGCGGGATTTCGGTGCGTATTTTTAAACTTAAACCATACTTGCGCGGGCAACTTAAAATTCTTTCGCGGGCCACACTGTGGCCCGCGGGCCTGGGGTTGAGCAGCCTTGGGTGTAGCGTATTTAAGTAAAATGTATTATTTGATTTTATTTATTATACTTTTCCAATTGTCATTAAACATATGAACATTTCTAAAAGGGACTGTAGAAAACAAATTGCACATAGCATCAAGTATCCATATGATTATTTATGATAGAGTAGTATTTAAAGGAGCATCAAATTATCACTGCTTTGCAAAACTTAAACGCTTCACTAAAAATGTTTAAGATTTAGTACTGGTTTAAATTAAGATCTTCTAGTTGATCAGTTAGGTTTTGACAGGTTGTTGCCCAGTTATTGTTAATAGAAATAGTCATTAAAAAATTATGAGTCATTCTAATATTTCAAAGATTTGCTAGGTTTCCAGATCATTTTCATCTTGGAACGGGTTGCTAGAATGAATTCAGTTCTATTATTGGGGAAGTACGTGCTAAAATTGACTTTCTTTATAAATATCTCATGAAATAATTTATGTTCCTTTCCGAACAATATATACTTCGCTTTGCGTTGACCTGTTTTCTTTCGTTTTATTTGCCCAGATACTCCATACCCCCACAGCACGATAATGGAAGTGACTCAAAAGTGGGGCGCCTTATTTTAATCATAAGTAACACCATCGCACTATATACCCACATGCAATTCAGACGCCAGCCGCCAAAGATATCGTGCGTTATCATGCGTTTTATCAGAAACCTTATTTGCCCTTTTCGGTTTATCCCTTTATATCGCTGTTAAAAAGTGCAATAAAACTAGATAAATCGAGACCAGCAGAACGTTTATTAATAAATTTAAAACGATTACCCTATAAATCATATATTATGTATTTCATATTATTATTGAAACTGCAGGTACCCCCTGCTGATTGCGATTCTGGATGTTATGCCGACCGACATCACCATCTTTGGAAGTACGGCGGCAGGAAATTAAAGCACGTCCATACAGCTAGCCTAGACCGAATCACTGAATTTGATGTCCTCTGCTAGCATAAAAGAAGTTTCACAATATCCATTTAATAAATGATCAATATAAATTGAATAGATTGATACAGAGAGATTTTCAACTTTTTAAAATGAAGAAAATCGTGCTCTTCGATCGTATAATAAAAGCACAAGAAAATAGCGTTCAGATTCACTAAAAAGGTTTTGCAGGTTTTTGACTTGTCATTGTTAATAAGTCGTCATTAAAATTTATGAATTATTCTAATATTTCAAATGATTTTCGTCTTGGAACGTGTTGCTAAAATAAATTTAGTTCTGTTATTATGGATGGTACATACTAAAATTGCCTTTTTCTTTATAAATTTGCGAAAAACCTAACAAATTCATAGTATAAAACTTAGTTGTCTTAGATTAGACCGGTCTGGCATTGGATAATTTGGCCGTACATTTTTATGTACAAGATTAGGTAGTAACCCACACTTTGATTTCCATTACTTTGATGGTGACCCAACCCAATCAAAACTGACAATAACCTCAATTATTCTTCATTCATACTGGCTCTAACTACAAAACCGATGTTTTTTAGTGTTAATAGCAATGGTACTAAAAAATTAATGAAATTTACATGGTATGAGATGATATAGAAAAGAATATTGTTCTCTTGCTATTCCTGTTTCTATGATGTTACATAGTGCCACAGCTGGTTTTTGTTATTAAGGAACTTCATGGAAAAATTATATTTCTTTTAATCTAAACTTTTGCCTACGCTGAAGTTTAATATAGAGGAAATAATATAAACAAAATAATCTCATAAAACATAAGTAATTGTTAAGGAATTTAATAGTAGGAGACCTAAATTTACATACCAAATTTTGTCGACTTAAACCGTTGAATTATATATTAAAATGTGACTTTATGAAACCATATTATTAACGTTATGTGATGTATTACCCAAAGACAAAGCTAATCTTGACCATTTTACGTGTTTTTCCAGGGGATGACTATATGTATTTCTATTAGTATTAAAAACTCCATGGTTAGAAAACCAAAATAGTAGGGATTAATTTGTCAAACAACAAATATCTCTAACCGATGGCGTATGATTTTTAAACGAGTGTGCGGTCTATGGAAGCGGGGAAGCACCGCTTTCTTAAACGTTTGAAAGATAAAAAAAATAATTTTTATACATTAATAATGCATAATGTTTAACATTATACTATAATTCTATAAAAATATGGATTTTATTTCTTATAACTTATCTGAAATCTTACGTAAACGTATAAAATTTTCCTGCGTAAACGCAACCAATTTCTCTGGCGTCGCCGTCGTGGCCTGGGCCTGGAAGCGCGTTTCGCAATGATCTCAGTTCGCCTGTTAGGCCTTCATGTAGGTTGTTATTACAGCTCTTACAGGCAACGGCGAATCCGAGAAACCGGGCAAAATTTATAGCCAGGGAAGCGATCTTTTTTCCGCCTTCCGCTCGTTTCAGTTTGTTCTGACTAGTTCGCTTGGAAAGGTTTGCATTTTAAGTGTATTTACGGATTTTTCGAGTGTATTTCTGTTTTTTTTTTTCAATGAAAGGGCATCTTTTGTGAGCGTAGACAATAATTTAGACTGTGTTTATGTCTTACGTAGTTTATTAAAAAAGGATTTTCTAATCGAAACTCTCAAGTAATAAGTGACATTATTAAGTCTGGCAGGTCGGTGGTTCCTATTAATTTTTAATTTAGAAAGAAAAGTGGAAAAATCGTTAAAAAATGCACGAGACATTTTCACGCGGGGTTTTACGAAAAATATGAGTGGCTGCAAAATATTATCAAAATAAATCTGCTGGCCCTGTTTACTTTTCAATATATGTAAGTAAGAAAACTCGCTGGAACTCAGTCGGCATTGCAAATTTAAATAATTTTCACAAAAGGATAACACGCCATGTCAATAGCAAAGGACATTTAACTGCTACAATTAAAGAACAAACTTTTGGAATTCGAAGTGAACATAGTTTGGATGATCAATTAAAAATTAGTAACAAACTTCATAACGAACGGGTCAAGAAAAATAGGAATGTTTTGAAACGTCTAATAGATGTTACTTGTTTTCTGAGAAAGCATGAACTAAGATTCAGGGGCCCTAATGAAGCAAGTGGGTCTGCCAATCGGGGAAATTATATCGACCTCCTAAAATTTTTAGGAAAATACGATGAAACCATAAAAAACCATTTTACTGAATCGACGGATCGCTTCTCTCTTTATAATGTCACCGCACGCTACTGTTTTTGAAACATCCCGTATAACTATGTTTTAGTGACCAATACACTAGCTTGTAGGGCCAGCATAAATTTATATATATATATATATATATATATATATATATATATATATATATATATATATATATATATATATATATATATATATATATATATATATACAGTATGTCCACGGATAGAGGTCACAAGGACAAATGGACAAAAAATTTCATTGTTCGAAAAAAAATCATTTTTGGTAAGCTTCTGCTTCTTAAAAAAATACGGTCTACGAAGAAAATGTTTGACTTTTTTATACAGGGTGCTCAAAAAATACAAAAATAATAAATTATGTGAAGAGTAAACTACCTTTATTTTTCATTTTAGAGCAAAATGATAACGACAAAAAATATTTCAAATTCCAGTCAAAATTTAAATTCAAAATATCAGCTGAATATTTTACTTTTTATTTTTGTGTTATAATTTTATCAAATATTGCTGTACCTACGTTTTCTAGGTAATTTTTGCCTTGTCCGCCTCATCTCACTATCTTTTACGACAAATGTCAGAAAATTTCAAATGTTTGCAACAAAATTTAAAATATTTGCAAAATTTAAAATTTTTGCAACAAAATTGAATTTGCAACAAAATTTTAAATTTTCTGACATTTGTCGTAAAAGATAGTGAGATGAGGTGGACAAGGCAAAAATTACCTAGAAAACGTAGGTACAGCAATATTTGATAAAATTATAACACAAAAATAAAAAGTAAAATATTCAGCTGATATTTTGAATTTAAATTTTGACTGGAATTTGAAATATTTTTTGTCTTTATCATTTTGCTCTAAAATGAAAAATAAAGGTAGTTTACTCTTTACATAATTTATAATTTTTGTATTTTTTGAGCACCCTGTATGAAAAAGTCAAACATTTTCTTCGTAGACCCTATTTTTTTAAGAAGCAGAAGCTTACCAAAAATGATTTTTTTTCGAACAATGAAATTTTTGGTCCATTTGTCCTCTTGTGACCTCTATCCGTGGACATACTGTATATATATATATATATATATATATATATATATATATATATATATATATATATATATATATATATATATATATGTATAAAAAAACTTTGTTTTAACGCAGACTTTAAGCTATCTTTTGAAACTTACGCAAATCCGAGAATTTTTCCTTGTTAAATTAACCTCGTATCTCGTGAACAATCTGCTCAGTTACTCACACCAAGTAACAAGTTTTTTTTTTAATATTTAGGTCTGAAATCCGAGAAAACAATGGATTTACTTTTCGCTAACTAAACCAAGTCTGCCAAACGAGCTATTATGCTACATATGCAAAAACTTGACCGATAAAATATCTTTCTTTGTTCAAACAACGGTTGTACTTGAGTTCATAAATTATTTAAAAAAAATGGGAATGTCGAGTGGAGTACGGGTAGGGGTACCAACTATTGAAAATAAAAATAGAGGACGTACGTAAAAATTCATTTAAATGAAACCATAGGCGTGCACAGGCTTCCTAATTAGGGTGGGCTAAGACAGTGGCGTATTAAGAAGTTTGTTTCGGGGGTGTCGGCCACTAAATGGGAAGCGTGAACGGGGAAAAGCGCCGCAGCCGAAAATTTTTCGGGGTCACGCCTACAGTTCTTCAAGAATTCATCCAGCTACTATCTAATTTCGAAATAAAAATATTTTTCGTTTTTGCAAACCCACCCCCACCCACCCCCCCCCCCCCCCCCGAATACGCCACCAAATTGTTCATAAAAAAGGAAAACGCAAATTTTATAAGCAAACGCTTTATTTCGTAAAATTATGAAAGTGAAAAAAATGCAAAAACCAAATTACTAAAACATATATTTTGCAATATAAACAATAAATTTAAAAAAGTAACTATATAAATTTTTATATTTACAACCTCATTCTTCTTGTTCCTTGAATAAGAGTGGTAAATTCATCTACTACCGAGTCATAATTAACATTTTTTTTGTTTTGTCTTGTTCTGTATACAAAAAAAGAAGTGAATCCAGTCGCTCTTGTGACACAGTACTTCTTAATTTTGTGCGATTTGTGGCAATTGCAAATAGATAATGTAACAAAAAGTATTAAATATTATTTTTTACATTTGTTTTATCTTTATGATATGGTATTAGGTGGAGCCATAGCCCAACCTGCCGCCCCCCCCCCCCCCCCCCGTGGGCACGCTTATGAATTAAACGTGATATATTTCTAAAAACATTTTATTTGAACAAAATATAGTTAAAAAACAAAAACTATAGATTAGAAAAATTTTTTATTGCTTCCACAAATATTTCTTTTGACTCTTTCTTGTTCTTACGTTCTTAAAATTTAAAATAACAATAGACATTTGGACATTTGCTTTAGTTTTAGTTTAGTATCTATAAAAAAGAGGACTGTAGTAGTAAAGGTTGATGCTCCCTGAGTCTCTTTAATATAAGTTGATGCTTCCTGATTCTCCCGAGTGACTCGCAGGTGTGCTATTGGGGTAATGACCTTGAACGTGCACGTGTGCTATTGTTATTTGGCCTTGATATGCTAGAGGGATATGATGCTTTTTGACTCTCCGAGCACGTTTTGCCGCTCCTGATTCTCCGGCTCCTGATTCTCCCGAGTGACTCGCAGGTGTGCTATTGGGGTAATGACATTGAACGTGCACGTGTGCTATTGTTATTTGGCCTTGATATGCGCAGGTGTTATTCCAAAGTCTTTTGTCGAAGTGGCCGTTGACTTTTAGTTCGTAATATTGGGGTGTTTGAGAGCACATGTTTCTTTGTTTGTTGATAGCCAGGTATACGATGCCCCCTTCAGGGTCACCTTATTGTGATGCATTTTCAATGCAAAGCAAGCAGGTGGTTAGACGCAGTTGTGCGACACGATTTGGCCTTTAAATATTTGACATAGAACAACGACCAGCTGTTGAGATACTCCCGCCCGCCCTTCCCCGGCCCTCATGTAGCACAATCCGACGTCACGATCGATACACTTGGTTTAGCTTTTTGATGCATGCATAGGACAGATGTTTATTTTTGATTTGAAAATGCAGTGCTGTTTAAGGAATTTGTGGAGGCGAGCTTTTATAATGGGAAATCAATAGAGTCCACCTGTTGGGTAACTGCTATTTTGAGGTAAAAGTTGAAACTCAAACCTTTTCTATTTTAATGGGTTTAATTTTATAATGTACAGTTTAGTTAAAATTTATTTTATTATTGTCACCTGTTTTAATTTTATATTTACTTTTACTGCAATACTCTCACTTTGAACCGACACATGATTTACGTCAGACAGGTGGTTAATGTACTAATTAATTATAGTCCACGTGTGCTACAGCGATTGAGATTCGCGGTGCCGGCGCCGCGATGACAGCGGCTCCTTTTGTATCGATTTCACCTGTCAAGCTTTGTTATAAAGAGGGTTACATAATTTTAGATTAATGTATTAATTAATTATAGTCTACGTACGCTACGCGTTTGAGATTCGCGGTGCCGCCAGGTGCAATGACAGCGGTACCTTTTGTATCCTCGCCGCCTTGTGGGCCAATAATTTACGACGTACCTGCCCCTTCGGGTAGTCGAGCTCGATGACTTTATTATCTGTCAAGCGTAAAGAGGGTTTGATGTTTATGGTATGTCGAGCAAAAGTGTGATAATACATTTTACAATGGGTCCTTTCAATTATTTTAGATTTACGGAAGTGGGTTACGCGTGTAGATAGATATTTATAGGATATTAAAGAATAAAAAGGATAGTAAGTATTGAGATTTATTAATTAAAAATAATGAAGGAACGCTGGTGATATACATTTTAAAAAACAAGGACACGTGTTCTCTTGAAATTTATTGCCTGCCCAGATTTGCTGTTTACGTGCGGGAGATAAAGGTGTATAGGTTATAAAAAGAATTAGAAAAAGGGGCGTAAATTGGTAATAGTATTAAGTTCCCTTATATTATTCTTAACTGCTGCTGGTGGCGTTTAACTTATCCGCGGTAATATAATAGAAATATTTTAGAAATATTTTAGCCTTTCTTAACGAAAAAAAAGTAATAAAACAGTGAGTGTGTGGTATATATTAGCTCACGTGTATGTCCACGTTTGCTACATGATTTTTCCTTTTGCGTGTATGGATAGAGTCCGATGATGCCGACATCATGCGATTTATAGATCTCGAGCGTAAGATATGATTTCCCAAAATTTTGGTGTATGGATGTGTACGTGAGTAAGTATAATTTAGAGCATCGTACCACTTAGTCTGATAGGGATATGAGCCGTTAGAAGGGAAAATGTGGTACTGCTAGTCAAATAGATAGACGGAGCGGCAACCGGATAGACTGCCTGATAGCTAGTTTTTAGATAGCTCCATAGTCAGTCACTCGGCCCGACATAGAGTCATACGTGTGTGCGTGTGGACAGCAAGACAGTCATACGTGTGTGCGTGTGGTCGGTCAGACAGTCATACGTGTGGTCAGCCAGTCAGTCATACATGTGTGCGTGATATTTATATTAATAATAATAATACCTACAGATTAATTTAAATTAGAAATATATTGTATCTGATTTAGTTTGGACAGCTGTCCTTAAGCCCTATCACCAGCGTCAAGGTACAGATACATTGATAGGGTCCGCCCTCCCTCCACTCAGCTGTACGCTTTAATAAATTTCGCGGCGTATATGTTGCGTTCACGGTCGATAATGCTTTGTTACTACTTGGATAGAGTACGGTTATAATAAGATGATAAAGGCACTGTTTATAGTTTAAGAATGTCATTTGTAATCCAGACGTCCGCGGAGTAAGATGCACCGTGAAATTAAATTTAAGCTCCTGGCTATGCCCAATGAAAATGTTTTTGGATTTAGAAAGACGGAAACTGGATGGTTTATCGGCAGTCAACATGTGGAATTCAATGGAAATGTTTTGTTGATTGATGAAGAAAAGTATATGTTAACTGAGGGGTTATTGAATTTGTTAACACAGCACCAGCCTAAGAAATATACGAGTTATGAATTGAACCAGTATAAGGAAATTCTCTTATTATCTGATGCACACAGATGGGGATTTCAAAGGAATAAGCATATGCGCTCCAGTAAAAGCTGGAAATATTTAAATATTATATCCAAGTTATTTCCACCCAAAAGAAAATATATTAAATCAGAGGCTAACAGAACATATAAAGAACTAACATCGATAAACAAGAATCCCTGGATGAGATGGATGCAGCGTTAATATACTTTGCACTAAAAAGCGGAGATCCTAATTATTGCGCAATGGAGATTTATATTTGCAGTCATAGAATTAGATATATAGATAATAAAATTGTAAAATATGTAGGAATAACATATGTTTGTACAATAAAATAATAAACTAATATACACGTTTTGATGTTTATTTTTTTGTCCTAGATGTATTAAAAAAGTCATTCAGTGACCAGAATATACTATAGTGTGATAATAGAAAAATTAGATCTTAAAATAAGACTTAATCGTATTGTAGAGAATTTGTAAATTTTTTCCTAGACCTCTCGCTTTGATATGGGAAGGGTGATCTGGATAGGCGAACAGTCAGACAGACAAACAGGAAAACAATTAGTCAGGCAGCCGGTCAGACCGGCTGACAGATAGCCAGACATACGTTGAAATAAACAAACAGATAGACAACAGACAGTCAAAATAAAATATTTTCTTTTAATGTAAATTTTACCCTCAGTTCTAAGAAATTATTAACAACGTTTAAAGTACGTCTCAATGAAAAGACTATAAATTCCTTAGGTATACCCCAAATAATACAACTTTTATTCGCAGTACTATTTGAAAATAGATGAAGCTATTAATTATGCTGGGTTGATATGTGTCGATCGAAGAAGTAACAAGAAAAAGTTATGGCGTAGCGAAGATAATTGACATAAATTTAAAAAAAAGTTCTTTTCACTTTTAACACCGTTTTGACAGTTTTTCCAAACACTAGCAATTTATTCGTTTATTGTTGTATTTATGCAAAAGTGAGTTTGATTTAAATAAAATTAAAAAATAACTCAAATGTGGTTCAATAATCAAGTATTTGGAAAACCCTCACACGACCAGTAGCCATTTTCGGATAATTTAGCTTTATAAAAACGCTAAACTTCATAAATCTAAGAAAATATATCACGCGTTCATGGTTCTATTAAATATCGGTTTCAATGTTTTTTCTAAATTATGTTACGTAACAAAAAAAAACGGTTTTTCAATTTTCCCAGAACAAACATTGCAGGTTATGTAGGTTTCTCAAATATGGGGTTCATTTAAAAAGGGGACCGAAGTATTAATTATGTAAGTTTTACATCTATGGCCTTTTTTTATATATTATGCAATGGAAATATACTTTTTAAAAACTATTCATAGAATAGCAGACTCTATATAGGTAATACAGAGATATTAAGGTTACGAAAGCAAATTACCAGGTTTTTTAGAAAAAAGGCCTACAATATCCCTAAATTTTGCACTTATAAGGACGGAATTGATCTGAACGTTAAAATAATCAGGATTAATTAAGATTATTTCAGCATATTGACCACAACACGGTGATATCATCTATAAACCTTACATTTCTATTCAGATGACCCAATTTTTTTTGCTGAACCTATATAGACAATTCATAGATATTAAGATTACGAAATAAATTAGCTGTTTTGTAGAAAAAGTCTACAATATCGTAGAATTTTCGCCTGATTATAAGAAAAGAATAAACATGGGGGTTAAAATAATCATGATAACATAGCTTCATAAAAACACTACAAAGGTATAACACAACGCCAAAGACGTGAAATCTTATTACATTATCTGCAGGGAATAATTTATTACATATAAAACTATTATATTTCCCCTCTAACTATGAAATTTTCCAAAAAAAATGTGAATGACTAGTTTTTGCGTCTTACGAGATCATCAGATAAACTACACTTAACCGTAAATCACCTCGGGGCATACATAAAGAATAGCTCGAAAACTGTTCCTATTAGTTAGGAAGAATACGATATAAACGTCATAAATATGTATACTGGTATAGGTCAGATTTCTGTCATTTTCGAATACAGGTAGAAAGGGAGAAAATAAAGTGTCGCGTCAAAGAATGTGTAAGCTTTGCGAAGATAATGAAATTGAGCTGTTTAAAGACCTTAACAAGGCACATATGTAGATATGTATATTATCTTAAGGTGTTTTTGTATTTTTATTATTCATATGACAAGTAAAAGCGGCGTTGTTAGATAACAATACGTTTGTTTAGAGTTGTTGAATAAGTGTGAGAAAATAATACACGACAAGATGTTTTTAATATCAATTTATTTTAAGCCATATTTGTGTGGACATAATATTTAGATTTATTATTATTGTAATGTTCACAATTATCAATTAATAATCAGATACCGAGTAACTTAAGCTGCTATTATATAATCGTATTTATAAAAAAGAATTTTTAGAATATTAAATAGTATATATATATATATATATATATATATATATATATATATATATATATATATATATATATATATATATTCTGATGCATATATGATTTAATATACTGATGAAATTTGATCTTAATTAATATTGGTTATTCTACATATTCTATTGTCAGATTTTATTTACTTTTAAATACAATTTCTATTATAGCCTGAGCTTCTTAAATCGAAATGGGGTAATTCATGATTACTAAAGGGTATGGTCATTACCATCGTGAGTACACGCCATATAATTCATGTTCTCCCCACATGTTTACACAAAACAAACATTATTTTATTGTTCATTTTTATAACGGTAAAACTGTGTGGTACAACACTGAAGATGGTAAAGTTTTACATTTTATTAGTCCATTGGTGTGTTACACTCTTCCTCCAGGCAGCCGTACACTGGTGATTCCTAAACAAAACG
Source organism: Philopedon plagiatum (assembly GCA_963971165.1). NCBI lineage: Eukaryota > Metazoa > Arthropoda > Insecta > Coleoptera > Curculionidae > Philopedon > Philopedon plagiatum. Next base: position 80,613,291 of record OZ020193.1, read on the forward strand.
TGTCGGTATTAAAGCCCGTAGAGTTTGACTGGTATAGTCCTTGAATTATAGACCAAATATCATTTATGCATATCTGACTAACTTCTTTAAACGGAATCCAGCCTTGTCCTCTTGAAAAATCTTTAGAGCAAAAGCTAAGACCAACTTTATCCTTAGGGTTTAGATCTGCTGTACTGTACTCTAAAACATCCAATAATGCGTTTTTAAGCCATGAAACAGGCTCCTCATTCTTAGGTATATCTTTAAATTTAAAATCGATGGTGCGACCACGTAAATTAAAGTGTCTGACATGTTTTTCCTCATCTTTAATTACAATAAACTTCTCCATTTTATCGAGGTAGGCAATTTATTCAAAGAATAAATTGACAAAATACTACCAGAGCATATAAAAACTCAACTGCCTCAGCCAGCGGATAAAATGAAACTAAGATTTTTTCCGATGGTTTTCAACTTATATGCAATTCTGATTGAACTTTGATTTGTGAGAAAGATATACGTAACCGTATTTCTGCGTTAGGAGTCTGATAAATGTTCCCAAAGAGTCATAATATTAACAAAAAAATATTTTTATTGGTCAAAAGGTACTTAAACGTGTAAAAATTTAAAATTAGCAAAGCATTCTATATGGCTCTTTAAAGACACATAGTAATTTGATATTTTTCAACAGTTTTGTCAAGTTTCCGGCTAAACCTTTATATTTGTTACACGGGCTAATCAGTATCCATATTGGCGTAATGGGCATATAGATATTTGTAACGTTAAAGGTTATTACCAAAATAAGCATTTTATGTCGCAAAAGGGCACTTAAAACGTGTAAAATTTAAATCTAGCAAGACAACTTTTAATCTACATAATCTATATGGTACTTTAAAGCCACAGGGCAATTGATAGTTTTTCCACACTTCGAATTTTCACTGAAACCTTTATATTTGGTACATTGCCGCTGTGCATCACCCCCAGCCATATCGGCGTAATGTCTCCAAGGTAATGTATTGGTAAAGATGTAATATGCTTCGTTAATTATCATGAGGATCGTGAATAGTTAATGATTTTTCGAGGTATACCAGGCTGTCTGCAATTATTGAGAATCATCAAAAGTGTTATAGGTAACGTAATCATAGAAAGTTATTTTGTTTTAATTACAGATATTTAACTCATTCTTTTTTATACCTTAATGAGCTTGTTACGTTTCTTTATTATGCTTTCTCTAGTTATTTCTCTCTCTCTCTCTCTCTCTCTCTCTCTCTATTTCGGTTGCACTATAGTATAATATTACTAAATACGTGCGGTACACGATGAATGTGAATGAGATGCGTCATAATTATATCATTGTTTTTATCATCTTTCATTATTCCTAATACTTTGAATGAACAAGTGGAACCCATAAATGTCAGTCTCAGGAAAATTAGAAGTGTCACTATAAGTATAGCTGCTTCTCCTAAGCACAGCTTAATCATTTTTGTGCAAAAGTGCCTAAATATATCTGTTTATTCGGTTTGGAGAAATACTTTCAGCATAGTCATTATGAAAATCATAAATATTAGCTAACTAAATGTATGGTACAAATTCCAATATAAATTTCAGTTAAAATATTCTTCTTTCTAAAGCTAATTTCTTAATAAGTATCAAGTTTTCATTAATGGGTTTACTTTCAAATCCAGGGCGAGATACACTATATAATTTTGAAGCATGGATGCAGCTTAGAACATAAAATGCGTTTTATTTTTGTTAACAGACGTACCGCCTGTTCAAGTAATGATAATATACTATTTTTACTTGTTATAGACCGAAGTCAAATTTGGTATTCCAGTGCGATTATATGACTAAAGTTTAAAAAAAAAATGCAAAGTGAAAAGAGGTACCTAAACACGAAATAATACCGATCACAGGAAGCTACAAGGCTTCCAATAGCGTTTTGTCTGTGATCTGCCTCATATTATATTGTTTAATTAAAAATCGAAGACGAAAAATATCCATAGAAATATTAGGATTACTTTCTAAAGTATTTTATTTAGAAATAGTAAGAAAAATTAAAATTTTAGCCGAAGATTAAACTCTGCATCACTTAAATATTAAAAATGTATTTTTTAATTTTTTATTCAACAGCAGACGAGATATTGAAGAAATGAGAGCTTCATATAGATGGAAATTGCACTGACTCAAGGCGGGACCAAAGATTCCTGATCATATATAGTCTATAAAGTGTAGTGTGCCGATTTAGCGGCACCCCTAAATTTCTTATGCTTTTGAAATAAAAAACTTATTCTTTTATACGCTTTTATTTTGTGTCTTGGAAAGTTATCGAATAATAGAAATTTTCCTATAAATTATTTAAAAATCAAATGCAAAAATCAATTACTCGCGTGGATAAAATCTAAAAAATATAGAGAGTACTATAATTTATTCTAATTAAACTGCTTTTTCCTTCTGGGGCAAAGAGTTAATAAAAAGGTGCGTTTCATCACGTGAAACATAGTAACTGGATCAATTTTGCATTCCGTTTTTTCATCCAAAAACTAAACTTATTTCGAAAACTATTTACATAAACGGGTCCTTTGAATCAATTAAAGATGATGATGAGCATATTTGTGATACGCGTCTGTGAATTGTTCATTTTTTTATTAATTTTCTGATTTTTAACTTAACAATGATTTAAATCGTGGTTTTATAAATTGCATATAATTTCTATAGTTATTATAACAGATCTTTCTAGATACTTTTTCTAACTTCTCAACGTTGCCCCCATATGCTCTATTCACCTGTATATTGTCTCATTTGCTGAATAAATTTACTTATTTATACTGCGCATGTCCTTCAAAGGCGACTTTCACAGTATCTATATATGTATAACAAATGCAGACTCGCCCACAGCTTTTACGTGTATCTTGAAACTACTGGAGCAAGATACATATCAACATAATATCACATATTTAAGGCTATGTCTACTGCCCCCTATGATTGAAAATCAAGTATTGGCATGGGAAGAATCTATGGAATATACGTCGGAGTGTTATTTTGATTAAGTAGCTTTTTTTTCTGCAATTAGACATGCTATTCGAAATATGAACTAACATTAGAAAACATTGCCCTATACCGCCCTGAGCTTCTTTTCAACAAAAATAGTAGAATGGTGACTAGGCTAACAAGGTTTTTATTTTAATGAAGTCTTAAATGTCGGAAAAATGATGTTTATGACTTTCACACACGGGTAGGAAATCAAATCTCGACAGGGTTAAAATTTAAGAAGTGTAGGATGTGCCATATTGTATGCTACTTGGTCACATTATGATGTTGTAATTGACCTGATACATGGTATATAGAGTAAAATCTATAAATATTTAGTAGTGTATACCAAGTGCCATACGAATTGATTTAAATTAATAAAGTCTTAAAATAAGGAAACCTCAACCTTACCTCAACTTTACCAAGCTCACACACAACTTCTTGTTCAAAATTTACCTTATGTCTGATTTTGCCTGAATTTTCACTTATTTCTATTTTTGAAAAGTTATTTCTTACGCAAAAGAATACTGATTCTTGCCATGCGGACGTCTTTATATTCTTTCCTAAACTTTCTCATTTAAACATGTGAACCACTTTTACATTTCTATTAGTGAAAATTACCAGTAAGTTTGAATATGGAAAGTCTGAGCACTTTGAGAGTTATTACGAATGTTAAATATGCCTGTTAAACAATACACGTTAGAAAATAATGACGCTTATTACCCACCTTTTTAAATTTTGTCCCATACTTCGCTAGTCTGAAAGTAATAACCCTCTTTATTACTCTGTGAAGGTGTCTAATTTAATCTTTTGTTTAATATTTTCAATATTTATTATTTTAAGACGAAAAATCAAATGATGACAACATATGCTTTTAGATTCTGCTCCATATAGACTTCATGTCATTTATTTATTCCTATGGTCGCCATCCTAAGCTAAAATTAAAACATGACTGTTATGGCTTATGTCACATGACTGATATTTATCAAGCTTATGAATAAAACCACTGAGGCATATTTTCATGTCATTTTTGGCCTCTACAAATTTTCACAATCTGCCCATATTTCACATGCCCCTATTTATTAAAATAATCAACAATATCAACTTATATGAGCTTTTCTCTGATACAAATTTAGTAGCTAATTAAATATTTTAGCTATTTTCCTTATTTTAAGACTTTATTAATTTAAATCAATTCGTATGGCACTTGGTATACACTACTAAATATTTATAGATTTTACTCTATATACCATGTATCAGGTCAATTACAACATCATAATGTGACCAAGTAGCATACAATATGGCACATCCTACACTTCTTAAATTTTAACCCTGTCGAGATTTGATTTCCTACCCGTGTGTGAAAGTCATAAACATCATTTTTCCGACATTTAAGACTTCATTAAAATAAAAACCTTGTTAGCCTAGTCACCATTCTACTATTTTTGTTGAAAAGAAGCTCCGGGCGGTATAGGGCAATGTTTTCTAATGTTAGTTCATATTTCGAATAGCATGTCTAATTGCAGAAAAAAAAGCTACTTAATCAAAATAACACTCCGACGTATATTCCATAGATTCTTCCCATGCCAATACTTGATTTTCAATCATAGGGGGCAGTAGACATAGCCTTAAATATGTGATATTATGTTGATATGTATCTTGCTCCAGTAGTTTCAAGATACACGTAAAAGCTGTGGGCGAGTCTGCATTTGTTATACATATATAGATACTGTGAAAGTCGCCTTTGAAGGACATGCGCAGTATAAATAAGTAAATTTATTCAGCAAATGAGACAATATACAGGTGAATAGAGCATATGGGGGCAACGTTGAGAAGTTAGAAAAAGTATCTAGAAAGATCTGTTATAATAACTATAGAAATTATATGCAATTTATAAAACCACGATTTAAATCATTGTTAAGTTAAAAATCAGAAAATTAATAAAAAAATGAACAATTCACAGACGCGTATCACAAATATGCTCATCATCATCTTTAATTGATTCAAAGGACCCGTTTATGTAAATAGTTTTCGAAATAAGTTTAGTTTTTGGATGAAAAAACGGAATGCAAAATTGATCCAGTTACTATGTTTCACGTGATGAAACGCACCTTTTTATTAACTCTTTGCCCCAGAAGGAAAAAGCAGTTTAATTAGAATAAATTATAGTACTCTCTATATTTTTTAGATTTTATCCACGCGAGTAATTGATTTTTGCATTTGATTTTTAAATAATTTATAGGAAAATTTCTATTATTCGATAACTTTCCAAGACACAAAATAAAAGCGTATAAAAGAATAAGTTTTTTATTTCAAAAGCATAAGAAATTTAGGGGTGCCGCTAAATCGGCACACTACACTTTATAGACTATATATGATCAGGAATCTTTGGTCCCGCCTTGAGTCAGTGCAATTTCCATCTATATGAAGCTCTCATTTCTTCAATATCTCGTCTGCTGTTGAATAAAAAATTAAAAAATACATTTTTAATATTTAAGTGATGCAGAGTTTAATCTTCGGCTAAAATTTTAATTTTTCTTACTATTTCTAAATAAAATACTTTAGAAAGTAATCCTAATATTTCTATGGATATTTTTCGTCTTCGATTTTTAATTAAACAATATAATATGAGGCAGATCACAGACAAAACGCTATTGGAAGCCTTGTAGCTTCCTGTGATCGGTATTATTTCGTGTTTAGGTACCTCTTTTCACTTTGCATTTTTTTTTTAAACTTTAGTCATATAATCGCACTGGAATACCAAATTTGACTTCGGTCTATAACAAGTAAAAATAGTATATTATCATTACTTGAACAGGCGGTACGTCTGTTAACAAAAATAAAACGCATTTTATGTTCTAAGCTGCATCCATGCTTCAAAATTATATAGTGTATCTCGCCCTGGATTTGAAAGTAAACCCATTAATGAAAACTTGATACTTATTAAGAAATTAGCTTTAGAAAGAAGAATATTTTAACTGAAATTTATATTGGAATTTGTACCATACATTTAGTTAGCTAATATTTATGATTTTCATAATGACTATGCTGAAAGTATTTCTCCAAACCGAATAAACAGATATATTTAGGCACTTTTGCACAAAAATGATTAAGCTGTGCTTAGGAGAAGCAGCTATACTTATAGTGACACTTCTAATTTTCCTGAGACTGACATTTATGGGTTCCACTTGTTCATTCAAAGTATTAGGAATAATGAAAGATGATAAAAACAATGATATAATTATGACGCATCTCATTCACATTCATCGTGTACCGCACGTATTTAGTAATATTATACTATAGTGCAACCGAAATAGAGAGAGAGAGAGAGAGAGAGAGAGAGAGAGAGAGAGAGAGAAATAACTAGAGAAAGCATAATAAAGAAACGTAACAAGCTTATTAAGGTATAAAAAAGAATGAGTTAAATATCTGTAATTAAAACAAAATAACTTTCTATGATTACGTTACCTATAACACTTTTGATGATTCTCAATAATTGCAGAAAGCCTGGTATACCTCGAAAAATCATTAACTATTCACGATCCTCATGATAATTAACGAAGCATATTACATCTTTACCAATACATTACCTTGGAGACATTACGCCGATATGGCTGGGGGTGATGCACAGCGGCAATGTACCAAATATAAAGGTTTCAGTGAAAATTCGAAGTGTGGAAAAACTATCAATTGCCCTGTGGCTTTAAAGTACCATATAGATTATGTAGATTAAAAGTTGTCTTGCTAGATTTAAATTTTACACGTTTTAAGTGCCCTTTTGCGACATAAAATGCTTATTTTGGTAATAACCTTTAACGTTACAAATATCTATATGCCCATTACGCCAATATGGATACTGATTAGCCCGTGTAACAAATATAAAGGTTTAGCCGGAAACTTGACAAAACTGTTGAAAAATATCAAATTACTATGTGTCTTTAAAGAGCCATATAGAATGCTTTGCTAATTTTAAATTTTTACACGTTTAAGTACCTTTTGACCAATAAAAATATTTTTTTGTTAATATTATGACTCTTTGGGAACATTTATCAGACTCCTAACGCAGAAATACGGTTACGTATATCTTTCTCACAAATCAAAGTTCAATCAGAATTGCATATAAGTTGAAAACCATCGGAAAAAATCTTAGTTTCATTTTATCCGCTGGCTGAGGCAGTTGAGTTTTTATATGCTCTGGTAGTATTTTGTCAATTTATTCTTTGAATAAATTGCCTACCTCGATAAAATGGAGAAGTTTATTGTAATTAAAGATGAGGAAAAACATGTCAGACACTTTAATTTACGTGGTCGCACCATCGATTTTAAATTTAAAGATATACCTAAGAATGAGGAGCCTGTTTCATGGCTTAAAAACGCATTATTGGATGTTTTAGAGTACAGTACAGCAGATCTAAACCCTAAGGATAAAGTTGGTCTTAGCTTTTGCTCTAAAGATTTTTCAAGAGGACAAGGCTGGATTCCGTTTAAAGAAGTTAGTCAGATATGCATAAATGATATTTGGTCTATAATTCAAGGACTATACCAGTCAAACTCTACGGGCTTTAATACCGACACGTTTTGTTTAGGAATCACCAGTGTACGGCTGCCTGGAGGAAGAGTGTAACACACCAATGGACTAATAAAATGTAAAACTTTACCATCTTCAGTGTTGTACCACACAGTTTTACCGTTATAAAAATGAACAATAAAATAATGTTTGTTTTGTGTAAACATGTGGGGAGAACATGAATTATATGGCGTGTACTCACGATGGTAATGACCATACCCTTTAGTAATCATGAATTACCCCATTTCGATTTAAGAAGCTCAGGCTATAATAGAAATTGTATTTAAAAGTAAATAAAATCTGACAATAGAATATGTAGAATAACCAATATTAATTAAGATCAAATTTCATCAGTATATTAAATCATATATGCATCAGAATATATATATATATATATATATATACTATTTAATATTCTAAAAATTCTTTTTTATAAATACGATTATATAATAGCAGCTTAAGTTACTCGGTATCTGATTATTAATTGATAATTGTGAACATTACAATAATAATAAATCTAAATATTATGTCCACACAAATATGGCTTAAAATAAATTGATATTAAAAACATCTTGTCGTGTATTATTTTCTCACACTTATTCAACAACTCTAAACAAACGTATTGTTATCTAACAACGCCGCTTTTACTTGTCATATGAATAATAAAAATACAAAAACACCTTAAGATAATATACATATCTACATATGTGCCTTGTTAAGGTCTTTAAACAGCTCAATTTCATTATCTTCGCAAAGCTTACACATTCTTTGACGCGACACTTTATTTTCTCCCTTTCTACCTGTATTCGAAAATGACAGAAATCTGACCTATACCAGTATACATATTTATGACGTTTATATCGTATTCTTCCTAACTAATAGGAACAGTTTTCGAGCTATTCTTTATGTATGCCCCGAGGTGATTTACGGTTAAGTGTAGTTTATCTGATGATCTCGTAAGACGCAAAAACTAGTCATTCACATTTTTTTTGGAAAATTTCATAGTTAGAGGGGAAATATAATAGTTTTATATGTAATAAATTATTCCCTGCAGATAATGTAATAAGATTTCACGTCTTTGGCGTTGTGTTATACCTTTGTAGTGTTTTTATGAAGCTATGTTATCATGATTATTTTAACCCCCATGTTTATTCTTTTCTTATAATCAGGCGAAAATTCTACGATATTGTAGACTTTTTCTACAAAACAGCTAATTTATTTCGTAATCTTAATATCTATGAATTGTCTATATAGGTTCAGCAAAAAAAATTGGGTCATCTGAATAGAAATGTAAGGTTTATAGATGATATCACCGTGTTGTGGTCAATATGCTGAAATAATCTTAATTAATCCTGATTATTTTAACGTTCAGATCAATTCCGTCCTTATAAGTGCAAAATTTAGGGATATTGTAGGCCTTTTTTCTAAAAAACCTGGTAATTTGCTTTCGTAACCTTAATATCTCTGTATTACCTATATAGAGTCTGCTATTCTATGAATAGTTTTTAAAAAGTATATTTCCATTGCATAATATATAAAAAAAGGCCATAGATGTAAAACTTACATAATTAATACTTCGGTCCCCTTTTTAAATGAACCCCATATTTGAGAAACCTACATAACCTGCAATGTTTGTTCTGGGAAAATTGAAAAACCGTTTTTTTTTGTTACGTAACATAATTTAGAAAAAACATTGAAACCGATATTTAATAGAACCATGAACGCGTGATATATTTTCTTAGATTTATGAAGTTTAGCGTTTTTATAAAGCTAAATTATCCGAAAATGGCTACTGGTCGTGTGAGGGTTTTCCAAATACTTGATTATTGAACCACATTTGAGTTATTTTTTAATTTTATTTAAATCAAACTCACTTTTGCATAAATACAACAATAAACGAATAAATTGCTAGTGTTTGGAAAAACTGTCAAAACGGTGTTAAAAGTGAAAAGAACTTTTTTTTAAATTTATGTCAATTATCTTCGCTACGCCATAACTTTTTCTTGTTACTTCTTCGATCGACACATATCAACCCAGCATAATTAATAGCTTCATCTATTTTCAAATAGTACTGCGAATAAAAGTTGTATTATTTGGGGTATACCTAAGGAATTTATAGTCTTTTCATTGAGACGTACTTTAAACGTTGTTAATAATTTCTTAGAACTGAGGGTAAAATTTACATTAAAAGAAAATATTTTATTTTGACTGTCTGTTGTCTATCTGTTTGTTTATTTCAACGTATGTCTGGCTATCTGTCAGCCGGTCTGACCGGCTGCCTGACTAATTGTTTTCCTGTTTGTCTGTCTGACTGTTCGCCTATCCAGATCACCCTTCCCATATCAAAGCGAGAGGTCTAGGAAAAAATTTACAAATTCTCTACAATACGATTAAGTCTTATTTTAAGATCTAATTTTTCTATTATCACACTATAGTATATTCTGGTCACTGAATGACTTTTTTAATACATCTAGGACAAAAAAATAAACATCAAAACGTGTATATTAGTTTATTATTTTATTGTACAAACATATGTTATTCCTACATATTTTACAATTTTATTATCTATATATCTAATTCTATGACTGCAAATATAAATCTCCATTGCGCAATAATTAGGATCTCCGCTTTTTAGTGCAAAGTATATTAACGCTGCATCCATCTCATCCAGGGATTCTTGTTTATCGATGTTAGTTCTTTATATGTTCTGTTAGCCTCTGATTTAATATATTTTCTTTTGGGTGGAAATAACTTGGATATAATATTTAAATATTTCCAGCTTTTACTGGAGCGCATATGCTTATTCCTTTGAAATCCCCATCTGTGTGCATCAGATAATAAGAGAATTTCCTTATACTGGTTCAATTCATAACTCGTATATTTCTTAGGCTGGTGCTGTGTTAACAAATTCAATAACCCCTCAGTTAACATATACTTTTCTTCATCAATCAACAAAACATTTCCATTGAATTCCACATGTTGACTGCCGATAAACCATCCAGTTTCCGTCTTTCTAAATCCAAAAACATTTTCATTGGGCATAGCCAGGAGCTTAAATTTAATTTCACGGTGCATCTTACTCCGCGGACGTCTGGATTACAAATGACATTCTTAAACTATAAACAGTGCCTTTATCATCTTATTATAACCGTACTCTATCCAAGTAGTAACAAAGCATTATCGACCGTGAACGCCGCGAAATTTATTAAAGCGTACAGCTGAGTGGAGGGAGGGCGGACCCTATCAATGTATCTGTACCTTGACGCTGGTGATAGGGCTTAAGGACAGCTGTCCAAACTAAATCAGATACAATATATTTCTAATTTAAATTAATCTGTAGGTATTATTATTATTAATATAAATATCACGCACACATGTATGACTGACTGGCTGACCACACGTATGACTGTCTGACCGACCACACGCACACACGTATGACTGTCTTGCTGTCCACACGCACACACGTATGACTCTATGTCGGGCCGAGTGACTGACTATGGAGCTATCTAAAAACTAGCTATCAGGCAGTCTATCCGGTTGCCGCTCCGTCTATCTATTTGACTAGCAGTACCACATTTTCCCTTCTAACGGCTCATATCCCTATCAGACTAAGTGGTACGATGCTCTAAATTATACTTACTCACGTACACATCCATACACCAAAATTTTGGGAAATCATATCTTACGCTCGAGATCTATAAATCGCATGATGTCGGCATCATCGGACTCTATCCATACACGCAAAAGGAAAAATCATGTAGCAAACGTGGACATACACGTGAGCTAATATATACCACACACTCACTGTTTTATTACTTTTTTTTCGTTAAGAAAGGCTAAAATATTTCTATTATATTACCGCGGATAAGTTAAACGCCACCAGCAGCAGTTAAGAATAATATAAGGGAACTTAATACTATTACCAATTTACGCCCCTTTTTCTAATTCTTTTTATAACCTATACACCTTTATCTCCCGCACGTAAACAGCAAATCTGGGCAGGCAATAAATTTCAAGAGAACACGTGTCCTTGTTTTTTAAAATGTATATCACCAGCGTTCCTTCATTATTTTTAATTAATAAATCTCAATACTTACTATCCTTTTTATTCTTTAATATCCTATAAATATCTATCTACACGCGTAACCCACTTCCGTAAATCTAAAATAATTGAAAGGACCCATTGTAAAATGTATTATCACACTTTTGCTCGACATACCATAAACATCAAACCCTCTTTACGCTTGACAGATAATAAAGTCATCGAGCTCGACTACCCGAAGGGGCAGGTACGTCGTAAATTATTGGCCCACAAGGCGGCGAGGATACAAAAGGTACCGCTGTCATTGCACCTGGCGGCACCGCGAATCTCAAACGCGTAGCGTACGTAGACTATAATTAATTAATACATTAATCTAAAATTATGTAACCCTCTTTATAACAAAGCTTGACAGGTGAAATCGATACAAAAGGAGCCGCTGTCATCGCGGCGCCGGCACCGCGAATCTCAATCGCTGTAGCACACGTGGACTATAATTAATTAGTACATTAACCACCTGTCTGACGTAAATCATGTGTCGGTTCAAAGTGAGAGTATTGCAGTAAAAGTAAATATAAAATTAAAACAGGTGACAATAATAAAATAAATTTTAACTAAACTGTACATTATAAAATTAAACCCATTAAAATAGAAAAGGTTTGAGTTTCAACTTTTACTTCAAAATAGCAGTTACCCAACAGGTGGACTCTATTGATTTCCCATTATAAAAGCTCGCCTCCACAAATTCCTTAAACAGCACTGCATTTTCAAATCAAAAATAAACATCTGTCCTATGCATGCATCAAAAAGCTAAACCAAGTGTATCGATCGTGACGTCGGATTGTGCTACATGAGGGCCGGGGAAGGGCGGGCGGGAGTATCTCAACAGCTGGTCGTTGTTCTATGTCAAATATTTAAAGGCCAAATCGTGTCGCACAACTGCGTCTAACCACCTGCTTGCTTTGCATTGAAAATGCATCACAATAAGGTGACCCTGAAGGGGGCATCGTATACCTGGCTATCAACAAACAAAGAAACATGTGCTCTCAAACACCCCAATATTACGAACTAAAAGTCAACGGCCACTTCGACAAAAGACTTTGGAATAACACCTGCGCATATCAAGGCCAAATAACAATAGCACACGTGCACGTTCAATGTCATTACCCCAATAGCACACCTGCGAGTCACTCGGGAGAATCAGGAGCCGGAGAATCAGGAGCGGCAAAACGTGCTCGGAGAGTCAAAAAGCATCATATCCCTCTAGCATATCAAGGCCAAATAACAATAGCACACGTGCACGTTCAAGGTCATTACCCCAATAGCACACCTGCGAGTCACTCGGGAGAATCAGGAAGCATCAACTTATATTAAAGAGACTCAGGGAGCATCAACCTTTACTACTTTTGACTGTTTTAAAGACAAATTATTGTTTTCTTTTCGTATGACACAATAAAATATTATGTATTCAGTAAAACCAGCTATAAATTGATGGTTTTACTGATTAAATTATATTTTAGGGGAAATTACCTATAAACAAACTAAAAAACAATAACAGTCTTTAACAATCAAATACTGATACTTCTAAACCCTACACAGTATAATATGTAAAATATAAATTATACAATAAAACTACAAAGTTGGATATCAGCTTTATTTACCAAACAGTTATTGTTATCACATTGTTAATTAAAAAAATAGCCCAAGTTCCTTTTATATATGAGTAGTTTTCCATGTACCTAAATGTGTAAATTTTCATAAAGTTGAGATTATATTTACTAAATACCGTTAACTCCTGAGCTTGAAAGGTAATCCCCATTTTTATACGAATTCATGTTGGCATGCTGAAATTCATCAAGGAATGGATAACTACACAAATGTAAAACCGGCATTAAAAACATCGTCTACCAGGATCTATAAAAAAATTAGGGAGCGCACGGAAGAAAAATTAAAAAAATTAACCGACAACATTGAGTCGAGGCTAAGTAATTTCTCTGCCTGCACTGCAACCCAACATTATTTAAAATGAAATTGAAATTGTTTAAAACCATAAAATAATTATTGGATCGACCTGTCACAGATCGCGGCGAAATTTGACAAACGTCATGTCAGCTGTCTGAAAGTTCAAAGAACGAGTGAAATGATGGTTGGCAGAAGAATTATCCTACAGTGCCACCTAGTGGTACGATGGACTACTAAACTAATGGTGTAACGGTCGTGTTTCCACTTATTCAATTCAAGTTTCACCCATGTGGCTGATACCGTACATTTTCTAATGTTAAGGGGAAGGCCATTAACAAAGCCTGACAGCTGATTTCTCAAAAACTGGTTAAAATAACTTTTCTTTGTATCTTGCTGAATATGGGTACTTTATTCTTTGGTATATTTTACGTTTTTGTTGCTACCCTGTCTACTATGGGTCTTTATAGATTTTTTCCATAGGGATTCTTAGTTTTATAATATGCAGAAGTTTTCTGCACCACGGTGATTTTTTTCAACTTTCAGTAAGATTATTTTCCAGATACCGTGGGACACGCTGTATACTAATGAAATTATTCTATAAAAGGCTCAAATTTATCAGCTATTTTTAGTTGTATACACAATAATATTAAATGATTTCGCTCCTAGGCAAGAACTTCTTGAAGTTCATGAAGGTGTGACCATTTTGTTTGCCGACATCGTTAACTATACAGTGATGACGAAGAAACTAAATATAAACGCGCTATTGGAGACCCTTAACGAGCTGTTTGGACGATTTGATGATGCTTCAGAGGTAAAAAGTCACTCCAATATCAGAAACGTACCAAATATAAAATTTTACAATATAAAGTCACCAGAAACATTTACAATATGAAATTTACAAAATTTGAAGACAGTTGAAGACGTATTTTTTTCTAGAGACTGCACGTTATTCGAATTAAATTTTTGGGAGATTGCTACTATTGTGTATCAGGACTTCCCCCGAAACCACCTCCCAATCCAGCTGAAGCATGTGTTGATCTGGGTTTAAAAATGATCCAAATAATAGCTGATGTCAGGTAAGATGGTCTCTATGGTTTGGTATATTAGAAATTTAAAGTAATGCTGAGTTGTCGACTACAGAGCAAAAGGTTTCCTCAAAATCCCATACGCGAAAATCGTCATATTTTCACCGAGGCAAGAAATCAACACTATCCAACTATCTTAGTGTCCAAAAATGCTTTTACCAACTGCTTAAAAGATAAAGCGCTTTCCTGTTCCAACGCCAGAAAATCTTTCTGGTTACTTGCCAAAAACATTAGTCAAAACTTCTGTAGAAGCACTTTTCCTGCCCTGACCTCTGACAACGAAATTATCTCCACCTCTAAAGGGAAAGCTGAACTATTTCCCAAACAATTCGCTGCTAATTCCACCCTTATTAATCCTGTCAATTTCGCTCTTCCAACCGCTATGTCTGGACCCCCACAAAATATCCGACATAATACTTAAGGTTCAAAAAATTCTTCTATTCCTTGCCGTTAAAAGGCCTTCGGCCTGGATGGCATAATTGGCATACCAGCAATTCTTCTAAAAAATGCGCTCCAGAACTTGCACCCATCTTAACTCGTCTTTTACAGATCTGCTTTGACGAGGGTATCTTCCCAGACAGCTGGAAGACTGTCCCGAAGAAAGGTTGCATGTTTCTTCCACCCAATTACAGACCTAGCTCTCTTCTCTCTGTTGTCAACAATGTTATAGAGAAAGTCATCAGCTTGCAAATTCTAAAATATCTAGAAAATCAAAATCGTCCATGACAGACAGTAAGGATTTCGTCACCAAAGATCCACAGTTGATCTCCTTACCTTTGCCACACATAACTGGAAAAAGTCTCTTGAATTTCATGGCAAATCTCAGATTGTTTCTATTGACATTTACAAGGCCTTTGACCAAGTATGGTTTGTCGCACTCCTCAACAGCACAACCACAACCTTCAGACGGCCTTCCTGCCAAACTGTGTACCTGGATCGGTAGCTTTCTCTCTAGGCGCATATCTCTCGTGGTGGACGGTCACTCATGTAACTTCCATCCTATCAATGCTGGCGGATCACAGGGTTTAATCCTAGTACCAACCCTATTTCTTCTGCACATTAATGAGCTGCTCTCGTAAGTATAATAATCCAATACGAATAATGCTGAATTTTGGCCCGATTTTTAGAGAGAAGAACAATTTGACAATCGACATGAGAATTGGAATTCATACTGGAAAAACTATAAGTGGTATAATTGGCAAGGTTAAATATCAATTCGATATTTGGTCCAAAGATGTTGATATAGCCAATAAAATGGAAAGTGAGGGAGTTGCGGGGTAAGATAATACAACACTGTCGTACGTTTGCATATGTATCTAAAAAATAGTATAAAAAAAGTTTCGAAAAGACCAAAAGGATAAAAAATTGTTTTAGAAAAGTCCACATCACAAACAAGACTAAAGATCTCTTGGAGAAACTGTATGATATTGTACCGACTAAAAAAGGAGAAGATGTGCCCCAATTCAAGCAACATAAACTTCAGACCTTCTTGGTATCTCCTGTAAGTTTATTTTAATCTATACTAATATAAAAAATAATAAATTGACTGACTCACTTATTCATCAACGGTGTAATTGTTACTGTTTCTGATTTAAGGTGGCTGCCGACTCTCAAAACGAGTCTCCAAGTAGTAGTATAAGCGATCCAGAAGAGAATATGAACCACATGACTCCACCAAGGACATCTATATTCAGGAAAAACGGCGCTCCTCCTAATTTGAACCACTTGCATAATTTGGATCTATATAGGATTACGGAAGAACCCAGAACTACCTTAACCATAATAGAAAGTAATAACTTAGACCAGGATATCCAAAGGTAAGGGAGATTATTTTACCTAGAAAATAAAAGCGTGAAAAACCAGTAACCTGAGTAGTGTAATTTCAAACGATGTCCCAACTTTATTGGTATCGGTTCTAGGCGGACGATTTTAAACGGAGACGCAAACGGCGTCAGAAGAAACACAATCTACCAAAGAAGAGCAAGTCAAAGGTTTAGAGTAAACGAAGACAGACGATTAACAGCCGATGTAAAAAGAAGAACAGCCTTTATGAGCAGTAATTTTAAGAGATACGTTGAGAGAACGGCGAATGTAGACAAAGAAATGGAGAAAGCTATTGACAATATGTCATTTTCTAAAAAAGAGTAAGTATTTACCCTCCTACATATTGTTTTAGCAAAATGTACCTCAAGTAGTAAAAATAAAATCCTTGAAATCGAAAGAACTCCATTTTTTTTTTATTTTCAGCCAGTATATAAAAGAAAACGAAATCAGTGCCTTTCTTATGTTTCGCAACAGGAAAAAGGAACTGGAATACGTAAAAATGAAGGATCCTATGTTTAAGTATTATGTTTTAAGTCAAGCGTTGTTGATCGCTTGCATGTATTTCATACAAAATGTCGGTCTAGATGGGTAAGTAACTATTGTTTAAAGCTCGTTTCAAGCTCTTTCGTTGCCTTTTGACAAAATGGTAAGTACCGGGTTTTATTGCAGCTGGTGTCGATAATAGTTTATTGCGGGCAATAGGTCAACGAAAGAGCTTAAAGCCAGCTTTTCCGCGTATATTGGAGAAAGCAAGAACAAAAGAAAGGGGGAAATGAGAGAGAGAGAGGGAGAAAGGGAGAGGGAGTGAAGGGGAGTTAGGATAAAAGAGGGAGGAAGTGATACTGTGAGACAGACGACGGGAGAGAGATATTGGAACATTTTCACAAGTAACTAATGCATATTTTTAGAGGAGCATGGTTTAGGTACGAATTTATAGTAGCGGAAGTAATAATTTTGCTGGTACTATTACCATGCACATGGACCTATCATTTATATCTGAGACATTACACGAACTTTAGAGAGAACACGCCGAAAAATCCTATTGTAAGGTTTCTGTACAGTACTTCGAGAACTATTACCTACAATTTTTGGTTTAGACTGGCAATATATACCCTAGTTTGGATATTGTTTCTTTGCTGCGTCTTCATCGAAGTGGTAAGGAAACTTGTATTTTATCATTTATTTATTTATTTACTCATAAAGTGCATAAACAGCAAAAAAATACCAATAACAGATACAAGTTCGGACCTTCCAAATTTCTTGGGTTGGACCCGGGACCCGGCCTTAAAATAAAGACCGGCTTTTGGCCAGGTCCCGCCTTGGACTCATTTACCCCCCCCCCCCCCCCCCCCCCAGCTAAACCAATAACAAAGGCACTGAAGGTAGTCCCAGACCAATTAGAGTTGATCTGATGATATGTTAGTGCTTTTATGACACATCAGGTCATTGAAACTTTCATATTTATTAATGTTTAGTGATATGTTTTAGGTTTGGTGTCACCATCAAAGTTCTGAAAAACTCGCCGAAAACGCAACTGGAATCTGTATGATACCTTGGGTAAGAAGTTTCGTGCCTCTATAATATTTTACAATATTTACACTATTATATAAGTAATTATAAATTTTACTTAAGACACACATTAAAAAAAGCAAGATTTTGAAAAAATCGAGTAAGATCAGATGTCAAAGATGAGCACCGCTCTGGAAGATCAATTTTTGTGACCGTTCCGGAATACATTGATTCTGTCCATGATATGATTTTAGGTCACTGATCGGGCTCAAATGTATAGCAGAAGCAGTGCACATTTCCGATGAACGTGTGTTTCACATCGTTCATCACGACTTGAATATGAGAAAGCTTTCGGCCAACGTCAAAGGAAATCTGCAGCCGTTTTGAGGAAAATTCCTCAAACTTTTTGGATTAGTTTGTTTTTTTTCCTCCCTTGGGCTCCGTCCGAGATCGGAAGCACTGCGGCCATTAGAGGCCTATTCTGCCTCCCAATAAACTTTTATTACACCCACTCTGTTATCCCAGTTTCCTGCACAAGTCTGTACAGGTCCACAAGGGAGTTGTTCCGGTTCTCTGATTAGCTTGTTACTATGGACAAGACGTTGATTCATCACTATGACCCAGAGACTAACGAGCAATCCAAAGAGTGAAAGCACTCTGGTGCTCCACGACCCACAAAATTCCCTGTTCAAAAATCGGCTGGCAAGATCCTAGCTTCAGTTTTTTGGGACAAAGATGGGATAATTCTGATAGATTATTTATAACAGGGTAGAATAATCACGGAAGTAGATTATACTAAGATGCTAACTAAATTACACAAGAAAATTGTGGAAAAACGCCGCGGAAAGCTTGCCAAAGGTGTGCTCTTTTGCAAGACAACGCTCCTGCTCACAAGTCATTGATTGCACTGCAAAAAATTGATGAAATTGGTTTTGAATTGGTTGATCACCCACCCTATTCTCCAGACTTAGCACTGTCAGACTATTATTTGTTATCAAAACTCAAAAAACATTTGAATAGTAAAAGATTTTCGATAAATGACGATCGCTAAAGAACCCATCTCAGGATCGACGATTCCAAGAAGAAAACTAAAAAAACACTTGTTTAACATAGACTTAGCTAAGCGTATATTTACATATAATCTTCAAATGGATCTAGGTATATAAGTAACATTAATAACCTTTCTGTTTTAGCACATGACTCAATCGTGCGCCATAGCTCTAATAATGACATTTTTATTTTTAAAAATATTTATATGGATAAAGCTACTCTATGCCCTCGCAACAACTATACTCTACGGTTATTGTGCCTTGTTTTATGTTACTCCTCTCTTTGAAGTAAGTCATAGATGTTTATATTATTTATTAGATATACTAAATATTTTGTCCAGGGTGACCAATTTTCGACACTTTTCCAGGTTATGTTTAAAGATATAGGGCTGCCGTTTTCGCAACACTTTGACTTTTTCGTGAAACATATGATGTTACAAACAGAATTTTCATAGCCCCCTTCAGTTCGGAGATACACGACGATTTTGAAAAGGTGTCATTTTCAAACACCCCTCGTATCTCAGTTGCCTTTTAACTTATCGGATCGGTAAGGTAAAAACTGATTATAATTGTGACCGTCTCTGATAAAAGGGACCTAGTGTGCGAAAATATGTTTTTGAGAAAAAAGCATTTAAAGTATGTAAGTATGTATTGAACAAGTTTGTTGGAGTCAACCGTATATTATAATCTAAATCTAACTAACAAAGAGTGCACCGGAGCTATAGAGGACCTACCCCTTACTCCCCACCCCTCCTCACCCACCCTCTCCGATGAAATCAATTGGCAACCCTTGGAAAGAAGTAGTAATTGTCCAAATATTATTTGATTTTAAAGTCGCGCTAATATAAAGAATTCGTAGATTCCGAAGAGGTACCTTTCCATCTACAATACACACGTCGCCTTCTGCCAGTGAGTTGCCTTCTATAATTCTACCAAAAGGATAACCAATTGAAAGAAAATGGTATCTTTATGACAACATTCGTCCTTTATGCTCCGATCCAGATAAACAGGACCTTGTAGCGCCAAAACCAGCAGAAAAACCGCCCAAAAAGAAAAGGAAAAAATTGTATTATTTTGCTAATTATTTTTTGTATGTAATGTATGTATGTTTTTGTGTGCAATGTATATATGTTTTTGTAATAATCATGTATGTTGTTTGATCATATAAAAAGGTTTTTAATATTTTAAGGGATTCCACGTCATTATATTATATGCTTTTAGGTATCCGAATCCATTCTTAACTCAAAAACCATTCACTGTTTCAAACAAATTTAGATAAAACAGGAAACAGATGATTTTTAGTAAATTTAAAATGCAAATATGTAAAAAATATTTGTTTATATTTTATAAACCACAAAAGTTGATCAAAATTGTTACCGCGTTTTCTCTATCACAAAACTCGCACATTTAAAAGTATGATCCCTGCAAATTTCGAGTGTAGTGCAGGTCTTCTATAGTACGATGTCAAGACTATTTTGTAAGTAATCCCACAAAAAAAGTCAAGGGCGGAAAGATCGGGTGATCGTGGTGGCCATCTTACAGGTCCGTTGGTTCCTATCTATTTTTCAGGAAAATTATTTTCTTATTCTAAAAATGGGCGTATTATTCAGGCATTATGGACAGGCGCCCAGTCCTGTTGGAAACATATATTGTTTAATTAAGCCCAGGGAACACCATCTAGCAATTCAGGTACAACATTTACGATTTGCTGAGAGGCTTCCCTCATAAATTCTATAAGTTAGTTGCCTTCCCAAAATAAAAGAAGCAACGCTGAAACCGAATCTTCCCTGCTGCTCCCGCTCAAAGTAACGATGCTGATTTTGATCTATTGAAAATACTAGAGCTTGTGAAATACGCCTCATCGGCCCATATCACAAATCTTCCAAAATTCACATTGGCTTGAGTTTGCTGCAAATACCAATTGCAAAAAATGGGACGACGTTCAGCATCCCCAGGATGTAAATGCTGAACGATTTTGACTTTATAGGGTCTAAATTTATATTTGTGTAATATAGTTTGTTCTCGAGCCTTGTTAACTCCAAGTTCTTTCTCAATAGCTCTACACAAAGTAGAAGGAGTTGCTTCTACACAGCCTAAAACGTTCACCTCGTCCATTTCTCGATTTTCCTTATTATAGGATTTTGGTCTTGGCTGCATAAACGCACCATAATTAACTATTTTTTTTTTAATTCTAGAAAATAAAGGTAAAAAGTTGCCACCTGTCTGAATATCTAGAATGAATATAGAAAAAAGGCCAAATATAAATTTATAATGGATATAAAATCGTACTACCTGTTAAAATATAGTTCGGCGGCATCATGCGAATTTCCATTCGATTCAGTATAACAAACTAACATATCATACTCTTCAAAGTTCTGATCAACCCTCATTTCAGCCATTTTTTGAACGAAAAACAGTAATAAATAACAAGTAGGGGTTTTCAGAATATATATTTTTAAATGATCTCTTAAATGATAAGCGGTCTGACTACCAGCCATGAAAGGATACTATTATATTCATTTGTTTCAAATCATTATATCATGGCCTACTATGAAACATTATACCCTATTTTTGAAAAGCTTATGAAAAAAGCAATCCAATGAAAACGAAATATACAGGGTGTTCCATTTAAAAAAATGCAACTTCGGTTATTATCTTCAAATTCGTTCCTTCTACAAAAAAAATTGACTACGCCACTGGATTCTACGCAAAATCTATATAATAATTAGTTTTTACCTCACCGATAAGTTAAAAGGCAACTGGGATAAGAAGGGTACCCTGCAAAAGTGTCGAAAATTGGACACTCTGTACTGTTAAAACTCAATATCTTGCATTAGGCGTCCTGAAGCTACTCAACAAAAATATTTATATTTTAGGAAAGTGACACTTTTAATCCATATCTATCTCCACAACTATCACACATTCTTAGTATAGTGTTTTTAACGTTTACACTGCATCTGATCGACAGACAAACAGACTACATGAACAGGTTGGATTTCCTTTGGACTACCAAACTTTTGGAGGAGAAAAGGAAGGCTGACGAACAACAGACTGTGAACACAAATATGTTGATTAATATTTTGCCAAAGCATGTGGGTAAGTTATATTATAAGATCTGTTAAAGACAAGCTTTTTGTTTTGTTTCAATATATCGTACGTGTGTAGGACAAAAACAATCAATTTTTTCACACACTTGCCACTGACGCACCATTTTACAAAGTTTATAGTTTTTTCAGGAAAAATCGAAAATATATTAAAATTATATATTATAAATTATATATTATAGAAAAAAAGAAGGCTCATAAGAGATTTAAAATGTTTGGGCTTCCAGGCGATTATCGTGAATTCTCCAAATTGCGTTTGCTCTGTAAAAGACTATCTGTAGCATCTTACAACTATTTTGTTTCTATAACAGAAAATTCACTATTCACAAATCCCAGACAATTTTGGAATTTTGTTAATTCAAAAAGAAAAAATCACGACTTACCTAGCGAGTTTCATTACAATGGCGACAGTAGTAGTTCGGGATTATAAATAGCCAATATGTTTGCCTACTATTTTTTCCAAGTTAATGGTAATAAAATAAGCCATGCCCCAATCAAACCCTACCAACAAAATAACACTGATTTTTTATACAATAACATCAATATCACCAATTACAGCATCTCAATATCTGATGTATACTTGCTCTTTGGATATCAAAAAGGGACCAGGTCCCGATGTTTCACGTCCTTTACTACTCAAACACTGTAGTTTTGTCCTGGATTTTGTACTGGAATATTTCCAGAATTCTGGAAACTAAGTTACTTAACACCTAATCATAAATCTGGCAATAAAAATTTGGTAACAAATTACCGGCCGATTAGCATCTCGAGTACCATTCCAGTACCAGTCTTTGAACATGTATTGACCAAGTATTTGACAGATCGGCTGCGTTCATCTATTATTACCCGACAGTTTGGATTCCAGACAGGAAAAAACATCGAGCCCAATCTTTTGACCTATGTGGACTTCGTGTCGAGCGCCTTGGACAGATGCTCTCGGGTGCACACGATCTACACGAACTTCTCCAAGGCGTTCGACAGGGTTAATCGCACTGTGCTTTTGTCTAAGCTTCGGAGTGCTGGCGTTGGTGGTGCTCTGCTTAACTAGATTGAGGATGATATGACTGGGCGCTCTAAGATTGTCCGATTTAATAACTTTCTATCAAAATTTCAAAAAGTATACATTATGTTCCATCTGGAGTACCTCAGGGGTCTCACTTGGGACATCTTTTTTTAAATTTATTTATTAATGATCTCGAATCTCGGTTTCAGCACTGTCAATTTCTCCTCTTTGCATATGATTTAAAGTTGTATATGGAAGGTTCTTCTCCACACGATTGTTTTAAACTCCAATCTGACCTAAACTAACTAGCAACTTGGTGTAACGACAATGGCATGGAACTTAATGCCTCCAAGTGATACTCTATAACATTTCATAAATCTAGAGCGGCGACTGAATATCCTTACTTGATTGGGAATAATGTTCTCTCTAATATCTCCGAAATGAAGTACTTGGGACTCACTTTGGATTCAAAATTAACATTTGTACCCCACATTCAGTACTCAATATCCAAGCCCCTCCAGCTTCTGGGATTTGTGAAGCATGTAACCTGTGACTTTACTAACATCAGCGGTATTAAACAATTGTTCAATGTTCATTGATAAGAATGCATTTAGAATACTCTTCTTGTGTTTGGAATCCTTTCTACAACCGTTCATATTCGGGATATTGAGCGAGTTTAACATAAATTGTTGAAATATATTGCGTTTAAACTTAGTGCACCGCATCACCGCATCTCACATCGCATCAAATTGAATTTATTATCCAAATTAAAACCCTTGAAGATCGCCGAAATCTCAAGGATCTTAGAAAGCTATGTAATGTCTTACAGAGTAAAAATAACTGTAACTGCCCCAGTCTTCTTAACAACGTATGTGCCTTCCGGAGAAACGCGTCTAAGGAGCACATTGTTTGTACCTGCCCATAGAACAAATTTTGGCCTAAACAGCTCAATGTGTATCCCGGACTTGACATCTAGTGCAGCGCGGTTTTCTGAACAACTGAATACGGTTTGAGGTCTCTAAGATTGCCATATATTTTATATATTGTTCGTTTGGCTATTTTTTCTTTGTATGTACGTCAAAATTACTTAACCATTCTTTAATATTTTATTCTCCAGTAGGATTAGTGATTAAGGTAATGCTTTTTATGAAATGGGGCAGTGCCAGTTAATAAATAAATAATAATAAATAATAATTTCACTACAAGTATATTGCGACCTGTCAAAAATGTTACACACAAAATACTACACCTTGACAACTGTTTAAGACACGAATGAACGGCATGTACTACGGACAAAAAGCGACGTTGCCACTCTCACTCTAAATTTCATCACAATGGAAATAACGTACTAAAAATTTAATATTATCACGAAAAGTAATTGTATAATAATATTGGTATATTTAATAGTTAGTCATATGCTGTGGTAGTTGCGTTATTTTAGTAGAGTTTATCAGTATGAAAATATGCCACATAACTGAAAACCTGGCAACAGTGCTCTTAAAACGTAGGTAGGGGACCATATAGTTAACAAGATTAAGAATAACCCTGGACTCTCTGATTGCTCTCAAATGTAAATACTAGTATCTCTTTCTCA